>VXBO01006258.1:95824-238877 GCA_013400135.1 Rhinoptilus africanus | reverse complement strand
CAAATGAACGTAAGATCTGCGTTATAACTGAGGAAAGTTTTCTCAAAGCTAAAAAGGATATATTAATTAATAAGTAACATGCAATAGAGTTAGACGCAGTAGCTGTCTATGGGTTTTGTCAACTTGTAAACCCGTTAAGGGCTTAATCCAACATTACCTGCCAACATTACCTGCCAAGATTTCCTTTGCAGTTCATCTGAGAAAGCTGTGCACAGAATACATTCAACAAACACTGCATTTTCAGAAAATACTAATTTTCTATGGGTTATTTGGATTCAGCAGTGTGTATACATTTTTTATCTTCTGAGCGTTTATTAATCTCCTTGCATAAGATGGCTATCCTTAGTTTAGACCTCAGTGTTTGAAGAAGTCTGTCTGGGACAACTACATGAGATGTACCTTATTATGTGCAACATTTTGCCCGGTTCTATTTTCTAAAAGAATCAGTTGTGTTTTGATGATTTCAAAAGTTAGGCACCTTAATTTGAAGAAATACTGAAACGATATAGCAGATCTAGCAAAATATTTGTGGAAAGCTTACAATCCCATAGGCATATGGTTGTATTGAAGAAAGTGGGATTTATTAAGAAACAAAGCCTCTCCTTTCCTGATCCTAGAGAGAGGGGGACAGGCAGGTTTGGTTTTTAATTCCTGCGTGAGAAAATACAAGTAACAAAACCATGAACAGGGCCTGCAGGAGCTACAGCAGTTGCATGAGGCAGCTAAATGGTAATGCTTGGAGTGCACAGACAGCGCTCGGTTCCTTTGTGTAAAGGAAAGCAATTTTACCTCTTACAGCCCTTTCATTTGTATTGTATGTGTATATATATTTATAAACACAAACACCTGAGTTCTGTGTTGTAACAGTTTTGTTTCCTGAAAGTTTTTCTGAGTTCAGTTTTGTTCAGTAGCTTTTCATTAAGAAGGCTTGCTACCAATAATAATTTCATCTCATCAAAACCTGCATATCAAGTACTTTATTTATTAAAAGAAACCTTCTTTCACTGAATGAAATAATTTGCCTACTTTAGATTTGGTTCTGCTCTGCATGGGTAAATGTTAGAATGCCCGAGAATAGAGTATTACTGTCTATTTTGCATCAACAGTAACATTTACAGCTATCAATACTTGTCCATTATTTTATTCTTGGTTTTGGTACAAGCAGACATACCAAAAAAGGATGTATTTTTATAGTCATCTTTTTAAAGGTTTGCATATTATTTATGACTAGGAATACAAAAGCATTACAGTTGAAAGTGTTAAATTGTCAAAATGTATGTTTTTGTAATCTGGAGCATATTAATAGCAGGGGGTTAATAAAGATCTAACACAGACAGTGGAATTTACCTTGCCAATTTGGACGTTTGCACCTGAATTTGGTCACCTCTGGCTCTCTGCCTTGTCAGCAGAAGGCAATGGCATGCAGTCAGTCAGAGGAGTGGGTCTCTACAAGCGTCTGGTTCTCCTCGCTGACTGTAGTGGGAGGTGGCCGTGATCAGCATAAATCTCTCTGCTCGAGATGTCCGAAGTTAGGTAAGTTTAATTTTGTGCCAAGAATCCAGAAAGGATGTGTTGAAAGAGACCTGCTGGCTTAGCAGATGTCAAAGGTGCTAGCCGGATCATGGCAGGAACAGAAACGGGATGCGAAGAAAGAGGAACTTCAGACGAGGACAGACACAAGTCTTAGAGATAAATGCAGAGAGCGCTCTACGCAGGATCTTAAGAAACACTGAGACAGGTTTGGGGCTGCACTGAGTTTTAATCAGGTTCTCTGATAATATATTTTACATATGTATAAAGCAAAAATACATGGTTTTTTACATCTAAAGAAATATATATGTGTGTATATATATATATAAAAGAAAAATACATAAAAAAGAAAATCATCCTGAATAAAATGCATCTGGAACTAACTGGTACTACAGAAGTGATCAGTGCTGCAGCATCTTTTCTGATCAGTGACACAGATAAGCTTGCTGTACAAATCTAGAAGCATTTAGTCATTACCATTTTTTTTTTAAATGCAGTGCTGTAGGCAACTATTGTTTCAAGTCAGGATGTGTTTATTATTTATTGCTGCTAGTTTAGCAAGAAAAAGAAAATACGCTGAAACCTCAGCAGTGGGTTTTGATTTTTTCCCCAAACTTGAATATGTAACAGAGCAGCTGAAGAAATTTGTATCTTTTCTTATAAAGGAGAAAACAGACGTTGATTTTGAATGTCATCTTTTTTAAAAAATGCGTTTTGTATGAACCACAATCCGTGTTTCATTTTTAACTCTAAAGAAAAATACTGGCAATCTCAATTCTTCAATTCAAATACTGAAATTGCTTCTTGTATAGATTGTGGCTGCGAAGCTGAAGAAAATTTAAAATTGCCCAGTGTAGTTTTTGCTGGTAGGTCTACCTGCTTAGTCTCAGGATATTGAGTGTAATGTCTAGAAAATAGTTCTCAAATGCAGTTTGTAATTTGCCTGAAGATTTAGGAATATGTATGATTTCAAATTAGTCTAGTTATCCAGAAAAATAAAGATACGTCCATTCCTTCAAAGCACAGAAAAGACCTTTGTAGGTTTTTTGGCAGTATAGGGATGTCCCTGTCCCTCTATACTTCAACAATATTACAGTAGTCCTACCTGTCACCCTGTTACGTTAGTGCCATTACAGCACTAATGTTTTTTGGAGTCTTCATTTTTCTGAAAAGCTCCCGATTCTGAAGAAAAGGCAAAGTTCGGAGTTTTGTGACACAGAAGCCTTGGTCCTTCCCTCAGGGTTTCGGGGTGTTTGAAGGCCTCCCTGGACCGGAGAGAAACTTTCATTTTGGGCCTGTTTTTTGTGAGAGAGCAGGATTTAGGTCTTTGAGGATCACTTGAAATCATGCGGGAGAGGGAGAGGAGCCTGGCGTGGCAGCTGGGCTGGAGCGGTGCTGCTGCCTCACAAAGTGTCATCTGTTCCTGTTCACAGCATCCTTCATGGTGTTAGTCCAACCCTGATCTTGGCCAGGGACAGAGGAGGCAGCCTTGGAGAGGCTTTGTTAGAGATTTGTCTGAAAAATTCCAAGGAAACCCACGTGCCCCAGAGGCAGGAAGTAATGTACGTAGCTGGGACAGGAGATAAATGAACTTATCTCCCTGGGCTTGGCTGATTTGCATCTCTCTCCATGGACCTTCGTGTCAGCTTTGTGTCAGCCAGGGCTAGTGAGCGAGGAGGATGGCTGGGGCACTGCTGGGACCTGTGGCACGGGGTTGTGCATGCTGGTCCAGTGCTGGTGGGAAGCAAAAATAGAAAAAGCAAAAGAAATAGGGTGGGTCCTGGATGCTTTAAGCTTCCAGCCTATCCCAGTTTTGCGTAACTCAAAGGTTAATGCCTTGGGAGAGTATTTAACCAAAACATATTCCTCTTTCGTGAAGCGTTTGGCCATAGATCAATTCTTTATTGAAATGTGGAGGCAACTAATTTGAATGCAGTTGTGCGAGTTTGTGTGCAGGAACTGCTGAGGTCTGTAACACCTACACCACCTACTAACTCCCTGTGTCCTGTAAGCCAGGGAGTAAGCTATGTTCGGCTGAATGTTTTCCCCACAGTCATAATGTTCAGATCCAGTGAGCCACTACATCTTACTAATGTTGAAAATGAGCAGTCTTTGGGTTTCAGATGAAAAATTTATCATTTAGCTAGGAAAGACCTTACGTTCTTCTTAGCTATCCAGTAGATGGCTTCCAAGCATCAGAAAATGCAGGTCAATAAGCTCAGTTCTCCTAGCAATTCTTTGATTGTGCCGCTTGCCCAGATGATAGTGGTGGGTTGGCCCCAGCCAACAGCCAAGATGCCACCCAGCTGCTCGCTCATTCCACTCCACTCCAGCGGGATGGGGGAGAAAAAGGGGAAGAACAGGAGCAAGAAAGCTTTTAGGCCAAGATAAAGACAGGGAAATCACTTACCATGCACTGTCAAGGGCAAAACAGTCTCAACTTTGGGAATTTAACTTAATTTGTAGCAAATAAATATTTAATTACTGATTTGGGTATTGGGAAACAAAAAAAGACAAAGTTTAAAGCACTTAAGGAAAAAACTCCCCTCCTCCTTTCCCCATCTCAGCTTCACTGCAGACTCCTCCTCTCCCCCTTGTTATCACCACAGGTCACACTCAGTCCCTTCAGTGGGGCAAGGAGCAGTGCTGGGGGGTGTGATCAGGATGCAGTGATTTCTCTCTGTCCCTCCTCATTTCTCACTCCTTTCCCGTGCTTCAGTCTCCCCCTTCAAGGTGTATCTCCTCCAATGTTGGCTTGGGATAAGCAAGTTACATGTGAATTACCAATTTTATATAAGTCTTATTCAGCTTAATACAGCTTCTATCCATGCTACTGGAAGTAAAAAACAATAAGGAAAAAGTCTATGTTTTTGTTGTCTTCCTTCTTTGCTTCTTAAATGTCCTATCACATGCACCTCTACTTCTACAGGACACGGATTAGAATACAGCAAAAGGGTCTGGAGGAAGGGGCTCAGAAGGTAAGCATCTAGAATCAATCCTGCATGTGAAAAATGGCATTAGCAAGGTTTGTCTTTCTTTCCTTAATAACGTCTTTAGGACTGGTAGTACAGAGGAGCAATAATCATTTCTTCAGTTCTGGCAGACTGTAACAGGGGATAATGAGTGTTAGAAAAGAGATGGAATGATTCTGGACATAACACAGGAGATACATGGGAACTCAAGGGATGACCTAAAAGTGAAGAAAAACCAGGTTGGTAGCAATGTGAGGAAGAAGGCATGGAAGAGACATGGCTAGAAAAAGTGAGCAAGTTCATGGAGGAAAACTTAGCAAGTCTTACTGTACTTCCTAACAATGTGCGAACTGCCAGTCTATGACTGGAGACAGGAAAATTTTCCAGTTTAATACCCACAAGGTGTACTTGCAGCTCTTCTTGTCCTGTTGCCTAAAACATGGCACACGAATACATCACGCCTACCATAATTTAAGCTTCTCTCAGCCACCCTTTCAAAGTAGAGGACTTCACTGCTGAGAGTGTTCTCCAGAAGTGTAGAGGTGATTCCTGCCTTTCCTGTATGGATAACTTCCCTTAAGTCTTCCTCCTGTTTGTGGGTTATGTCCCCACATTTGGCTGACATCTACAGTGTTTCCGTTGCTGCAGCATCAAGGATGATACAGCCAAGAAACACTTTGGACACCTTTTGTTAAAATTTTCAGTGAGACATGAGTGAAACCACATGCTCTTGCCTAACAGGCTGTGAAAAGCCCATCTAATCAGGGAGTATGTCTGACTAAATGGACCATGAATCTGTCTTCAGGGTCACCAAAGGTATATTCAGGGAAATGTTGCCGAACCCCTTCACTAGCCTTCTCAGGTTAGCTTTCAGCGTGCAAGCTTTTGAGTCCTCAGTGGTGGGCAACTAGACTACACGATATTACAATACATAGGAGAAAAGTGGGAGTCAAACTTCAGACCCTCAGACACTCAATGGGGTGAATTTCTTCTCATCTTAGAGATGCCATTGTGTTCAGTGTGAGTGTAACTCCAGAAAGCTGCAGATACAAATACGTGGAACTGAGACACAGAGCTTGCACCAAAATCATCTGGACACAGGCAGAACTCTGCAGTGACCACCATGGGATGCTCTACCTAGTTAAGTAGCACAAGGCATCCATGGATGTTGGACAAAAGACGTGAGCAGTTCATGTTGGCTGCTTTTTTAAAAGTGGTCTTTGAATTACTCAAAGGCAGGGGAAGAAAAAAAAAAGGTGTGAGGGTTCAAACAGTAAAAATATTATTACAGAGGTATTTGAAAAAGGGATCAAAGACATTTTTTCAGACTGTAAGAATGGCTTTTAATTAAAGGACTTCACAGCAATGTTAGTCAGGGAAGCTGGTTCTAACATTTGGTCCACCACATGTAATTCATCTAGGGATACAGAATACTGCACAGAATAAATATGATACATTTAGGAATCAAATTAGAGCTGTTTGAGTTACAGCTGCTGATAGCCCAGTACTTTGGAAATGCAAGAAGGAGAAGTGAAGAAAGTAAGGAACATTATTTTAAANAGGAGAGGAGAGGAGAGGAGGAGACCCCCTGTGTGGAAAGCCACCAGCCTATTTATTGGTGGATATTTTATTGCCCTTTTCCAAAAAAAAGACATGATTGAATATATAAATGAATATAATTCCAGTACAATTAAGTGAATAAAATACTGGTTTTGATTAAAAGTATTCTCAGTTTCTTTCTCTCCCACCTTTGTAATATCAAGTAGATCAAGAAACCTCACAGAGTAGACAAAAATTTGCCTTTTTTTCCTTTGCTTAAAGGAGGATAGCTGAAATTCTATGGGAGAAGGTATCACTAACATCTCTTCGTATCATAATCCTGAAATTCCAACTAACTCCATACATGTGGCAGCTCTGGAAATTTGGAGGGATGCTACGGGTTGTGAGGGGATGTAAAGGAAAAACAAAGTCTTTTCTAATTCACCTGTCTTTGGAAACACAGTCACTAGGAGAATAAAGCAGCTCAGCAAGGCTGGGGAGCATAGAGTAGAACCAGGCTTGGGTCATGCAAAGCAAGGCATAAGGTAAGCAGCACAAATGCCATCACATAGTGGTAATGAGGCTGCCTAATATTGTTGAGTAAATATGAAATGCTTGATATTTGACCCTGCATGCCCAGTCTTCCGTATGGCTTTCCTTACAGAAGAGTCCTGGGATATGAAAGATCACTACTTTTTCCTCATCTGACTAACGATCATCCTTTTCTGTCCTCTTAACTTGTAGACACGATGCCCTCTGCTGCCTGATATCATTTCTCACAGTGAGCTGTAAGCTGATCAAATTCCTTGTACATGAGCACTTACACAAATTTACAGACTATTTATTGGCATCCTGATGTCTTTAAAATCACTCCCTAGGTTCTTTACCCTCTACCTTCATTGTCACTTCCCAGGTCCCTTCCAAAACGTCAGCGTGTAGGGGCTGGCTCCGTTTGGCAGCTGCGAGGCTGTGCTCTGAGCAGCACCTTTCCCAACAGGCTACAAGCGCTCTGGTCTGCTGCAAAGTCCAACTAGCTGCCAGGCTGGTATTTATCCGCATACATTGAAGATTATTCTGGTCAACTTTGTCAAAACTCAGTGGTAATGCACACATACTCGTGTTGCAGAGCGTCACTCTGCAACACCTGATGTCTGCAGTGGGAAAAGGGAAGAAGCAATCTGAGCTACGGCTTCCCAGCTTTCTGAAAATGGAGCTGTTCCATTCTGTTACTAATAATCTCTGTTTGGCTGGAAGCGTCTGCTGTTCTTCCTCCCTGTGCTTTGTTACTGACTTCAATTCAGGGTCAGACACCTCTGAGTGTCTCAGCTCAGGTTTTCCCACCTGTGTATTTCTGCCTAAATAAGGCAGTGCAGCAGCTTTGTCTGTGGAATGCTCTTAAACATAAGGAATAATTTGTCAGCCTGGACTGTATGTTCTAATTTGCTTTCACTCTTCTCTCCTTTGAGAAACTGAGCTGCTGCCAGCATCCAGAGCTAGGTAGGAATATTGTGGCTTGATTACATAAATGAGTATTGGTATGCTAACTGTGCCTTTGTGACCACCAAATGTGAAATATCCATAGAAAAATACATACATGTTGACAGAGAAGTTCACACCAACTATATTTCTGAAGCTGTTGAAAATAATAATAAAAAAAAAGATAGCTGTAGGTAATTTTAGTGCCCTGAATGCATGTAATTTAGTAGCAAAGCAAACGATTCCTCTGAGATGCTGCCAGCAATTAGAAATCCCCAGTTTCTTGCCAAGCAGTAAAAATTTGCAGCCTTCAAGTGAAGCTACTTGTCCTCCTGCTTTTCTAGATTCAGTTAAGACTGCAGAGTCGAACTCTTTTATTTTCAGTTCTGGGGAGGCTGAGTGCAAAGGGGAATACTGTGACTACCGTCTGGGCTACATTTTTCACAAGAACATGAATTGAAGGAGGAAGAACTCTGAAGATTTCTTTAATGTCTGTCTATGACACACAAAATTACAGAGACTTCATCCTACTGCTACAATCCCCCAAAGGATCTCTGATTTAGTCCAGCATCTTATGGATCAGCTCAGCCTTCCTATAGAGATCATTTTTTTTAAATGAAGTTTTTCTGTGTGTATTGAGAAGCTTTAAGAACAGTACCACAGCAAAGAGTTTATGCTGTAGCTGAGAGTTACGGTACACTTGGTAGAAGCCAGCGTACATTGCCAGCTGCACTCTGAGAGAAACAGGTTTACACCGTTCATGAAGCCAATTCTAGTACCACAGTTGACAGAGGGGTTAATAGACAAGGGCTTCAGTAGCCCTGGTCTTCCTCCATCAGCCTGAGGAAGGCTGACGCAAGGTCAAGCCAGAAATGGAGAGCTGTGTCTTGTCAGGGAGCAGGAACCAAATGCAGAAGACAGGAGGTAGCATCAACAAGCGGGAGGGAGCCTGAGGAGCTAGAGAGGTCAGCTGGAGAGCAGCTGCCGAGCAGACATAAATATATTCCTTGTTTCAAGCAGGTATTCACAAGGGCAGCCACATCTGAGCAACTCCAAAGGCTTGCTCATTAGGGAGACTTATGAACATCAGCTGAGAGGGATTTGCTCCAAATGAATGGATCTAGTTCATTTGACTAATGAACTGAAAAAGATCTTGAGGCTATTCTGCTGACCCATTAGAGTAAAATGCCACTTTTTTTTTCTTTTGGGAAACAGTACAGGTGACTCATGAATTTGAGCACTGTAATAAAAGCCACTTAGTTTCTTGATTTTTGATACTAAAATACAATTTTTGTGGTGGAGCTTGCATACTCTGAGAGTTCTTTTGGATTTATTTATTATTTCAGTAACTCCACGGAAGGCTGCTTCTCTTGATGTCTTGACCTTAATGGCACACTACATCACAAAAGACACCTCTCATTGGATCTGAAGCCAGGCTTACAGCTTTGCCATCTGTACAGCTTACAGGAGTGGTCTCTCCATGCATCTTGGTGGCCACACAGATGAGCTTTTATCACATAAACTAGCAAATGTGGTGGATACAGACACGTCAGACTCTCCAGGTAGAACGTTACAACTTATCACTTGACTTCATCTTGATCACTTCTCCTGGCAACTCCATATGGTGGTTTTACTTCTCACTGTTGGTCTTTCATCTACTTATTACTTCCAGGTGGTCAGGCAGATTCATGATCTTCATCACTGAAAAGGCAGTCACAGCATTTCAAAGGAGAAGCTGGTGGCCCCCGCCACCAACTGCACACTTCTCAACTGAGATGTATGTCAACAAACCCTACTAGTAGAAATTTTTCGCTAAAAAAAATAGCCTGATGTTACAGGCCAAAAGTTGTTACATAGCTCATAGACCAAGTACTTCCCTTCATCACATAATCCAGCTCATGGGGTGTTTCGGAGCTGGGTTCAGGTAACTTCAGAAGTTTACTGATAGCAATTAATTCATTCACACTAACAGAGTAAGTTTTAGCAGCAGCAGCAGCAACTGTGCTGTTTTACATAAGCAAAATCCTACTTTTTTTTTTCCTGCTATCTTATCAAAACAAGACCCAGTTTTTTTATTCTTTACAGTATAATAAAAATGCATACACCTTTTGCAGATTCAACGTAAGACATGGAGCAGTAACTCTAATTCTAAACTTTCTCTGCAAGCTGAAAGAAAACTGAATATTCAAGCAATCAATAAAGGAAATACATATTTGATACTATGGGTGGAACAGATGGGGTAACCCACACGTGGGTTTCTTAAATTTCTGTGTCACAAAACTGTTGGAGTTTTGCATTTACTATCATTATTTGGTTTCTGCAGACCTCTATTTCCTGTTTTTTTTTTTTTTAATGTGGAAACTGGAAAGGAAAGAAGGCATGAAGCATACAAATTGTTCAGGGAGATGTAGTTAACTACTTGAGCCACCAAGAGTGTTCTTGGTCTGGGCAAGAGTCAATAGGAAGTATTGCTGGCTTACTCAGACATACTAATCAACAAGAATGTTGATTTACCTAGAGCACTCTAAAAAACCCAAAATCTCTATTTATTTTCCAATTAGGGGACATGAGCTGCTCTTTGTTTAACAATGAAAAGAATTATCTACATCACGCTGTAACTTCTTTTAATAAATATTGTTATCAAGTGCATAGACTACATTTACTCATTTTAATCTTCGTGCATTTCCAAATGTGCAAACTAAGCTTGTTCAGAAAAGCAGTGAAGCGGGATTTAAAGGTGCCTTTGTTTTTTTCTTTTTGTGAAGAGCTGTTATTTTAATTGCTTAGACTGGTGCGCCACGAAAAATAGTGACAGTTTTTCAATTTGCAAACAGCCATAATTTTTACCAATGATGTATAGGTTATATTGATATGATTCACACATTGCTCCATTTTCTGTTCAGGGGACTGAAAAAACCCACCCACTGCATCAAAGCCGCAACCTACATATTTTTCTTAGTCATTTAATAAAAGAACAGAGCATGCTGGAACTGCCTTTTGGCTTATTGGACAGCAGCGTGCCAGTTTAGAGCTCACTTAGCAAAATACAAAACTGAAAATTGGAAAAGTGGAAAGCGGCATGTATACATACCTGCCTTTATGTACAAGGTAGGAGACACATCTTTCTAAGAATACATCTCCAAAAACTAACAAATTCAGGGATAGTAGAGGAAAAAACCCAACCACCCAAGTAATATGTAATTATAGAAGTATATAATGGATATTATATTGCCCATTTGACTTTTACTGGTGGGTTTTCCCCATCTATTTTCTTCTAAATGATACTCCCCTACAATCACAAGCAGAACTGATCACCCAAAGGTTTCTAATTGTACTCTGGAAAACTTTGGAGCAAATTTTAAGTAATGCATTACAACAAGCAAAGAAGATAAGAATTGCTGGCAAGCACCAAAATGCATTAAATAGGGTAAAACCAATACAAATATTTTATCATGGTGTTTGATGGGTTCTTTTGTATCAAAACCTCAGTTGCTAGCATCCTTTACCAGAAAGTACCAATTACAGAAATATTTCAGACCTACAAAATATGATTTCTTGTATTATGCTGAATGTCTGTTGTGTATTTTCATGAGCTTTTTAAAGGATGCTAAAGTTACTTCAGTTAAAAATGAGTAAAAAATTAATCCAAATGAAACTGTATGTAAGAAAAAGTTGTTACTTGTAAACTTACAATAAAAAAGACTTCACATTTAGAAGAGGATATGGGGAACTTACAGTAATAAGTAAACACTGCTGAACTCATTTCAGGTTGAATCTGCAGCCCAGAGATGTGTTCTTGCAAAACTATGAGTTATTCTTAGTACACAAACTTTCATTACACTACTAGTGCTCGATGATAATTTTCATTCACGTTTAAATGATTTTGGGATTGACTTTGGTACAGTGGGGTTGAGACTGACATCTCAATTTTGTTTTCAGCTAGGAGTCTACCTCTCCCACAGGTACAGGAGCTACACAGGCTTCCCACTGGAAATTATGGCAACAGGAGATTTCTAAGCGAAATAGTCTGAGCTCTTAATAGAGCACATACAGGACAACAGGCACGGCTTTGGGTTTTTGCTGTAGACTTTAGTCATAGTTAGTTGTCTGCCTACTTTGCAGATGGAAGTTTAAAAATACAAGTTTTAGGCGTTTTGGCAGCAATAAAAAGATCTTGGATTTATGTGTCTAAATTCTGCTTAAGTCCCATTCTCAAAAAAAAAAAAAAATCTTAAAGAGTAACATGACTATTTTGATACCTTCAACAAAAGTAAACAGCTGCTCCATTTTCTCCTGTATAGATACATCTATCTCACTTGGTCTTAATATTCAGAGACTTCTTTCCAAATATGTTGATATTGTTCTTTAAAACTAACTTCAGAAATTCAAGAGAACCCTGTAGACATTCCTCTTAGTATCCGTGATTTCAGTATTTTTGTAATTTGTGCACATGTATTTATTATTTGGCAATACTGAAAAGCACGACGCTACCTCTGCCCTTAAGACTTTGCAAAGAGCAACTGGCCTCTGGTGGAAAATACAGCGTTGTGAATGGATATGAGTGATCATGTATGGCCCGAGCTTTAAATTACAGTTATTGTGACTAACATATTCTCAAACTTCTATGCAAAATATTGGAAGCAGCTGTGTGCAAAAAAAAAGAATAAACACTGCATTGTTGTTTTATCTGGTGTGCTTAGTTTATGTAAGTCTGTTGCTCAGAAACGTTACATACTTTGAGCAAATGAGACTAATTTTTTTAATCGCACATTCTTATTAGAATACGGAACTGAATATACAAATCACAAAGGGGCCTGTTTGTTTTGAGGGCTCTGTTTGTTTAAAATGAATCATCTTAGAAAAAAAAATCGTTTTGAGGGGTCTATTTGTTTAAAAATGGATCACCTCAGAAAAAAACAGTTCATGACTTCCACTGCCTTTGGAAAGAAAACGTCAGGACTTTATGCTCAAGTCCTTTTGCCTTTTGAACTTGGCGTTACTCACTTTGTTTAATCTACAGTATTCTAGACATATGTGTTAAATTGTTAGTGCACTTTCATTATACCTGTTTTTAACATTAAATTATTTCATGTTCTTTGACGGCTACTGCTTTCAGTTCCCAGGACACTGTTTTTTATTTGCAAGCTAAAATTATTCTTTATATTTCTGCAACTTGAAAGGCAATGACTAATACACAACTCTTTTGCCACATTTGATCCTGTGAACTGTGTCATGGAATTTTCAATTATTTCCCAACACTATATACCAACACTAAACCCCCAAATTCTCTTTGCTAAGAAAACAAATTTCACATATGGTTGCAATATATTGTTTACAAGAGGCAGAGAGAAACCTAATTTTAAGAAGTACTTTACATAAAGGCTGAACTGACGAATATCCTCTTGCATTATATTTATCAGTTCAACCATGGAGTATAGCTTATGTGAAAATTCTGAACCTTTTCCACTTGTTCTTATGGGGGGAGCACTGGGCAGAGAGAGTGGACTTTTCTGTTGAATTTATTTGAATTTATTTTTTATTTTATTTGAAGCGGACTTGCTGTTTCAACAGGAGTCATGCTGAAACAGCCAATGTGAAACAAGAATGCATTCTGAGACAAACCTGTTGGTCAAACATTTGTTCAAACAAAGAGATTTTTCAAAGGAGATGTCATTGTCAACAGCAGTTCAGCACAGACTTAATCCACAAGAAGGGCAGTGAGTCAAAAAAATTTAAGGTAATGCTTTTTTTTTTTCCTTTTTTCAAACATTCTTGATGATGCTTTCTTGTGTCTCAAGGACAAAAGAAACGGCAAAAAAAACTTGTTTACAAAAATATCAATCAGTTTCACGTGACTTAAAAGTTTCACGATGTTGCAAATTAAGTATCATTGTCATTTTAACCTTTTATAGGCTTTCTGATTAACCTCCATCTTAAAAATGCCCTCCCTATTCTGTTTGATGCTCTATTTAAAGAGGATTTTTGAAAAAAATCCTGATGTTTTAAATTCCTTTGCTGTCAGCATGCTTGTAGTTACCTTCCGCCAGTCTTAGCATCGCTTCTATTACTCAGAGAAAGTATATTCTCATGAGGGAAATTCCAGAAAGAAGGCACTTTTCTATTTTCAAGCCCAATTTCGAGGTGAACACCCCCCAGAATGTTCAGACTTCAGTGGCCTTTTTCCCACCGCAACACCGCTTTCCTATTTTTTAATGTTCTCAGTCGTAGGTTTTTAATGGCATTGGGTACACTTAACTCTTGAGTAACACGGGATTTTGAAAGGTTTATCATTTGCTCTCTACGAAGGTTTCCTTCCTGTCTGGAGTTTAATAAAAGTGCATCAGAATTTATGGGTGTTGGCTCCTGGAAGAGCCTGCCAGCCTCTGACAAGCTCCATACGGCGGCTGTCACCTATACGCGTATCCTTACAGCGCCGGGCCTCCTCACGAGTATTTTTATACGGAGCATCTCACAAATAAAAAGCAACTCGATTTCCGCTCCCCCTCCCTCCCTCGCTGCTCCTATATTTAAGGCTCGTTGTTGTCTCCGAGCTTGGGGATTTTCACTGGTAAACCCTAGCCGCAACCCCCCTCATCCCCCCCACTCTCCTCACCCTCCTCACCACCGGCAGCAGGGCCGGCGGAACCGACGTTTCCCTTCCCCCTCCCTGCCCTGCACTGCCCGACTGCAGCCGTCCGGAAGGACGGGGCGGAAGCGCGCCCACGTACAAACGCTATTTCCGGCGCGATGACGCGAGCGCGGAGGATGCTGGCAGCCGGCGAGGCGGAAGCGGCTGCGGAGCCGCGGCAGGGTCGGGCGGACGTTCGTGCCTTCGCTCGCTCGCGCGCGGCCGTTGCCGCGGCCATGGGGGTGCCCGTTGCCCGTTATAACCGGCGCCCGTTGTGACCNGCCTCAGCTCGGTGCCGTGGGACGGCTCGGTAGGCAGCAGGGCCCGAGCGCGAAAGGGCAGTGACAGGCGGTATAGAAGGGTGCGTGGCAGTTTTCCATCTAAGAAATGTGTTGTACAGCTTTAAGGTGTATATCTAAGGTATATAGTGGCTATGCAGACTCTCACTTCTGGGGTCACCAGCCTGGGTAGCAATGGTAAGGATTGTCTAGAACGTGAATGTGGCAACT
Organism: Rhinoptilus africanus; assembly: GCA_013400135.1. Classification (NCBI taxonomy): domain Eukaryota; kingdom Metazoa; phylum Chordata; class Aves; order Charadriiformes; family Glareolidae; genus Rhinoptilus; species Rhinoptilus africanus. Next base: position 224,223 of record VXBO01006258.1, on the reverse strand, counting down.
GCAAAGCAACCCGTAATTTTTTGGGGAGGGTTACGTATCAGTTTAAGGTAGACATCCCTGAAAATTTGCTGTACGGGCACAACCTAAACCTCCGGAGAGCTTGCTAGAATGGATTGTAGGCAGTCCTGTTGTAGTAACTCGGAAATTGTATGGGAAGAAACAAAGATCAGGAATTTTTGCATTGAGCAACAATCCTGGTGCAGTGGGAAGTTTTGCAGAGCACCAAGTGAGTTTGTAAAAATCCTCCTCTTGCAGGACTGAAACTCGTTTCGTTGGGATTTCTGTTATTCCTCAGGTTTTTAGGTGATAATGCCCTTGAGAAGAGCAAGTGTTCGGTCAGGGCACCGACTGTAGTGCAGGTTGTGTTTGAGGAACCAGCGCAGATTAGCACTGGTAAGAAATTAAATTGGCTTGCCAAGGAGATGAGCTTGAAAATAGCTTGAGTGCCGTGTTATCTCACCAGACTATTCTGGATCTTGTTCCTGCTTTTGAATAATTTAAGTATCCTCAGAATATAAGTATCAAAATACAGTAATTTTTTTAAAACACGTGCTTTTGTTCTTCTGTGAGAGATGCTCTTCATACATTTCTCCATTCTTCAAAGCCAGGATAACTTTCGAGGGTGGATGACGGAACCAACCAGCCTTTCTGCGGGTGCAGAACAGACACAGACAAAAGAGAGTGTTGCCACCATACAGTTGATGCAGTGTGAAAAGGAAGTTGGTGCTCCTTCTAATGAGCATCGTTCAGCACACGCAACTACTGACCAGAACGAGCAGTATACATCAGAAATAAGCAAAGACTGCAGAAGTAGCGGGAGACCTGAGAAGACAGATATGATTAAATCACTTGTGACAGATCAGGATGCATCTAGCAACTGTGAACTGTATCTATCCATTTCTAGTAATTGTTCAGCCCAGGAATCATCTGAGGACAGGTGAGGATGTTTTTCTTTATGTATGAGCAGCTTTTCTATAGAAAGGGAGGGGCACTTTCATTTTGTGAAGGGTAATTTCTTGGCAAAATTTCACATGCGGTAATGTCTTAGTGAAATAGGTCTAAGTGTCAAATCTTAAATTTTGAAGGTCACCTTCACCCTTTAGATAAATTGCTTATTTTTAAAGTTCATTAGTGGCCTTCTTTCCCTATCTAATGGAGTAACTGATGTGACATTAAACTCTTAAGAGTAGTGTGCAGAGAATGGGAAACTAAGAATTGAAGGCAGCTACTCTGGTAGCTTGCTTTTAGCCTTCCAAGCACTTTGTTAGTTGTGATGCTGACAATCATATAAGGCTTTTCGAAATCCTAACACTTCAGCTTTGTGTGGTTTTGGTTTTTTGTAAGCCTCCTGCTATAGGCTGAAGTAAAAATTTAGTTGTGTGATTCGTATTTGACAGTAGAAGTCTTTACAAGAATATCTGGTATCTGGAGCAAAACATAAGTAGGAAGGTTTTAAAAAAAGATATTCTAAACTTCTGAAAACAAAATTAATGCACATGCAGGGTGGCGTTATGTTGTTGAAGAATACATTAATACAGTAGGAGAAGAAAGTGATTTCTAATTAACCCCCTTTCGATAGGTAGCCAGTGGACTATTTTAGAGAACATCCAAAATCTACAATAGGTGCTGCTTAGTGAAAAGTCACTAAAAATAAGTACATGTTTTCAAAGATGCTTTTAAAATCTTATTTCATGCTTAAATTACTCTGTAATTTAAGTACTGTCTATTATGTTAATGTGAGCGTTTTAATATTCTCATTTGACATTAATACATAGATTCACATAAATATTTACTAAGTTTATTTTGTATGTTGGCAAAAGTGTGGTACATAAGGTTCTCTATCCTTCTGAACTTTTAAATTAGCTGTTATTTTTCGTACTAATTCTATTTGATCTAATATGCCTTTACATGAACTATTAATAGCAATGAGTTTGATCTGACATAAAAAAATTAAATATTCATCCCTTCATGATAGTAAACGGAAGACTTTAAGCATTGTTTTTGTTTTCCTATGGCACCTTCACTACTGGGAGTTCTAGTCCTGCAAATCTGTTAGTATAAAACTGTTTGTTTATATTTTGCCCATAGTCCTTTCCTTTTTCTCCAGCTTAGTTTTACTTGCTTTTGGGGTTTAGGTTTTTTTGGTGGTGTGGGAGCTTTTTTATTGTTTGTTTTCTAAAATGTGAAGCCCAGGATACGCTGAGTAAAATCTGACATCCTGTTTTTCTTCCTTGGTATCTTTGTTTCAGCAGGATCTGATTTACTAGTTCAGCAATGTAAGTGTTTACACACAACACTATGCACTATTTTTTTATTATTTTGTGCAGGCATGTTTTCATTTAATTATTCTTTTCCATCTGTTATTTTATTTTACTCTATTGTTAGATGTTAATGTGAAGATTAATAGGGAAAGGCTTTAGTTTCCGCATCCTTGTTTCCACAGATTTACTTAACAGTTATTATGCTAGAACAATGTTAAGATGCGCTTTCAACTCTGAAATCAGAGTGCCTGTGCAGATGGATTACACCTCTTAGCTGCCTTGATTTCAAAACAACTCAGTTAAATTGCAGCACTTTGCTTACGTTGAATGTTAATCTGTCAGGTTCTGAATCTATGGGTTATATTTTGTCAACTCCCAGAAAGAAAATGGGGTGATATCTATAGAAGGAGGATGACCCTGCTTACTCTACACCAAACTTCTTTGAGTGACCTCATCAGTTTTTCTAAATTAAGCACTTTTTCTCTTTGTGCATTATAACCTAAATGTATTCCAGGACGTATCCCAAAGTAATGCTTCTCACCTGTCCACCACCTCCCATGGGATCCCTAGTAGAAGCAGATTTGTTCATGCTCAGCAGGGAAAGTTATTACTTCATATTTAAAATGCTTAGCTGATAGATGAGCTGGGATCACTGCTGCCAGGTACCGAGCTGTCTGGGTTTTATTCGTAGTATTTTCAAGGTGGTTAAGTATTTTTGAAATTCTTCACAAACCTTAATGGACCCTAGTCTCGCATGAGAAATAAGATTATGCATGGAAATTCAGGCTTGTCCAGTGCCACACTAATGAGGATAAGGACTTGGGTTGCATATTTCTGTGACTTTTCTTCTCAGCAGGTAGTGCTCTTTTTATGGAGTGCTGTGTTTAATATCGACTGCATCTATTGTTTCTCTTAATGAATTATTATGTAACATTGTTAAAAACTGAGTTTCAAGCAGCTACTTGAGAACCCAGGAAACCTAGTTTGAAAGCTAAAAGTTTGAAACTTGATTAAAAACTAAACTGTAGTTTCATATGACTGCATAGGAGATGATGGTTTCCTGGTATTAGCTATATTTGTCTTTATACTACACATTTCTTATTCTCAAGGGAAATACATGCAAATGGATTAGAAATTTTACTTTTTTAAGTAAGCTGATTTGGATATAAAGAAAAAGAGCACCATAATTTACCATTGCATCCTTTCAAGTATAATGAGAGTAATCTAATTACCAGCTGGCTACATTAAACCCTTTGTTGCAGTCTTCCTAACTGCTTGTCTTCTCTTAGTAGTATAAGAAGAGGCAGGGGCATTGCCTTAATTTCTTACTGGTCTTCTGCAAGCACACTGTGATTTGAGATTTTTTGAGCAGTAGATTAGAAGCTACTAATAGTAGAGGGCAATGAATAATACTTACAGGTTTTTTTCTGCACTTGTGCTTTCTTCAAAATATAAACTTTCAATGTAACCTTCTTTTAGTGGTAAGCCTGAATGATTTACTAATATGTTTGGTGGTGTATGGTTTTTTGAAGTATTTTAGCTGTGAAACTGTGATGTTTTTGAAGTTTATTTGCTAGATGCAATTACATTACAAATGCCACTTAGAAACACGTTTAAAGGAATGTGCAATTTATTGTATGTTTTTTGAGCACTGTGTGGACCTCCATTCTCAACAGTAATGTTCACACTCTAGCTTTGAGAGCTAGTTCTTGATAATTCGAATCTATGCATAGAAACAAAATCTTTTAGGCCATCGTATCTTTCCTGTGGTCACAACTTGACTTCAGAATGTCTGTATATAGGCTCAGATGGAGACATTTGACTCTTAAGACAGTGTACCTTGACCAGAAAGCCCCTATTATTTAAGGAAGAAGTGTTTGTCTGGATTTCAGTTAGCCTGTAGGCTGCAGTTTGAATCACGCTTAGAATTTTGTGCTCTTTGAGTTCATAGCGTTTGAACCAGCTACAGATAGCTGGTTGCTTTTCATCATGGTATTCTGTTGCATATTCTGCTGGTAGCTAGGCAGGTTGCTCAGCCCCAGTGGAGTGTAGATACAAAACACTGGTGAGTAATGCATTCCTAGTTGCATGCGTAGGTTGTAGTATTCATATACTCAGCAAGTAGGCATTTTGGCTTCTGTATTTTGCAAATTTATCCTGTAAAATTTACAAATACAAAGGGACTTTAGTACTCTGTGGTCTCCATACAACTGGAGAAGGGAGAATTCAGGCAGTGGTTCTTTATCAATGGAGGTGTCGTAAATAGGGAGGGGAATGGTTGAGAGGTTTTTTTAAACTTTTTTTTTGATAACTCATGATGTTTTTATGAAAATGTGTAAGATGGAAAGCACATCGAGTTGAACTTATAGTTGGAGAAAGACTTAAGTACTTGTCTGTAGCTGTAAATGGGGGGAAAGATAAATGACTAAGACTTGTGCTCTTACATTAAGTATGTGTTGATTTTTATTGCAGTGAGGAGGACATGTATCGTGATGCAGAAGAAATAGAGAGAGAAAAAATACTACTTTGTGAGACAAGTTCTTCAGGTACATTCAAACTTTGTGTGGCGTTTATGGTATTACAGTTTATCACACTAATTCATTACAGATTGTCACACCAATATGTCATGATTTAACACCCTAATTTCCAAGATTTTTGTTCACAGATGTCTATGTGTGCAATAGAAGTTATTAATCATGACTGAGTACATTGTACAGTCTAAGTCACAAAAAGATAAATTTTATCTAAAACTACTTGCTCTTATTATGTTTTGTCCCATGTTTCTGTTGTTACTTTACAAGAAGATGTGAATCCTTTGGAAAACAGTCATATAGCCTGTTATGAGCGTTGTGCTTGAAAATTGTTGATTTATAGTCATTACAGCAGCACCTGTTACTGGGATCCCGTGATAACTGTAGTGCTATCTGTTTCGGAATGAAGCCTGTTGGGCTTACAAGAGAAAACTATTCCTTCTTTCTGCCATTTTTCTCTGGTTTATTCAGATCTATTATCTTTTTCTTTTATAGTCTGGCTGCTGAAAGAAGAGGAGGAACTTTCGTCAAATATTTTTCTCCTTGCTAAGAAAGTGAAGTGTAATTTACTAATTTCTACTTTTTTCCAATTAATATTTTTCAGAAGAGAACAGGGTGTCCACTGTTTTCTGTGACTACATCATTATTTTTGTTCACTTCTTGTTTTGAGAGACAGGTGTTCCCCTCTGCCCCATGCTAATAGTTACTCAGTAGCTATAGGTTGTGATTCCTGTCGAAATTTGACACTAATGTTATTTTAAAGTGATACAGTGTATTTAGAAATTCCATGCTTTTTCTATGTTGTTCTGTTTCACAGTTGTCAGTTTAATGTTACATGTTCTATTTTGACAGAATATAAACTAAGTGTTGCACCTGAAATGGACATCATGGAATACTGCAGAAAAGAATGGAGAGGAGATACACCTGTAGCAAAAAGGATGAGAAAGGTACCATTTATCTTTTTATTGAGTTTTTGTTGGGCTTTTTGTTTTCCTTTGTACGTTTAGTAGGTGACTTCTACGGGAATAATCCTTGAAATGGGGAAACACAATAGCAGTGTTTTAGAGTGTCTGCTCTTAGAAGTGGCAGACAACTGGAAGATGGGTTTGTTTGTACTCATTTAAAATGTGTTTTTTAGGCTACTTGTTGACAGTTTAGGGTTTTAATTAAAATATTGTTCTTCATTACTGTTTTCAATTGAATTTTTAAATTTGGTTTTGTACCATAAAATGGTAATTTTGTGGGCTGTTGAAATTGCAGAGCAGATAACCAAACTTCTTGGCAGAAGACAAATAACTGAAGTTGATGAATTGCATGATTTTTAAGATGGGAAGCTTTAATGAATAGGCTCATTTTTTCTTAAATTTTCCTGGAATTCTTTTTTTTTTTGTAGGTTCTGGACTAGTTTTCTTGTATTAATCTTGAGCTAGAATGGTAGAAAATGAAGTTTTTCAATGCAATTTGAAAATTTAGTGGTATGTCTGAGTAAACCTAAAAAATGCTTTCCATAAATCAAAAGGTTCATGTGTCACCTTCAAGAGATTAGTATGAGAAATACTGATGGAGAGGGCGTTGACTTTTGCTAGGTTAGCTGAAGAGATGTGCTGATCTTCAGAAGTTACGTTCCAAGGTTGATGCTTCTGCTGAAAGTGTTGGTATGGGAACAGCAGGAAGGGGACAAACATGCTGGGGCACGTGTCAAGATATTTCAGTGTAAACACAGATTTTCCCTGAGGCAAAACCAAACCATGTGTGACGGGTATTGCGTAAATGGAATAAATTATAGCTGAAGCTTCTTGTAAGCATGCTATATTTTTAGGTTTAGAGTCTTGTGTGTGTGTATGTTTGTATGTTTGGATATTTTTTTTTCTTTTAAATTAAGTAGGTCAGCTACCCACATTTCTATGGTATTTTTGCACTGTTCTCACATAAATGCAACAAGCAATTATCTACTTCAGTTTCTTTGGTTTCTCGTTTGTTATTCAGCACAACTAAGGAAGTTTTTTTTTTTTTAAAGAATTAATTGTCTCAAAAGTGTATGAACTTCCAAAATGAGTAGTGGATCAACCCCCTCTTTTTTTTTTTAAATAACATTAGCATTTGGATGTTAATATTTGAATATCTTTTATGATACCAATGCATGACCTTAACATGTTTTATTGATGCTTTCGTGTTGTTTGGATTTTGTGTTGCTTTTTTCTAGGGATATGAAGCAGTTGCTCAGAAGTTTGCATCTATAAGGAGAGTACGAGGTGATAACTACTGTGCTCTCAGAGCCACTCTTTTCCAGGCACTAAGCCAAGCTACCCAGTTACCAAGCTGGCTGCAGAGTGAGGATTTTACTATGGTATGTGTCAAACTCCAATCTTCTGACAGTAGAGGAATGTTGGTTCTAACCTGTTTGGTAATTTTATGATCTCATTTCTCTGTTTTGCTGTATATGCTCACTTCTTAATGTCCTTGAATTCATAAGTGGTATCATTTGGTTTTGTTGCATGTTTACAGTGATCCTTTCAACTTGGAATTGAGTCGCGGTACCCTCTCCAGTTTATAATGTGTAAATGTCACTGTAGTGCTGGCTGTAATGTAACCTGTCTGTCTTCATCTTGCCCTCTTGGTTTCTTCTTACTGCATGTAATATGGCACTAGGAGGTTTCCCACAAGACAGCTGCTTATAACAAAAAATATAAACAACTTATTCTAAGCACATTTGAAAGGGAAAAAAAAAACCACAAAACATCCCAGCTTTTCAAAATTATCATATGTATTCTTGTGTATCATATGTGGTTTCTTTAGAAAGTATATTTCTGTATAACTTCAGAGAGCATCTTAAAATTTCTCACTGTGGTCACTATCGTTGTTAAGTAAACATCTGCTGATAAATGTTTGTAACTACTGATAAAAATATTTTTATAAAATATTTCTAACTGCAGCAGTACATTGGAAAAAGATTTCCTTTTTATAAAAAAAAAAATCCCAGCCAATAGCCCTCTTCGCATTATCAAACTATAGAAGATAGGTTCCCACTACTCCTTTAAAGACCGTGCAAACTATTTAGAATGGTGTACTTTGCAGTTTTTAGTGATGTTCACTTAGTTTTCTTCCTAATGATTTATAGAGGAAAGTATATGAGTATAGGAAGTTCCACCTAAACATGAGGAGGAACTTCTTTCCCTTGAGGGTGGCAGAGCACTGGCACTGGCTGCCCAGGGAGGTGGTGGAGTCTCCGTCTCTGGAGACATTCAAAACCCGCCTGGACGCGTTCCTGTGTAACCTGCTCTAAGGTGGCCCTGCTCTGGCAGGGGGGTTGGACTAGATGATCTACTAAGGTCCCTTCCAACCCTGTGATTCTGTGAAAGCATGTCATATGGTAATTAAAATTTTTTTTAAAAAGGTGCACAACTATAAAACAAATAGATTGAAATGATAAACTGTTAATGCATCAAAGCAGAAGGCATGTAAGAGAAATGTGCGTGGTGACGGCTGTCAGTGCAACTTTTGATGAAGTTGTTTGATTTTTTTGTTTTTAATTTAAAACCATGCTTACATGCCCATTTCTAATTGTTTTCTTCTTTATTTGAAAACCAGTCCCATGGTGTTTTAATAACGTACCCTGAAAAGAAAACACAGCTTATGTGTTCTGGACTAAGTAGTTTGCACTCCACCAAGACTTTTGGTTTATCTGGTGGATGTCATCACATCTTTAACCTTCTCTTCTGCTGGTTTGGGGACACTTTCAAACACAGTCACTGTCATCTGGTGCTGGAGGAGTTTTTCAAATTAAAAAAAAAAAAAAGCCATGAGTAGTTTAGAGTGATTATTTTTTCCAGTGCTTATGTATTGGTTACATCTGGAAATAGTTATAGACCCGTATTCTGGCTGTTATCCAGCAAGTGTTATAAAGAGCCAGTTGTGTTCAGTTATGGTCATCTTAGTATGACATATGTTCAGAAGAACATAGGAGGGATCATTTTACGGTGCAAGATCTTTGGGGGACGGGGGAATCAGTTAGATAATATGTGAGTTGGTGGCTTTTCCTTTCAAGATTTTTGACTTAATTTGCCTTTTCTCTCAACATACAGCTTTCTGAAAAATTGCTGAGCAAGCATGACTGGATCAAGCAGTGGCAGCTAAAACAGAAACTGGGCAGGAAGATGGGACAAATAAGTGAAGAAATTAAAGAATATTTAATACTTCTAAGGAAAAAGGTTGGAAAAGTATTTGTTTATTCTTGGTCACTTGCAAATAAGAAAAATGACAATGATTTTTGAGTGTGGTCAATTTAGCGTAAAGATGCTTTCACTAAAGAAAGAAGTCACTTTTTTGTATGTACACTGGAAAAAAAAGAAAACCAGGAAAAGAATCAGATTTGTGGGAGTTTTGTGGTCTTCCATTGCTTGCATTAGCCTGATACTGGAATTAATTTGTAAGCTCTGCAGAAAACTATTAGTTAGACAGGTTTCAATGAAGAAACTAATGTAACAAAGTAACATTTTGCCTCTGTTATTTTTTGTATTCATTTGAAGGAGTGATGGATACGATGGATAAATGCTGCTGCTACCTTTATAAGAAAAAAGAAAAGTAGAGAATAATGCTGAAGTAATTTCAAAGGAGTAATTTTTATTCCATGTTTATACATTTTTATTCTAGGTTAATGTAACAGGAAAATGGTTATGCCCTTTTGGTGTTTGTAATATATTACCTAGGCCTATCTTTCACCCCCTTGAAACTCCGGAACCTATTTAAAAACTCTTCAGTTGTTTGTGTCTTATTGTGTATGCGTATTCTTTTTTTTTTTTGAAGGCTTTTAAGTATTTTTTTAAGGCTGCATTCCATCAGTTTCTGAGGATGGGAATGAAACAGCATTATGAATAACTGAAATCTAAAAAATAGAAAGGATGTAGGATTTATGATACAGGAAATGGGTTGTTATCTCTTACTGCTTATAGTCCCATGACAAGATTTGTTCTGCCTCCTTGGAACCATTGCAAACATCCCCTTCTTTTCCTTTGCTGAAGGACTAATTCAAGCAAAATCAGACTAACTCAACTTGATATTGATAGGACTACAGCTGTGGAAATACTCGAGTGTTTTTTAAAAAGGCACAAAGCTTTTCGTAAGTGAAGTTGAGTGTCTATGCTGTGCATCTGATGATTCACAAGTGGCTTTTTACAGGTCTTGCACGGTGGTGGCTATTGATACGTGTTGTGTGTGTTATTTTTTTTCATAGTGGAAGAATATAAGTGAAATCAAAGGTCCCATTGAGAAACAAGAAGCTTGTGATAAATTGTTTAAAAATGAAGAGGAGGAGTATAGTCTCTATGAAGCACTGAAGTTTTTGATGCTTAACACTGCTATTGAATTATACAATGATGATAAAAATGGAAGAAGAGTTCCTGTCTTCTCATGGTTACTGTTTGCACGGGATACATCTAGCAACCCTTGTCAGTTAATGCATAATCACTTGAATCATATTGGTCACAGTGGAGGCCTTGAACAAGTAAGGAGAGATTGTTTTTACATTTACATTGTTATTTTCCTCTTTTGGAGGCTTTTGTTTGAAGTGGTTTAAGAAATCCAGATTTTGTCTAGGCTTTTATTGGGGAAAAATATAGTAGAATGCATGGCTGTAGTAAAGGGTCCATAAAAGCCTTCCTTTTAAATGTTGATTTAATGACAGTTACAGCCTTGTGTGTTGCAGAAATGATATACATATCACAAAAAGCCCCCAAATGAAGTGTAGTGGTTAATGAGCTGAATAGTCTGAGAGATTTTAGAACTTCTATTAAAAAAAATCCCGTTGAATATGTTACAAGTGTGGTACTGCAGTTAAATTCACTACTTAAATTCTTCTATGTTTCTAGTGTCTATAATTATGTTTTGTTGGTGTTTATTAGCTTAAAAACCTGTCAACTGCATTATAGATGAGACAGGTTGCTGGTACTATTAAGTTAGCTGATTAGTTGGTGCCTAGTTCAGTCAGTAAGTAATGTTGCGTATTTTTAACTAGATTTTTTTTATGTCAGTGTTATTTGTAAACTGATATTTAGAAAAGGATATACTTGCTGCTGTAGTGGACAAGAGAGAAGACTTCCCAGGTTTTTTTCTCTGAATTCTTTCTGCTATCAACGGGTTTTGTAAAGGCTTTCCATTTGTGTTTTATTTGGCTGGATAGTTCAGAGTACCCTCTAAGAGAGAAAGGATCGGTGTCTGAAAGCCATTCTTGACTGATTTAGTGACTTAATGGGACGAATACTGATACGAGAGAATGTCTTTCCTACCTGTTCATGGCAGTAGGGAGGTGGGATTCTCTGCATAAAGTAGCTTTTCTTTAGGACTGTTATCCTGCTCTACCATTGCTGGGTCTGAAGAGCTCCATGTTAAAGGCATAGTGTCTTAGAGGTATTTGTGCAGCAAGGTAAGAATGGCTTGAATGATTGAGATGCTGAACAGGAAATGCTCATGTGTATGTATTCTCATTTACTTCATATTTTTCCTTTGAAAAATTACATCTGATAGGTATTAGTTTAGTACTTTTATGAGAAATATCTTGTAAAAGGTATGTTTAAATTTACCCGTTATACTTCTGCTTTTTTCCAATGTAGGTGGAAATGTTTCTCCTTGCTTATGCTCTGCAGTATACCATCCAAGTGTATCGATTGTATAAATATAGTACTGATGAATTCATCACACTTTATCCCAACGACCCGGAGGAGGACTGGCCTGTGGTGACTCTCATAACTGAAGATGACAGACATTATAATATTCCAGTCAGAATGTGCCAAGAGACTATGCTGTAAACAAGTGATTTTTTTGCAGGCAAACCTGTGCTGCTTATTTGGGTTTCCAGTGCTGTTTTGAAACAGGATGATGAAGAAATCTGCGATATTAAATCTACAACAACTTGAAATCCATGTTTTGGAAGTCTACATCTGAACTAAGGTATCAAATAGGTACTAGCTTAAAAAGCAAAAATTTTGCCTGTATGGCTCTTGTTGCCCATAAAAACAAAAAAGAAACTTCAGCAGGAATGCAAAAACTGTACGTTTACTTCTTTTAAGAAGATAGGTGAGGCTCTGTAGTAAGACATGAGTTGACCTTCTGTTTCCTGAAATAATGAGATAATGATGAATTGAGATTTCTGGAAAAGTAAGGTGGCAGTGTCCTGACTGATATTTGTAATGCTGCTTAGAAGTAATTTGTACATATCTTGGGTGTCGGGAAGCAATATAATTCTTTTGCAGTTGGAATTTGATGCCTGCCGTGTTTTATGCTATGAGAGATACTTTTTGAAGTTTTCTAATGCTTTGGGTTTTTCCAACATGAATATCTTATTTAGAAGCCAGTTGTCTGTTACACAGAAAAGAAAGAGCTCTTCCCCTTTCAACCCCTCGGGAGGATCATGGCAAAGAGACGTCATAGTAAGGGAGTATAGAAGTCATTTATTAGTGAGTCAGAAATTCAAGACCTACACAGAATTCCCTCCTCAATTAAGATAACTGGTATGAGATAACCACGTGCCCACTAATTTCATGTCTGTTCATATTACTGTTCCTGTAATGTTAATCCTTGCTGGCAGCTGCTGTGGAGAACATCAGGATTTTATTTTGTCCAGGGAGTGCAGTAGATGGAAGTGAATTTGTGGTGCAACTTCTCCACTCTTGGGAGGGGTATCTGGGAGGTTCTGTTTCTGCTTAGAATTATTCAGTATGCTTTAAATTGGAGGAATACAGAATATATCGGATGCTGGGAGTGCTGACATACCTTAAAAATTAAGTTAATAATAAAACCTTCACCTGTAGCTTAAAGTGGAAGTGTGCCCTACAGATGATTCTTGGAACAAGAGAGTGAAAGTTGATTTAAGTGAAATGCTGGTCATACACAGATCACTCAGCTTCTCTTGGAAGCCTTTCTTATATAAAAGGGATAAGATTATAAAAACTACTTTTCTTTCAGATATTCTGGAGGAAATGACAGGCAAAACTTCCAGTTCTGTTTTGTTCTACTTAATTCATTCATTTGTTAACGTTTATTATGAAAGGTAATTAGACAATGAGAATGTGTGTTCACCATGTTCTAAAATGTTCTAGACACATCTGAAGGTAGTTGATTGTGTCCTCACTGTTACATTTGTCATGTTTTCTTTGCATTTTAAAACAACTGGTTTGATCTGTTACTGAAAACTTCTGGGAGCTACAAGGGAATAAAAATAAACCAATCACCTGGCAGTATTTTTTTTTTCTTGTTTTATGTCCTGCTTTGTCCCTAGCTTTGTGTTTTTGAGTTTTTAATTTTAAAAATCCTTGTTCAAGTTAGTTACTTCTTGAAAGCTGCAAAGTGTTGCAACGTATGTAAAACAAGTAATGATCGGCTTGCTGCTTCCACGTGGACAGCAAAAAAAATTTCCCTGAATTGCTTTTATCCGAGTAATGCTGAAAGGGAAAGGGAAATAAGTTAACCTTTGCAACTCACTGAACTCTGATAGAAAAGTTGTAGTTTTGATTTAAATAAATTATTTCAATTCTGATGTCTTCTAATTGTGATATAGTCTCAAGATTAAAACTTAATACCTCTTTGAAAAAGGCATCTTTGTCATACATTTAGAGCAGAGGCTTTTTAAGTGCTGAGTTTGCAGCCATTAGGTATGCAAACAATTCACATAATTGGCTTGTACAGGACTGAGCTCAAGGTATGAGTACACCTTAACTCACGTATTGTTCCTGCAGCAGTTGAGTAACAAACAGTAGAAAAACTGCGTTCAGCTTATATTTTCCATCCCTGTTGTGGAGATGAGTCCATACTGTGGTGTGCAGTGTATTGATTTAACTTAAATTGTAAGTATAAAATTGGCAGCTGACAATTTTTTGTTTAGATTTACACAATGGATAAATACTGCTTTTCTGTTGGGTCCCCTCCCCGTGTTCTGCTGAATAAACTGAAAGAGTCAATAAAATAAATGAAATGGTCAAATCAACTCTGCCCCCTGCCCTGATGTCCATGAGTCTTACATGTGAACAGGCGTATAGCATCTGCTGTACTTCAAGATCTACACACTAAAGGAAGCAGATGCTTTACTCAATGCGTGGTGTACTTTGTTAGGTGCAGTCCAGATTTTTAATACTGTAGTAAGTGAGCTCCTAGGAGTTTAGCAGGGATGGAGAAAGCTCGCTCTGGCTGTTGCAGTTAGTGTGCTTTTTGTGCAAGAAGTACTTCATCCACTTGAGGTCCCTCTTTTATCCCTGCTTTAACATTATTGTTATGTCCAACTTCTGCCCTTTATGCTTCTTGGAGGAGGAGGCGCATGTTCCTTGTGTTCTTCAGAACCATTTTAGCGTACTTTTGGCTGTTAAATGGAAACATCCTGCTTTCTATGGTAGTGTTTTGACTTGGTCTATCTGATTGCTTTGTAAAAAGTGTTTAAGCATGTATTTTTCACGAAGCACAGTTGTGGTCTAAGCAAAGTTTTTATTTTGCTGTTCTTCAGTCTCCTAGTAAGATGTTGTAAAGTTAGGGGATGCTTATCCTCCAGCCTCCTTTCCGTCGGTGGAAACGTACAGCGGAAGTTCTTTGTGTGAGGGGAAAAAGAGAGGTTCAGGGAAGAGGTGAAGAAAATGGGATTGTACCATGTGGGAAGGGCTGGCGGTGGGTCAAGGGAGGGGCTGAGCTGGGGCTGCAGCAGGCAAGGCAGCAAAGCTGAGGCTGGATACGGCTCCAAGAGGCTCGAGCTGGACGCGGCCCGGGGGGGGATCCTGTGGGAGCTCACCCCTGAACCTGGCTGCCCTGGGGAGGAGCAGGTGTGTTGGCTTCAGGACTGTAACTTTATTCAGATAGCCGAGTCTGAGCTCAGCCCAATCTCGGTCAAGTTTATTTTTGTGTGACAGCGACAGCCCTGTCATCAAAAATAATTAGTGAAGGAGGGGGAAGAGCAGGGTGGGAACTTGTATCTCACCGGAATGGAGGACATGGTCACATACCCCATTTTAGGTGTTAAAGGAAGTGAGGAGATGGAGCTCTTGCGTTGTGTATCGGGAGCTGGCCTCAATTCCTGATCTCATATTCCTAATATTGAATAGTGCAGCCCCTGCATCTTGTTGTCTTCTGGACATAACTGCCATTTGGTGCCCCAGCCCCCTATCTGGTAGGGTAGGGCTGGGAATTTTGAGGATGCACAAATGTACTTTATGAATGCTCCCTTTTTTGGTCAGGGTGGAAGACGACAGGCAGCACATGGCAGAAAGGGNAGATGGTTTAGAAGTGGTTTTTTGTCAGGGGAGGTTAATGGTTGGACTTCATGATCTTAAAGGTCCCTTCCAACCTCACCGATTCTATGATTCTGTTGTGGAAGCTTGCTGCTAGAGGAGTAATTGTGCTATGGCATTGACTAATGCGCTTCAAGCCAGAGAGATTCAAAGAATATTTCATAGAATCATAGGGTTGGAAGGGACCTCTGGAGATCATCCAGTCCAACCCCCTGCCAGAGCAGGGCCACCTTAGAGCAGGTTGCACAGGAACCCATCCAGGTGGGGTTTGAATGTCTCCAGAGATGGAGACTCCACCACCTCCCCGGGCAGCCTGTTCCAGTGCTCTGCCACCCTCAAGGGAAAGAAGTTCCTCCTCATGTTTAGGTGGAACTTCCTGTGCTTAAGTTTGTGCCCATTACCTCTTGTCCTGTCACTGGGCACCACTGAAAAGAGCCTGGCCCCATCCTCCTGACACCCTGGCTACCATTTCCATTTTTAAATTTCTTGAGGAGGGGAACCTCAGCCTCTGAGAAATGGAAAGGAAATGGCATTAATTCAACAGAGTTAAAAGTGAAATAGGGAAGGCTTAGCGTGGTAAAGGCCTCTCCAGTCTCTTTTGCCCAGAGCACTCATTTTCTGTGTGGGTGCTGGTGAGTTGCTCTTATTTCTGCCCATGGCTTCTATTCGAGTTGGTGGGATGCCAAAAAACCACCCCGAGATGTATTGAGCCATTGAGTAACTTGTCAGTACTGACTAAAAGTTGTTTTATGAGGGCTGTTGGGCCAGTGCTGCGGTGCACTGAGGAAGCAGCAGCAGCCCATCAAATGTCATCACCAGTTGCCTCTTCCAGGGGATTGTTTCCCCAGTTTGCCCCTTTTTGGAGCTGTAGGGTTTGGGGTTGTTTTTTCAGACACCTGCCCCCCAGGTCTTTGATGTGATGTATTTCCTTTCGGCTATTGCAGCACACGGCTGCTGCAGGGAGCGTTGCAGGTGGCCTCTGCACGTGCTCTTCAGCGTCAAGCCCTCGGTCTGACAATCAAGAGCAGTCAGCCCAAAAATTTTTTTTTTTTTTTTTTTTTTTTTTTTAATTGGAAAAAAAATAATTGCTTTATACAAACAATGTTATTATGTAGGCTGAATGTGGAAGTTACAATTATTTTGTTTCCTTTTGCTTTTCGAGAAATCAGATAGTTCTGCAAGGGTTTGTGTGCTGCTAGGATGGGACAGAATTTAGACACTGCCCTTGTTCGACCTGTTGTGCACCCACCATCTTTTATTTAAGAAAAAAGAAAAAAGAAAAGCTGCTATAATAATCACAGAAGTAGTATCATCCTTCTCCAACACTCTTGCTGTGTTTCACAGAACAGTCACTGTAAATATTCACTGTATAGGTGACCCCCTGGTACGTGCTTTTGGTATTGAGGTGGCTTTGCAGAGGAGCCCAGGGGCTGCTCCTCATATTCACTGTATGTGTGTCTGTCTGTGTGTGTGTCTGTGCGTGTCTGTGTGCCGGCAGATGTCACTGCAGGCCCAGGGGAGCACGGAGGGACAATGGCTGGTGGCACTTGGAGACCTTCCTTCCCAAGTCACAGCCAAGCGCTCTCACGACTTGTCACCTCACCGTGGCACTCCTGTGAGTGCAGCGTGCCTTCACCATACATAAATACCCATCGTACCTCAGAAATACAGTGTGACCAAAATGCTTTTCCTTCTGATGTGGTGATCTCAAAAGACCACAGCTTAGCAGCATCCCCTTGCCTTTATAGACTCCTGTGAAGGCATATATTAGCCAAACGTAATAGTGCACAGGGAGATGAAAGACATTTTGAAGATGTGTGGAACACTGTGAAATGAAGCGGTAAGGGATTTGAGATGTTTTATTTCTTTAATTTTTTTTTAGCTTTTTGAATACCAAATAGTTCATCTGTTTATATGTTGAATAGGAATCTGCTAGATGGGGTTGAAATCTGTAGCACGCTGCTTCTTTGGTTTCTGAAGTATCTGGTTTTGCTTCAGTATTGATCCAAACCTTCGGCTGATGTATTGACACATTTGAGTCTTCACAGCCAGACTGACTGCTTTAAGAACTAGAAGTTTAGCTGAGAGGTGCTGTGGGATTCCGAGCAGTGTTTCTGGGGTAGCGTACCTTTTTTTATGCAAACATAAGGCTATAAAGCATCAAGAATAATGTGTGTTGAGAAACGGTGAAGGTGGATCCTCAAATTGTCCAAGAACAAATCAAGTAACCTTACAAATGTATAAATCTGTTTCCAACAGGATTCCCAGGTGTGCAGAGCTTATTTTATTTTTAATGCCTTTATTATATAGGGCAAAAAAAATAGTTCTAGCCATAGATGCATGATAAAGATTTGAAGTGCTTAGAAAACCAGAATATACATGATAACAATCCTCTCTTACTGCCCATACTGTGGCTTCTGAATTGCTGAGATGACAACAATTATTTCTGAGGGGAATGTATTCAGTGTAAACCACTGCAGCCATAGATTAATGGATGCAACTTCAACAGGTGTATCTTTAGAGGTGGAGCACTTGCCAGACTCCTACTCTTTTAATGTTTCTGAATGTTTTCTGCATCATATTTTTTTTTTAGCATGAAAGTTAAGAGAAATAATAAATTATATTAAGCAAGGAAGATGTACAGTCTGCAGGTTTATGGGCCATGAGAAAACAGCAGCCGTTTCACTCAAACTCTTTCTAGCGCCCCCTTCTAGTGGAATTTTTTTTTTTTTTTAAAAAGTATTGCATAACATTTTGGCCTTTGTTTTACAGCAGAAGATCTGGATATTTAGCTCCAGGAGTGGTTCTGTAGAGCTGAAGGTAACCGTTTGCATGAGATGAGAGCCTGCTTCTCGCCGCTTCTGCGGAGGGTTCGTCTGTTCTGGCCAAGGTTCATTTTCTGTGCCAGGGCCTAATGAACCACGTGGAGGGAGCGCTTGCATTTTGGAGGACTGTGTTCCTTTCAGCAAGCGGGTGAGTAGGAGTTAACAGCAGCTTCTGTTCCCTCACCTGAGCTTGTCTTCTGAATTTATATTGTCGAGGGCGGCGGAAGAACCCAAAATAAAATTTCTTCTCTCGAGCTGCTTGGCTAATAGGGTTGAAAAGAAAGAGGGGAGGGTATTTTTACAACTGAAACAACAAGAAAACCCCCAAACTTCAGGGAGTTACTGGTTTATTTCCCTCGCATTAAATAGCCCTTGCAGAGTGGCAGGCTGTGCTGTCTCCTGCTGTGTGTCTCAGACTCCTGTCTTCTACCCAGGCCCTCTAAGAAAGTCCCCAGAAAACACCCAGCTGGAGCATCGTTGGCCTCCTGCACCTCCTGCAGGTGTTACCACAGGGGGCTGGCACATGCTGCTTATGCACTAGCTTTAATGGCTGATATTAATGTTACTTTTAGACTATCAAGTGGTTCCGTGGTGTTCATTTACTGATGAGCCCTCTGTAGAGCTCTCTCCTCGCTTAGGCTGGATTATGTCTCATGAAACCATGCTAAAACCAAAAAAAACTGTAATTAACAAAAATAACAGAGCTTTTTTTAAAGGTGCTAGATAATTTGAAACATCATTAAAAGAAAAAAAAAAGGTTGAGTTAGAGCAATACTTAGGGCTGTTTAAAACAAATCTGTGATGGCTTCCACAGCACCTGGTTTGTAAGACACACAGATGAAAAGTCCAGGTGTTACTACACAGCCCCCACTCCCCCACCATCATCCCACCTCATGGATGCCCCTTTCCGATGTCTCTGCCTGCCCAGCGAGAAGATGGAAAACAGCAACAGAGGCCTATGGTCATGGAAAATTCAAAGGAAATAATGATGTGAAATTTCCTTTGCGTAATGAAGATAAAAGCTGCGGTTGCGAAGGCGGCCCTGTTATACCACGGGGGCTACGTTGTCATCGGTGGGGCCTGACACCGAAACACCTGTTTCTTCAAGGAAATGCTGGATGGATGGTGTGGGAATTGACGACCTGCTCATGGTGGGTGGGCTCAGCACAGAGCAATCCACTTTGGCTGTAGGTTTGGGAGCACTGGCTCCAGCTGCTGGGAAAACGCTCCTCTGCTCGTGAGACAAGGGAAGATGCAACATCTTTTAAGTCACCCGGAAGAAGAAGGCTCACTTTTTCACAGCTACGGCTTGGATAGAGAGTTAATTACTGCTTGGCTTTCTTCTGGGTAGCATCTTCCTCAGCATCCACTCCTAGGCTTCAGTTTTCCTCCCTGCGGGTGTCTCTGCCGCGTGGCAGGGGACAGGGAGAGCGGTCGCCGTGGTTGCCTGACATCTGGCTCCGAAGTGCCATTTCAGACAAGCCCAGCCAAAAGATGACAGCCGTGCTTTTGCCCACTTTCTGCCAGGCCTCTGGTAGTTTTGGGATTCTTTGCCTGTCTACGGTAACAAGCCCTTTTCCGTTCCTCAGGGCAGAGCAGATCTTCCTTCAGCAGCACTTACGCTGTAGACCTCGAGCTCCCACCCCTCCCTCCCTCCCTCCCTCCGTTACTGATTATTAGACCCAAAAGCAGAAGCAGCACCGTCTGCGAGAGGGAGGGCTTCTGTCTGTGGCTGGGGGCTCTCCTGTCTAAGGTCCTTGTGTGCCCTTTGGGAAAATAAACTGGATTGTATGTCGGTATTCCTCATGGAGGGAAGAACTAATTGTCCTCGTTACTGACGGAGGAACAGTCAAAGGAGGGTCTTGCCAATCGGAGAGGAGGAGGGAGGAGGGAGACTTTCAGGACTGCAAGGAAAGAAGATGAATTAACAATGCATCATGCTGCATGTCTTACTTTTTATCTGCTTACAATCTGACCCTTTCTGGCTTAGGGAGAGAGAAACAAAGCCATTGTGGTCCCTGAAAGAGAAAGCTTAGGTTGAGAAAGTCAAACTCACCACGCGTGACCCTGTTTACACTGTTTGGCCGTCCTCAAGCTGCTGAAAATGGAGCAGTGTGGCAGGAATCCTCATACCTGTGTCCAAACAGGCTCCGGCCTCCTAAGCCATGGGGATGTCGGCTCCTGTGCCCCTGCCTTCCTGAGTGGATGCGGATAACTGGCAGGCAGAAAGGCCATATCTTTTTCTGAGCCCTATCAGAGCCCTTATTTTTCTTTTCTTTCCCATTTTTTAAATCCTGGCCTCCTGCCAGGCCAGTGCTCCGGGCAGGGAGAGCTGGGCAAGGTCAGGCCATGGGAAGGCAGTGCTGGGCGCCAGCAGCTAACGAGCGTGGGCCTGCGAGCAGCTAAGGGAGCTATCGTTTGCTCATTTAGATGCCCTAATTATATTCTCGGCCTCGCTCAGCATTCCTGGTCTCAGGCAGGAACGTGACCAGAAATGAGGGGATCCCTTCTCCAGCCATGGGGCCAGCAGTCGGTGTCTGAAGAGCGGGGAAGGGGGAGCTGGAGATGGTGAGAGCCGCGGCTGGTTCAGGGGCCTCCGAAGGGCCAGGAGAAACGGAGCTGCTGTTCCCAGCCCTGTCACAGGGATGGCGGGGAGCACCCCACAGAGGTGGGGAACCCCGAGCCCTGCACTGCAGGGGGGAAGCGGCCGCAGGCGGCGGGGGGATGAGAGGGTGGCTGGGGAGCCCCAGGGAGAGGGTCAGACAAGGCAAGGGGGGCAGGAACTGAAGGGCTGAGGAGGTGTGGGGGACCCTAAGGCAGGCCAGGCTTTAGGGATACAGGACGCTGGAGATCACCGGCTGCCTAAAATTGAATATAGAAAACAGTATGCGAAGTGATCATTTTGTGGGCTGGTCTCTGAGCGCATTGTCTGGATCTCTGCTGTGGGCCAGCGTGAGGAGAGCTGAGGCAGCAAGAGTCCCGGGGGGCGGGGGTTGGCCGCAGGTACCAGCAAAGCCCTAACATTGCACCTCTCCAAGACCTTTTTAAAAACGGCAGCTGCTCAAGTGCCACATCAGGAGAGACGTTTAAGGCTGTGGTCCCATAGTCAGCCTTCTCGCTGGCTCTGGGCGGCTGAGATTCAGTCATTCGGGAGCGCCCAGGGGACGTGTTGTTCAAAATCAAACACTAAACATTTTTGGTTAAGGAATGTTTTCACAGCTTCCTAAGAACAGCTTTGGTGGCTTGCCAGCTGGATGGATGAAGCATCTTCTCATGACATTTGAGTTTGCCCTGGCCTGATGAGAACTGTTCTCTCCACCTAAGTACTAAGTGTCTATTTAACAGGAATGATGAATGTTCTAGATTTGGTGTGGAAAAAGTATTCTGACCATGGTATTTCCATATCAACACCACTTGGAGGTTTTGTGGAAATACAGAGCTTGCCTTGCGTCATTTTACAGACACCCTTGGATTTCATTACCTTCAAGTTAAGACCTTGCGGTTGGCAGCATCGTGCTCATAATTCAAAACCAATTTGCTTGTTGGAATTATTTCTCTCCAGGAGGTATATTTTGCTTGTTCCAGATGAGAAGAGCACTTTAGACCGTGTCAGATTATCAGAATTAATAAAACAGAAGCAATCGGAATCATGAATCATATGCAAACTGTTAGAACTTTACTTAAAGTAATTAGAATATGAAAGCTATCGGACAATATTGGAGCACAGATTCCCCTCCCCCCAAAGAAAGCATAGATCATTCTTTTTAACAATGCAAAAACGTACATCTCTGTTAAATACATGAACAGCACTCAATTTTAATGCAATATGTACTTTTATACTTTTGACCTTAGCAGTCGTTTAAAAATGTACAAAGTTTTTACCTTCATTGGTTTCTTCAGAGTTTAAAGAAAACCCACGTTTAAAGCAAAGCAAAACAGTCATCAAAAAAACAAACCGGAAGCTTTAGCACATGTACAAATTACAGAAAGCAACGTGTACTTTGAGAGAAATCAACTGGAATTCTACAAGTATGACAGAAAATGATGCATGAGGTAACATTTCATTTAAGATCTAGGATCCCTGTGCTGCAGTCCCAAATGGTGCTGTGGCTTCACACCTACAGTCCTTGCAAAATTGACTGGTTTAAGTCGTTGAGGATGGCTATTAGGCACACTGCTTTGCATAAAGACAGCTTTATCCTGAAGGAAAGAATCTGACAATGATACTGAAAAATATTCTGAAAGAAATGAAAAACAAGCAATACCTCTCAGGTGAAATACACATTTACCTAGTCCTCAGATTTACCTTCAAATTACAAAAATTAACTGAAAAAAATGGGGCTTTTTCTCTACAGAAAGGTGTTAGAGAATTGACCTTAATCCTGATGCAACTGCAGCAGGCCCTAAAGGGTGGCCGGCTACTGCCCCTGACTCTTTCATTGTGGGAAACCTCCTGAGAAGAGAACAAGACGTTGCCCTGCAGAACGCTCTGTGGTGCGAGGAGGGGAAAAGACGAGGCCCCCAAGCATTCTTTCCCCTCAAGCAAGAGTCTTGAGACTTTGTGCTGCCCTTTTTTTTAGGATGCTACTTCCAGACGCTACTCCCCGCTCCCGATTTTAAAAGTATTTCCATGAAACTAAAACCAAATCAATTTTAGAGAACCTAAAGGCACATTTAAAACACGCAAATATGAATTCAGGTTTTTTAGGCATTTCTGTGGTGGTGTTCTCTGTAGCATCTTTCACCAGCATTAGTAAATTTTATCCTTATAGCACCTCTCTGAGATTGGAGAACCTGCTAGCCTTGTAGTACTTACAAATGGCGCACTCTGACCTCACACGACGTGGTCAAAGCTGTCTTGAACCTCTGTTCAGATACTGCATCGCCTTTGAGAGACTTTCCGGGGGTTACCTCTACACAATTTGGTTCTCCTCCACAATGATTTCCTGCTGTGAAGACAAAATAGCCCTCGTCTTCTGCTCTGCCCTTTAGGTTTTGCTCAAACTTTGTACCTTCCTTCTGGAGTGACCTGGTGGCTGGCCCTGCTCAAGCACACAAAGATGGAGGGAGCAGGGTGTGTGGATGTTTGCCATTGCAGAAGGCATGGCAAAGTTTGCTGTCTTTTGTGCTCCTAGCACTATAAAGTTTGGTACTACCTAGTCACTAGTATCTAGTAACTCTGCCTGATAACCTTTAAAGGCCAGTGAACCTTTCACTAAAAATGATAAACGGTTACGGCTCACTCTGGCCCCCAGTATGGTCCTTGCAGGGTAACGCAGTGTGGGGTGCTCGCAAAAGACACTTAAACTCATTCATTTGTGCCCAGCTCTCCCTCTCTTCTGTCCACGTACACACAGTCACTCCTCCACACTCACTCGCTCGCATGTGCTCCTCCAGAGCATGCCCAGAAGCTTTCTGGCCGACACAGGTGAAGCAAGGCTTTCTCCAAGCTTGGGACCGCTGCTAGGCTGGGCTGCCCAGGCACCACGAAACACATTTCACCCGTGCCACCGCGCAGAGTCGGGGCCTCGGTCTCCAAGTTTGGATTTCTGTGGCCCGTGGTAGTAACATGCCCTGTCGGTGCCGCAGAACAAATTGTACAAGCTGCACAGGGGGCTCCGATACTCCCAACCTCAAGTCTACCAGCAACAGGCAACATCTAATTTTTCTCTCCTCTTCCAAAGAGCCAGCTCCAGGGACGATCCCTGCCACCAGCTCACGCCCAGTGGTGGAGTAACAAGCCATGGAACCACATCTTTCTAAAGGAGCTCCGAGGTTCCTGCCTCAAGCCACCCTCCCTCTCAGCAGACGGGCTGCGGGGTCCTCCAGCCATGCCCGTGTCTCTTACCACAAACCCTCCCCTGGCTCCTGGCTTCCAGAAACAAAAGGGGAGGCAGCAACACCGAAAGCTGAGCTAACATAACGGAGCAGTGAGAGCAATGCTCTGAAAAACCAAAACCTGATGGGAGCTAAGCTTGTTTGCCTTGATGACGGTGGTGGGGGTTTCTGCCCAGTTTAAACACACAGGTTGAATTTCGCACCATGTGTGTTTGCTTTTTAAAAATATAGGAGATATCGCGGGTAGATTCTTATTCAACCTTAAGTAAGTGAAGTGCACTTTGAACTACGCTCCTTAAAGAGTAACTACATTTATTTTAAAAAGCTTGTTGATGGCAATAAGTAAGGGTATGCCATCCACAAAAATGCATATGCCCCTTCAACTTCTTTGGAGGTTTTGCCTTCGCAATTTTGTGGTGCTTGAAAACTCTGCAGATGAAATCAGTTGATTTTAGTAAACCTATTGCTGGTAGCCTTTCAATTATTAATTATCACTGGGGAAGAATTTTTTGGTTATCGTAATAAGACACAAAAGCAGAGTTACATTAGTGCTGCTTTGGAGAGCAAACTACAAAGTTGAGCAATGGATGTTAGTTCCAGGCTCTGCTGTTTTCTGCATGTGTACATACCCTTTACTTTCCACCCAGGCAGTATTCTCATTAAAAGTCAATGCAATTAAAATTGTTTTTTTAAAATAAGTTCTGCAGTTTTTTTCATTACTTTTCTGTTGTGTTTTCGCTGAATTATGGATAAAGCTGTTGTTCCAATTTTAAAATTCATCCTTTCCTAAGAGGGGATTTATATGCTCTCATTTGTAGATAGGCCAAGCTGTTTTATTACATAAATGCAAGTATTTACTTTGCATTACCTTGATTAAAAAGAGCAGGTTTTTGTTTGTTTGGTTGGTTGTTTTTTTTGTGCTGAATGATGAGCATGAAGAGAGACGAGAGGAAGCAGGTAGTAGGTGCAATTGCTTGCTGGTTTCAGGCAGTGTTGCTTAGAGAGTTAATTGAAAAAGTGCAGTACAGTACTCCAATATTGCATCGGCCGATACAATAGCTTATTTTTGCTTTGCCCTCCTTGTGGGCTCCCAGAGGGTGGGAGGGTACTTTACAGCTGGCTCTGCAATGTGAAAGTTTCATCATCAACAAAAGAATCTCTGCAGCCCAGATTTTTGCTCAGATGAGCCCTAGTAGGCACTGTCTCTCAACCCTGAACCGAAAGCCTAAAAAAGTCAAATCCCTTGAGATGAAGGGACCTCTTTAGGTCTCTGATTGAATCAGAGAACGATTTAGGTCAGAAGGGGACCGCAGGCCGTCATCTTTTCTAGCTTCCTCCCTGGCTCAACAGGGCCACCTTAGACATTGGATCAGGCTGCTCATGCCCAGCTGAATTTTAAACTTAATTGATTGTCCCTGTTCATGGGGCTCTCCAACTCATTAAGTAAGTGACACGTTTAGTTGTGAAATATATGAAGCCTTGTGTTTCCTAGTGCTTCAAGTTATTCTGCGCTGCTCTGGGGATGCCGTGCTGACTTTGCTGGAAAAGTTTGGGTCGTGGTCTTACAGATCATTAGAAAGTCACAAAGTGTCTGGAATTAAGTAATGAACTTCAATTAATTCTTTTAGGTCTTGATTTAAAATAAAGACACCCCCCAATTCCTTCTACTTCTTGACTCCCCTTTTCAGTTTGGCAATTGAAAAGTGAAAAAACAGTCTGTCAAAGAAGAGTTTTGTTGTAAGCTACTTTTTAATCACAGCATTACTTGACATTCAGTCAGCATGAGGACCGCGTTTTCCTTCTCAAAATGCCAACAGATAAAATAAGCCTAGCAGGAGCCTTTAGAAGAAAATAAGGAAATGTCTGCAGAAGATGACAGAAAATAATGATGGGGTAAAACTAATAAATTGATTTGAGCAGTGACAAGGCTTGGTAATACTAAGCAAAACTTCCTCCTTAGGGCTGCAAAGACAAAAGAGCACCTAAAAATATACCACAGCTCCTCTGTTTTATTGAAATAGAGTGGGTATCTTGATTACAAAACGCTGAAACTGAAGCCTCACTCTCTAACCGTACAAGTAATTCGCACAAGCTGCAGCCAAAACGCCCTTCTGTGCGAGTACGCGCTCGCAGCCGGGCTTAAAGCTCGGTCTCTCTGCCCCCCCGTTTTGTCTTTGGCCTTTTTCTTCAGAAGGTGCCAATTATTGAGAGGTCTGGCAGTGGTTTTGCTGAGGAGTGCATCTACCCACCGACAACTGAACTTGGCTCTCCAAAGGGAATCCAGGCCAGGTGTTCCAGCTGGAGCCCAGAGCCAGGGCTCCCCCGCGCCCTCCCGCAGCGCCGCTGCCGGTCGGCACCCACGCTTGGACACGGTTTGCTGCTAAGCTGATAATTCTGCCTTATTTCCTGACGCTGTCAGGCTGCAATTGAATACAGCGTGTTGCAGGGCGCAGAAGGAATTTGGAGCTCCTCTTCCCACTAGGACTCCGACATGAGCCCCCACAGCCTCTGTGGGAGCTTGCGCCCTTCAAAAAATACATTATTCTGCACTTGAATTTGAGTAAAGAAACCAAATGTGAACAAGGGAAGGGAATCCTAACATTTTATGCTTAAGTTGGTCTTTGGGAAATGCCAAATTGATACCAAAATTTTGATAATTTTCTTTTTTACGTAATAAAGACTTAAGTGACATTTCCCCAAAGCAGCCCTGCCAGTTACTCAGAAAGAGACAACTCCGTACTGCTTCCTCTTTGCATATTCCAAAACCTGCATGCTGCTTTACTTCTGCTTGAATACTCTTCTAAGATGTTTCACACTCCTCCCTCGGATTGCTCCTCCAAAACACTTAAGAGCGGCGTGTCGCGGATGCGTTGCTCCGCACCCTCCAGCCCCTCTCCAGGACAGCCGAAAGGGAAACGGCGGCAGCCGCCGCTCTGCTGTTCTCTGCTCCGTTTCGCTCATCTCCAGGCCCTGCTGCTGTATTTAGGCTGGATACACAATACCCGCGAGCTTTGCAGTATTTCCCCTTTCTCCCTCATTGCAGCTTACTGATCTAAATCATTCTTCAGCTTACTGGTATAAGGTCTGCTGGAAGGGTGTTTTATTTAATCTTTTACGTAGCTTTAAATTGCAATTTTTTAACACTGGCTTACTCCTGGTCCCACATTAAGGTCACGTTTAGGCTTGAATCCTCATTCCAATGAACTACACACACGCCGAAATAGAAATGTCCGCACAACGCTCTCATATTCACACACCTGTACGTGGCTTTCCAGCACACCAATGGCTACTCCAACTAGGCTCAGGAAACACCCAGCTCCACTCGACCCCATCATGCCGCCACCCCAAAATCTCAGTGAGAGACAGAGCCAACCCTGCTGCCTCGCCATCCCCGGCACCGTCCTGTGCGTCGCCGCGGATGCTGGCAGCGGGACGGGGGCCGGGATGCGGGAGCTGGCAAGGATGCCCCGTCCCTGTTGCCACCTTGCAGCCCCACGCACAGCTATGCCCGGTGGCTCCGGGCACCAGGGCCTGAAAGCATCCTTTCTCCCTTCTTTTTAAGTGCAAGGCGCCATCCCACAAAAGAAGGCGCCCTCGCCTTCAAAAGTATTCTGTTCGCACGTCGTGACTCAGCCCTGAATCGGCTGCATTCATCAGCTCGCCCTCTGTCCGTGGCTGCTCCCTCTCTGGCTGCAGATTCGGCAAAACGCCGAGCAAGAGCCAGATATAAATCTCTTCCCCCGCAAAAGAAATATTTAGCAGCAAAATGAGTGTAAAACAAGAGACTTTTCTGTTACTCACCCAGTCCTCTCGCTTGGGGTGGCTCTAGCTAAGAAGGGGGCAGCCCAGCGCTCCTGCCTGGCGCGGCCGTGCCGGGGGAGACGGGGAGAGGGGATGCCCCACGCCTGGGAACCCGCCGCTGCACCCCAATGGCATCAAGCACTGGCCAGGAAACGTGGAGCCTTTTCCACCAGGTCCACTGCCTGGTAAGCGCGAGAGGGCTGCTTAGGGCAAAAAAACCCCACCCCCAAGGTTTCCTGGGAATTCTGCAAAAGGAAAACTCAAGACAAGTCAACACAATTTTACGTACAATTAAAAGACGAGGAATGTTACTTCACAGCTTATCGGCGTTCAGCTCTTACTTCCTACTGTGTGAGCTGTTCTGAAATTTAAGGTGTAGGATGCAGATCAGCTTTGTTCCTCTTTTTATTGTATTTCTACGGTATAATTCAGTGATACTCAAGAAAGTCTGGAAAGCCTCCATGTGGATTCATTGAGTTGACTGTGCTCCAGCTCTCCGAAGCAGAACCCGAACAGGTTTCTCCTGGAAAATACTCCTCACAGAGGCAGACAGCAATTTCCTATGCAATTAACACAAGAGGAGATGGCTAAGCCGTTTTACCCAAAGTCAGGGAAGTCCTTTTGGGAAGGAAGAGGTGCTGCACAATGCATGCGCACCAGTGTCTGCCTGACAGAGACACTGGGACCAGTAACACTCTGACTGGGCCTCCAACCGACGAGGGCTGCCCGCTCGCAGCCCTCCGGGCCGGCTGCCTCGCCAGCCCAGCTCAACTTGCCACCCACAGGGAGCGGGAGCAGGGAGGTTTTGGAACGAGAGGCTGGAGGGGACAGGGAGCTCCTTGGGCACACGTCTCCCAGCTCTGTACCCTGACGCAAGGGAATCCCTTTGGAATCCCTCCTTCCAGAACCGTCGCCACATTTTCCTTCATCCAGCAGAGCAATGTAAAGAAACGCGTGGCCCAGAAGAAGTGGGAAGAGACGCGATGCGTGCGGCCTCAGGTCACTGCGCCAGTTCTTGCCCAAATCCCACCATTCCCGCCCTCATTCGGTACCTTGCCAAGTAAAGGACTATCAAGTCATACCCACACAACTGAAATTTTCTGTTTTGCAATACCGTTAGTTTAATTCTTTATGATCAATAATTCAGTTTTCATAATTATTCACCTTCTATCTAAAGCAAAAAGCTCGAGTGTTTCACTTAATTTGCTTTCATATTTATACTTTTTGGTGCAATTATTACCTCGAAACCACATCAGCAATGCTCAAAATTCTCAAAAAAAAAAAAAAAAAGCTGTTAGACTTCTTTTCATCGTGTACCAAAAGAAATATTACACAAAAAGATACAGTTCCTGAAAAACTGCATCTTGTGGACTTGGATACAAATGTACTGGAGAAACCAAGACCTCAAATGGCCACCGTCATCTGTAACAGTCTATATACATGTTATATACATACGACTGTTTGAGAGCCTGTATTCATGAATATGTACAGTCTACATACTGCACAAAGTTCATTTGTTTGAGGTTTGGGTTTTTTAAACTCTTTTATTTATTTTTTTTTTTAAACTACTGTCAGAAACAAGGAGAAAAACCTTGTGGTGGCACAGAAGACGTGTGGTTACTGGATTTAATCTTACCCTCCCAGTGCCACCGCTCGTCGGCCATGAACTGATTTTGCAAATCTGTTGTTTGACACAATAATTTCTACGCTTTTTCTTATTGCATTTGTACATGTAACAAATCGGTACAAATGTTTACAAGAAAACGTAAAGTTCATTGATACAATGCCTTTCCTGATGGCCATAACTGGTTACTAGCCAACTCTGTAGTTTTGTAGAGAATTTTTTAGCTGAACTTGGAAAAATAGGAAATGTATTGTAGCTTAAAATAAATGTACATAATATACAATATATATATTTATACACATGTGTACGTCTACATACACATATATTGATATAACATTTAAAGTAATGTTTAGTTTTGATCAGTTCTCTGAGTGCTGGGACTACCTGGCAGATAAATCTAGAAATGGAATCTGTCCACAATTAAATAATCATCTCCACAACTTAGAAAAATATACTTTTACAAAATAAGGTTTAAATTAACTGATCTATGGATACAGCAGGGAGGAAAACGGTTTCCAGACTCTGCAACGACTAAACCTGAAAGAACCCAAGCTACGACAGACCGGTAACCAACGCTGCCCCGCAGCCAAATGCAGAAAAGCAGAGAAATACAAGCTGCTGCTGCTGCAGCCATGGCGGGTGGCAGACAAACCCGCTCCGGTTCGGTCACCTCTTCCATAGGCTGAGCTGATACACGCCACCCACCCGACTTCACGCTCTGTCATTCACAGCCCGGCCGCCAAGCACCGCACATACTGGCCGGCGTCAGCGGCTCCTCACCGCCTGCCACTCTTGCCTTAAGAGCTAACGCACGATCACGCTCCCTAATTAGTGACTGGGAGGACCATCGGTACTTGAGCTTCACCGTACGGACTTTGAGATTTTGATCTACTGCATAGGTAAATATAGTATAGCGAAACATACATATATGTGTGTGTGTATATATATATATGTATATATCCATACACACACACGTGTGTGTGAGTATGTGTATGTCTCTATACAAAAAATTTCATGGAGCTATGTGTAGTAATGCGATATACCGTGGTATCCTGCATATGTTATCTGATTATTTTTTTAAAAAAATATATAGGCACCAGAAATAAGTATATATAGCAACCTTTAAAAATTAAAGTCAAATCAGTGGACAAGAACTTTGGTAAAGCTTGTCAATATTTATTTTTTTTTTTTAAATTCAAATACAGTCAAAGTCTATCAGTTGCCATCACCCTCTTCACAAGAGGAAAGTGCATGTTTGGGGTTTTTTTCCTAAAGAAAATTATAGGTAAGGTGGGGATTAATGATTCAAGAAAACTCTGAATTAATTGTTTACATTTTTCAAAAGATTACTATCTTTCTGATGGAATGAAAGCTACATAGAGTTCTTGTCCCATGTGTATTTTATTTATTGTATGCATATATATATAAATATATATATATGTATGTCTCTGTTTATGTACCTGTGTGTGTATATATACATCCACACACTTTTAACATGAGAGAGGAACCTGTTTTTCTCCACTTCGCATGTGGAGACTTACACGTTCCTCCCTGTCCTGTACCCTGTGCAGTATAAGCTCTAGTGATGAGGCCAAACAAAAAGACATAGTTCACCATAGTATATTAGTTTATGTAGCAAAGTCATATTCAAGCAAGTAAAATAAAGCTCTGTATTCCAAACTTCTTTTCCTTTACATTTCTCATAAAGAAAAGGAAGGAAAAGGAAAGAGGGGAGGGAGTGGGATTATGGCAGTAGCATTGAGCCAGTGGCACGCGTGTGTGTGCGTGTGCGGGCGTGCAAGAGCATGTAGGCACGTGCACACACGCACACACACGTGCACACACACAAGTGCACAGAGAGCAGGGCTTTGGTTGACAAATGCAGATTGTCCAGAGAAGGTGGATGCATAAGTAAGGAAGACTCTACAGTGATGCAATTGTATCTTTTGTGTTTGCATGGAGTGAGAAAACAAATTCAATTGGGGAAAAAAAAAAAAAAAGCAAAGACCTCTTTTTAGGTCCCTCATCAGTGACAGCATACTCAGTATGCTAGAGAATTTATCTGAAACCTTTTAAATCAAGGCCTCTTTATTACAAAAATAAAAACGAACAAACAAAAAAGTATGAGAGACGAGAAGATGCTGCAGTGTCACTCCAATCGTCCCTGCAGAGAACAATTGCATCCCATTTCTTATTCATTCTCTTCTCTCATTTCTACGATGTCTGTCATTTCCTCTGTGTGCGGCATGTCGGTCATTGCAGAGTCTTCACCTTCTGTAGCTGCTTCATTCTCGTTCCGCTTCTTTTTCTAGATCGAAACAAGCATTCAGAAACCTATCAGTAAGTTGTGCATGAACACAGTCCTAAAAACTTTGGGTACTGGAAGAACTGATGTGCAAATAATGAGTTGGTTTTTTAGTATGCTATTAAGACCTAGAATATTTGTGTCATAGCCATGGCTCATCACTAATAAGATGCCTTAACTTAGAAGGTTTCCATAACCTTCCTGGGGCTCAGCTTTCTCCTTTCTAACATCAATGCAGGAATAGAGGCATTTCTTATGCTAAGCAACGTCCAAAACAGGCTTCAGCATGACTGGAGGGAAGAGAGCATCTGGAATCTTTTACATCACAGACTTTTTATTAAAAAAAGGTCAACAGGAAAGCAAACAAAATATGAGAGAAGATAAGCTGCTCCAGGGGGAGAGAGAGAGGTGGCAATCCAACTTCTCAAACGTCAAACTTCAGGAATTTTACAAGATGTGAGCATCCTGGCTTTTCTTGGTAATGCTGATCCACTATGATCCCCCACCCCACCAGGGCCAAGTAACATTAGAGTATTTTTGGCTAGCAGGAGCAGGAGGGCATTCAAGAGTCCTATGATTCATCCAGGATGTCCTGGATTAGTAAAGCTAAGAGGCATTCAGCCCCACTACAAAACAAGTAGAAGCATCTGTTCCTTATTATCCATTTCTCAGCAGGCTGACTAGTTTTACAGAAAACCCTTGTACAGCTGACAAAAAATCCCCCACAGGTATTACTGACTCAGCTGAGTTGGGCATATCAGAGTTTCAACACTGCAGAGGTGTCTACACCATGTTTGATTTGCGGCTCTCAAATGCAGCTCTTTTATTACCGCTGTAGGTGAAAACAAGTTGGTGTACACAAGCTACTGGTTGGCTCTGCCACCGTCACGCTGGTTGTTGAGACGATGCTGTCAGCTACACACTAATTCTGGTAAGGGAATAAATTATGTTGGCACAGTTATTACTACTACTACCTGTGCTCATCCCTGCAGAAAATTAAGAACCATGTCCCTGGCGAGAAATGCCGTATGAGCTACGACTGTAACAAACAAGCAATGAGGAGGTTTGTCCAAAGAGATACATGTGGTGAAGCCACAGGCCAAGAACAGACACTTCAAGAGTCTACAGGTTTCACTCATTGGTGCTCAAGAAAAACGTGACAGACTAATCGTGACTGAGATTAAAGTCTTCTGCTTTCTTATGAACCTTGTACGCTTTGGTCTACTGCTGTAGCCTGTACTGTTAA
This sequence comes from Rhinoptilus africanus, assembly GCA_013400135.1. Lineage (NCBI taxonomy): Eukaryota > Metazoa > Chordata > Aves > Charadriiformes > Glareolidae > Rhinoptilus > Rhinoptilus africanus. The sequence goes on along the minus strand of VXBO01006258.1, from coordinate 191,533 downwards.
TTCAGTTAATATTCCATCTTCCGTATTTTTTTGCTAAAACCAGAAGTGGTAGGCATCTTCATTTGGCATTTAGTAAGAAATCTAATTAAAAAAAAAGTAAATGTAGAGATTTAAATTTTCTGCTCCCATCTACGCAGTTCTTTTGCATCATGGAATGATGTGCAAACCACACTGTTTCTGCTTGGAGTTGGGCCTGCTGCCCTACACAGGGACTAGAACATGCACCTGGAAGGGCATAGCACGCAGGTACTGCGATGTACCCACTCACCAAGCCAATACTTATCCGACGTTTGACTCCATTTAGTGAAATATTCTTTGAAATCCATGTACTGCTACTGCTCCATACATGCAGAATTGTAGTGTGTGAAATCTTTAAAAGCATGCCTATGACAAATGTCAGTAGCAGGAGTACGTCTTGTTTCAAGCCACTTCTTTAGATGGAAAAAATCCCTGTACTTTTTGTCCATTTCCAGCAGAGCTGGTTTTATAAAGAAATAAAAGTATNCTCATCCAAGCTTCTCTACCTATGTGTATATATATGTACATATAGGTAATAAGCTTGGATGTGTAATTCCTATGTCTATGTAAAGAAGGTATGTTGTACTGTAGTAGCAGACCTACAGCGCATAACAGGTGGTGGTAAGGAGATGAGATCCATGATACACATTTTGAGTCCCATCAGCAGTTGGAGGGCACTTTTTGGTTTTATTTCAACCCAAAGAATTCCCAAGTTGCACGTTCTTGAGACTGCATGGGGAAGTAATTGAAATCCTCAGTAAGTGGGGATGCTGAGGAGCTGCATTTCAAAAGTATACTCTCCATCTGAACTAAAATCTGCTTTCACCAGATCCCGCAGAGCCTAACGCTTACCTGTTTCCGATAGACGTAGCAGGCTGCTATAGCAACCATGGTGGATTCTCCTACAAAACCAGCTAGAAGGGATCCTACTCCAAGCGTGGCTCCATGAACTCTGTGGGCGGCATAAAAAGAAAGTAGTCATGGTTGTGTGAGAATGCATGATTCATAATTATATTTTCACTGGCATATAGAATCATTCTGGTGTTAGAAATATTTCCTTCAAAGGCATAATGCACTGGCAAAGAGAACAGCTGGTATTTTAAAGGACTTTTCTTGTTTCCTAATGGCTTCACTGTTCAGTAAAAGAAACACATTCTGAATCAAATTATGGACTAAGAATTTAAAGTCTTGTACGGAGTGATGTAGAATTATTTAACTTAGAAACAAGACAGTCTTCATTTAGCTTTCTTAACAGTGCATTTAATAGAATGGAAATAAATTCCCCTTCGGACACATTTTCGCCTCTGGCATTTGTGTATTTTTTTCAAAAGGGTCATCATTATCATGCCTGCCTGGAGCAAAATCACACTTGTAAATTTGTACATGTTTCTTTTCCAGATATTTCCAGGCTTTACAGTTAGTATTTGGGGAAAACGTTCTGAGATACGCAAATTCGGTTATCAAGTGACAGGAAACAGGAATGAAGAGGGAAGCAAACCCATCGGCTCCGTGGAGAAAAGAATGATTTACCCCAAGTAAGGTAGCACAATGAGACTAGCGATGAGGACGATAATCCGCAGCACTGAGCTGGGTGCCAACACAAATGTCTTCTTTAGAGTCATCAGCCAACCAGTCAAGTGCGCTCTGACAGTCACTGTTCATAAACAGGGGAAGGGGAGGGGATGGGGAGAAAGGGAGGCGAGAGTAGTAAAAAGAAGATCAGTCATTTTTCCTGCAGAGAGCACTGTTCAGAAATAACCATGGTGAAACTTGTTTCTGGTAACTTTGCATACTGAGAAACCCTACTAGAAACGAAGCAGATCTTGTGTCAAAATTGCTTTAATATACTGATTTTGGGAGGAGGGGGGCAGGGGGAGGGTGAGTCAGTTATGGACAGCAATCCTTCCTAAGAGCTGTTCTTTTACAACCAATTTATTAGATGGCCCATGCAGTTTTCTTCATTTAAAAACAACCTGTCTCCTTCCCTAAAGAGAAATCATACCAAGGAAAATTTTCTATCTAGCTGCCGTGTGGCATATAGTTTAACAGCTAGGCACAAAAAAAGGTATCTACATGTATCTATGCTTACATTTGGAGTTTCCCTTTATTACAAAACTGTCTTGTCATATAAGCAGAAAACACTACATGATGTAGCATTTGATTTACGGGAGTTTGAAATTTTTTGAGGGGAAACATTTTGATTATTGTTGTCGAGCTTGTCTCTCTCTTGATTAGAGGCATTAACTTTTTATTCTACGTCGTTTATGCTCTGACGATACCTGAAAACGCCACTGAGTCTGGCAGCAGAAGGGGAGACTAATGCAGGTGGTATTACTGTGGAACTGGTCCTAGATGCTATTCCAAACAGTCTATTTCAGTCTTGGCACGCGTGTATCACTACTGCCATTCATGTGTGTGTTCTGGGTCAGCTACAACAGACTGAACTCAGACTTTTGACAATCAGAAATCTGCCTAATGACACACTGCTCACTGCTCTTACTGCAGCATTTGTCTTAACTACCGATGTGAATAGTCTTGGTCTACACCAGCTTCAATAAAAACCACATTACTTATGCTAAGCATGCATTTAGCCACTCTTGTATATACAGCCATGTCAGGCTCTGTTACCGTGCCTCAAGGTTAGTTTGGTTTTAAGGTTATACATTGTTATTTTCATATTTTTTACCTGGAACTGGAAAGAAGGAGAAGATGCGCAAAGGAACAACACACAGCTCTGCAAAAGCGAAGTCTACTCCAATTATGTCAACTAATATCTTCTCTGACACGTTTGGCGTCCAAAACATCACAAAACAGAGCTAGAAAGAATAAAATTAAGAAATGTTTATATTTCAGAAGGGAAGAACAACAGAAGATATAACCTCTTGGTCTAGAATATTTGTTTACTCTACTGATGGTTCCTTTTGGTATTAAATGAAGGAAGAAGATGGATACAAAGTCATAAAAATAAGTTTGCTTTTCTATAGGGTTCAGGGATCTACAGCATGCAATGATTAAGGTTTTAAACACCACTAAGACAGATGCATTTTATGATTAACTTCAATCACTTAATTTAACCATTCTCCTATGTTTCTGCCCCTTTGCACATAGACTGAGGAAAGAAAATAACAAAACTTACATGGGAAGCAATAGTTGTGACTCAACAGTTTATGAAGCAGTCATGAATAAAAATGACATGCATGCAAATCTAACAGAATATTTGCTGGACTTGGATTCCATCAATTCAAATGTTACGGTTCAGCCTGACTCTGTACATATGAGAAGCATGTCAACTTCAGAAGCAAATCCTACTCTTCAGGGTCCTCACGTACCAAGACCAATGAATACAGACAGAACTATGGTGCCTGCAAATGGTTGTACTTGAAAGGTCTAATTGATACAAAACCATTAAGACACTTGATTTTTATAGTACTTGCTCTGTTAAGACACCCATATTCCTAAACAGATTATCAAATGTTATAGTAACTAAAGATCTGAAGTACTCCAAGACCCAGAGACCTGACCCAAATCTAAGACTAGGGTCTTAAACATGCTGTTGATACTTTCGGTATGTAATATGGCTGACACCAAGGCAAAGGTGTTCAGCCATAGTCCTACAGACACGGAGCCCTCGGGTCACAAACCTGCCAGGTCTTGTTATTTTAAAGAAAGTGCTATTTAGTCCACACATGAATGTAAAACTTCGATAAAAAGCCCCAAACAAATGGTGCAGACATAGCACATGCTGTTTGGTCAGTCCCTACACGTTCAGATGGCTTTTAAAGCTAGTCTTTGAAGTCCTACCACCTCCAAGGCAGCTGGGATTTCACTCTCATTCTTTCGTTGTGTGCCAGAGATTGTTCCTTCCATTTAGCCTATGAGTTCCCAGACCACAGAAGTTTCACAAAGTGCGTGACTTTCACAAGTGGCCTGTGGGAGGTCTCACGTTCTGACAGTCTGTGGGGTGAACAAAACAATTCACCTTCCCGCAAAAAGGTTCGTCTTCAGTTTTCTTCCCCACTTCTTATGGTAGAATCCACTATTTATTTTTCACAATTGAAAGTTTTACTTGACTAATTTGATGCTGTCTTGCGGTGTATCTCCATCGCCTATATAGAGCTTAATAAGTGGAGGAAGGTAAGAGCAGAAGACAAATAAACTGAGCATGGAGGTTTTCCTGCTTTAGCCAGCACACCTCTCGCCCTGCCACACTACTCCTACAGGGTACAAGTGAAGCAGAGGGGACAACCCAGAGCAGAGAAGGCTGTGTGGTGGAGAATCCTTTTATTAAAAAGTAACTGTACAGTGACACAGCAAATTCTTTCACTGTTGCAGACGTCATTAAGCAGATTGCAGTGACTTCTACTGCAAATGATCTGCAAAGCAGCCATACAGGGCATATTTTGTCAAACCTTTCTTCAAAGTCCAATAAACAAAATAAGATGCACAGATGTCTGCTCTTCAATTACAATTTGCTGTTTTCAGGAAAGCAAAGACCTTTATGCCACTTGTACTGCACGATGCCATTAGCATCCTACTGAGCAGTATAGTTACTGCTCAGTAACTATGTAATAGCAAGATTCCATACATTTATGCTAACAGAAGTCTGCCCACTGCAAGCAAAAGGCGAATACAGCAGTCTTTCCCTCTTCAACAGCTGCTTGAAAGAGTACTCTAAAGTGGTTAGACAGACAAGTGACCAAAAGCCTTGTTTTCAGCCCTGTTCTCTTTGAAGTTAAACTTTGTTTCTGGCCTTAATAAGAACAGGCTCCATCTCCATGCAGCTCCTAGGGGAGTAGGGGCAGTTTGCAAATCGTGGGTAATGGCTTACACCCGGGTGGTATGCAGTCATTCCTCCCCAGCTGTTGCAAACTGCCATGTCCCTGCTCCCCTGGATCAGCAGAGTCAGTGCCGATAAATGGCTTCAAAGAGCACTTCTTATATAGCAGCTGGAGGGTACCGACAGCAGTGATTGCTAAGCGCAAGAATAAGTAGTTTGAGGAGCTGAGGCGTGGCAGCAGCAGGGCCTTCTATTTCTGTCTCAGCGTGTTTCCATCTTTTGGTTGCAATATTGATAACCAGTTTCATTCTGCAAAGAGATTTCTCTCTGTCAACTTGTGAGCAGATGATATTCTCATTACTCACAGGGGACAAAGCTGCAGGAAAAGAAATCAACACTTCTCATCGTGCAAGCTCTCTGCAATTTAATTTCTAGAGCACTTGCAACTTGGGAAGTTTCCATATTATTTCAAAGACAAGTTCAAAATGTAGTATAAAAAACCCAGGCTCTACTTCAGGAAAACAGTAACAGCTTCTCACCTTTGCAGGTTTAGTATCTTGGCTACCAATTCTATTACAGACAAGGTATACTGAAAATAGGATGAAGTCTCAGCTTTTTTGTGATGCTGAGGGGTCTGCATAATGTTTATGATTACCTCTGTTAAAGGGTGAGGACCGATCAGGAATGAGGCTGGAGAAGACGGTAACAGATTAAATTATGCAAGTTAGTCCAGTGAAACAGGGAGCACGGCACACACAATTAGAGACAGGATCTACTCAGGAAAGATTTTAGGGAACAGATTTACCTATTGTATGTCTCTTATCTTTCTTAAAAGAAAGTTTGTTTCTCCCCTCCCCCTTTAGGTCTTTATGCATGTGTCTGCAAGGTTAAAAACAGAATAAATAGGCTTTGGTAGGGTTACAGTTATACCTTCATTTAATGTAATTAAGAGATGATGATGAAACAGCAAAAGCTCATGTATAATGGCACTGCAGTGCCATTGCAATGGCTATATACAGTAACAAACATCGCACTCGGCAGCTCTGCTGAGGCTGAAGCATTTTAATGATTTGGAAGTGAGGACTTTCATATGCTTTGGGAGTAAGGGTTTTGCTTGTGGAATTCTAGCAACAGAGCTGATTTGACTATTCTGTTATTTTATGGTATGAGTGCAGCGTGATATTAAAGGATGGCTTTGTTAAAGCCTTTGATCATTTAAACGGAACTTCAACTGAGCAGTGATGAGCACTTTAAAAATACAGGAAAACTGAAGATGTAAACAGGAGAGCAGAACACTACAGAGAATCTGCAGGCCCGAATAAAGGCGGTAGTATTTATTATGGTGGTGTTATCTCTGTATAAGCAACAGTAGCCTAAGCATTTCTGAAAGTGTTTTAATCATTTGAACTGATAACTGGGTAACGTGTCTTTAACCGATCTACAGTAGTCAAATTTGAAAGACTTTATTAAATACATCAGTAACAGTGGTTATCAAGAAAATCAGCACAGCTGTACTAGATCAGACCAAATCTCCAGCTAGATGAGTACCATCTCCCTGCTAAAGGTCACTGGGGGGTTGCCTCAGGAAGGGGCAAAAAGAGCAGGGCAAGTGTGGAGTAAGAGACGCCCATCCCTGGCTGCGTGGTCTGAGCTGCTGGCAGCGGCAGCTTCAGGAGTTCAGTAATTTTTTTTTTTTTTTTGCAATCCAGCTGTGCACGAGAACAGTAAAAAGCCCCACGTCTCACTTGTGGCTCAGACACTCCCTGTAAGTAGGTGTGCTTACTTTCATGTGGAACCTTGCTATTCTCAGCCAGCAAACTCAGTGCCTAGGCATATTAAAGGGTTACACATCAAAAACTTCTGCTGTCGACAAGCCTGAAAGAATGGCAGGGAAAGCACCAAACTGCCAGCGCTCACTCCAACATCTCCTTAGTCTCTTTTCTTAAGTACACTTCATGCATTTGACTTTCACAAATGATTGTGACAAAAGACTGTTCACCAGAGTTTGTCTCAGACGCTGCGTGCGTGAGTTTGAACGCCAGTAGTTCTTGAAAGCTAACAGTCTTTTCATAGGCTCTGCATCTCCTGGAAGCTATTTCCATTTATTCTGGTTGCTGACAGGGATTACTAAACCTCAGAGACCCACTACATAATGCACTATAATACATTATGCTAACAAAGGCTATTATCATGTGTATAGTAATCTGCAGGGTGCTAGACTGATTTGCTTTTAGGCACTTGTAGAAAGCTGCCTGTCTTTTGGGACATTCATTGATAAATATAAAGCACAAAAGAGTATTCCAGTGAGCTATGAACAACAGTACAGCATTTCTAGACTTTAGCGCAGTCTCCAGTTAGAAGAAACACTGCCTGACCACAAAGACACAGTATGGCTCTACGTTCCTCAGAAAGAAGCTATGGAACCCAAAATGGATGTTTTTAAAAATGGGTTAGACAGATACCAACCTGGAATGAGACTGGAATAACAGATTTTACCATGAGGAAGTGTACTGTTTACCTGTTAAAGGTTATTCTGTGATGAAATACACTTCATATTTTCTTCCCGCAAAACAACTCTCGGTAGATGTCTCCTATCATTTGTTGAACTTGCTATGTTTGCAGAAGTTATGGCTGTCCAAGAATGGTGTTTTACCCTCAAAATATTGTTCTGTGTATGTATTGAGGACTGCATCTTAACTAATTTAACCCATGCCTTGTTCATGACCTCTCTATGCCCATTTATGCTATGTGGTGCCCAGTGAGGGCAGAGGAAATCTACTTCACACCTTATTACACATCTCAGCTTTGAATTGCACTTCAGATCTTTGGGACAGTATCAGTTAAATTTATCACTTTTATTAATAAGGAAGAATATAATTCATATGATTTAGCCTTTTGAAGTGTGCAATAAACAACTCGAAAAGTTGCCCAAGTCTCATGCAGTCCAACCTCCTGATTTCCCAAACATCTCCACGGCCTCCCGCTTTCTCACATAAGCAGGACTTCCATAATTCTGTGTGTTTTCAGAGCTTCTATCACACTTAACAAGATGAGCTAATCTTACAGGTATGTTTCTAAGTCAAAACAATATCTTGTTCTAACTTGCATCAATATGAAAACCAGAAATTGACTCCTCTGTTCAACATTCTATTTTGCAAGGTGTTGGCAAAAAAAAAAAGTTTAATTTGTTAGTAATGTTCTTATGGCTATTCCAAATCCATAACTCCATTGACCTTGAAAATTTAGTTCTCTAGATGACTCTGTAGTACTGGGGCTTGTCACTCAAAAACTTACTCTAGCATCTTAACATTAAAGGAAACTGCACTTCTCTTCTGTATTTTTATGAAGAAGAATAAAAGTAGCAGCAGTTTTGAACTCCTAACTACTAGTACTGAAACTACAGAAATAGTTATTAGTCACTCCCCTTTTCAGAAAACAGTTGGAGTTGTTTTCTATGTTGACTACAGCTGCGCAACAGAATACAAATTCCCAATACCTCCTGAAGCACTCATTCCACTATGCAGTCTCTCAAGTAGTTGAGCGACATGGAAAATGTTCCACAGGGTTCTTACAAAGGAAGGAGATCCAAATACTCATCAATTTACACAAATAAAGGATTTTGTGGTTTATTGTGGACCAAGAAATCAAGAAGTCTAGGTTTTATCATACAGACATTACTCCCTGTTGATAGGAAATCACATGCAAGATTAACATGAAAATAAACGAGTGAAAAACTTGTTGCATTTAAGACTCAGGGTTTTTTTTGTGTGTTTTTGTTTTGTTTTGGTTTGGTTTTTAAGGACACAGCTATAAACAATCATAAAGTTCTTTGGAAGCTGTGGAGGAGTTGCTGGGCATGGTATGACACTGGAGGCCAGCACCACTGGCTTGCTATGGAAGCCTGCTGGATACCACAGCCTGGCCCGCACCAGGATGGACCTGCAGAATCCTATGCTACCTTTGCTGTAAATCACCAGAGACAGAGGTCTTTCCACGGCCACTCCAGTTTTGGCAGTTTTGAGGAGCTTTAGATATACAGCCTTTGAGACAAAAAATAAAAATCTGATGAGCCTAAATGGAGGCATTGAAGGTTCCCACAGACTGATGCTCTGTTGGGATATCATGATGATGCGGTCGTATGTCCTGTAATTCTGGACAGAAAGTGGATCCTTTTCTTCTGTGGGAAATGTACGGTTTTCAAGACCAGAATGCCCAAAGCCCCAGCGAACCTGCCCTGACCTCACAGCTGACCCTGCTCTGAGACAGAGGGTGGACCTGATGAACTCCTGTGGCCCTTCCAACCTGAATAATATCCTGTGATACTGTGAAGCAAAAAGCCCTGGGTCTGTGTGCAGTAAAAATGTCAGACCACAGTCCTATTTGAAAGCAGATTATTGTAATGCTGATGATTTGAATCACAAGGACACTCTCTTATAGCAATTATCCCTCAGGCACACACAAGTCGGTATAGATTTCTCTGAACTTTGTGCTCTGCGAAGGGTGGTGTAAAGCTGAAAACAGCTGTCATAAAATTTGTCAAGCAGCAGGGGGAGCAAAAGAAACCTGAGCCTGCCTGCGGGAAAACTCCCTAACTTCACATCTTCTCATGAAATAATTGGTTTCTACAGATCTAAGTCTCCTCATGCCTTCCCCAGCTTTCCTTATACTTCAGCACGGAGCACGACATTCTTCAGAAACAAAGCTCGGTCCAGCAGCTGCAGAATAGACTGACTCTCTGATAGCATTAACGTGATGCCGCATCTGCTTTCTCATCAACCGCTGCTGAAAATATTTAGGAGGTATTTTTCAGGCTGGGTTGGGTCACTGCCTTGTTTAAGATAGTCATTATATCTCCCCATTGAATTATGCTGCTTTATTTTTTAGAGAGAGCAGGTTATTTTAATGAGTACAGCCTCACTTTAAAAAAGCTTGAATAAACCAACGCTGGCAGATTCCTAGGCTCTCTGTGAAAACTGTTGACTTCACAATTTACTTCTGTCCTGAGTTTTCTGCAGCCCTTCTCGCTTCCTCTTGCAATTACGGAGTTATAGAAGAAACATGCTCTAGCGACAGTTTTTGACCCTTCCTCTTCTGCTGTTCCAGACACTCATGCAAAATAGACCCTTTGTATGAAACGTGAAAAATCACGAAGGAGACATCAGTCTCCACCTCACTGGAGCAAACAGAAATCCTCTGTTCTGGGACAAAGGCTCAGTGCGGTACCGCGGACGGGACAAGGCCCTCGTAAGATTTTTATAAAGTCAGCCTCTTGTACTCCAGCATCATCCTGAGCAGGCAGGAATGTTTCCACTTGTATCTGAAATAATTCTGACTGAAGCAGGAACTAAACTTGACCTCGAAAAGGTAAAAAGCTTCCCGAGCAATTGTCTGCCAATATGTCATGTTCCAATAGTTATTTTTGTGCCAGCAGCCTGAAGACAAAAAAAAAAAAAACAATCTGGGAGTTCAGAGACAGGCAAAATCAAAGCAGTGAAAACAAACTCAGACACTGGATGGGTGGTATTATTCTAAAAGCTGTCCCTGTCACCCATATTTGTACGACAGTAAAATATAAAGAATGCGGATTTAGTCTGAAAAGTTAATGCTGGTTTTTTTGAAAAAAAATAAGTGAATATCCTAGCTAGGAGCTGTGAAATCTCCTTAATACAATGAGGCTGTAATGAAGCCATTGATGAAATAAGATTGGGGAGGGTGAGAGACATCTGTTCTTCTTCTTTTATTTCCTTCTTTTGTATACTCATGACAGATAATGACACCAAACTCAAGTCACCCAGAGAATTCCAGATACTGGCACTGTTGGCAATTTGTCCTCTGAGAGGGCCTGATTTCTTGCCACAACATTTCTTCCTGTGGATTTTACTGCCTCTCAGCCCTATTATCACATGACTCTAATAAAGCCCAGTTGTAACCTTTTGTAATAAAGCAATGCAGAAATGTAAAATAAAGAAAGCCACTAAAAGATAGGAAAGCACGAATGAACTCTGAACACAAATCCAATGTCCTCTGCAATGGCTTTAACTTTTGGCTGCTTTTTGACTTGTGACACTGAATGTCACTGGTATATATGGTGGCAGCAGAACATGGCTCCTATGCATGTTTCCCTCCATTCATCTTTAAACTTGGGAGGAATCCAGAATCATGGAATTGCCTAGGTTGGAAGGGACTTTTCAGATCATCAAGTCCAACCATGAACCTAACACTGAAAAAACCCATCAGTAAACTATATCACTAAGCACTATGTCTACCAGTCTTTTAAATACCTGCAAGGAAGGTGCCTCAACCACTTCCCCAGGCAGCCTGTTCTGATGCTTAATAACCCTTTCAGTGTAAAATTTTTTCCTAATATCCAGTCTAAACCTCCCTTGGCACAACTTGAGGCCATGGAAAGCTAAATAATGCTATACAGTACTTTGGTTCTGAAGAAAATGCAGTTTGTGCTGTTTCTTAAAGCCAAGCTTCTTTGTTATAAAAAGGTATTCCTGAAAGCAAGCAACAAATACCAGGAATGGAGGGATACACTGCAGTAGCTACGCTGAGTCTGAAGCTCTTCAGCACTGCACAGGGGGAATTAGCTGTTCTCACAAGCAGAAAAGGAGATATTCAAGGAAAATCTCCTGTTTAGGAGAGCTGTAAGCATGACCTGGGACTGGGGAGGATGAACTACTGCTTTAATCTGGATGAACTGGACAATGTACTGTAAGGTACAACTGCTTTCAATTTGGTGGAAAGGGAATGAGGGTAGACAGTATTAATCTATGATTTGATAATGCGATGCATTGCAAAATTTCAATTAGTATTCAAACTCAAAAGTTCCATAGTCAGACTTAACTTCCTTAAAAAACAAACAAAAAACCACACAAAAATCATATAACCTTGGTTAGCTGTAGGAAACAGCAAAGGCTTGCCCTAGTTGATGCAGCAACACAAGCTACTTTAAGAAAGTTTGCTCCGGAATAATATTCCATTTATAAAATCTAATGCAGTGGCTGGTAACTGATGTACTGGAACTACAATGCTGCAAAACCCTATCTCATGTCCCTGGCCACGTTTGTTAAAACACTAGCACCTCAAAAACTGAAAAGCTTTATTGCCATCAGAAGTCATGTTACCTTTTTGATCCAGAATTCAAATTTGGGTTTCTACAGAGTAACAGCATGTGCAATGTTACAGTTTGAGCACATGAACACTGATAAAATCACATTGTTTACATGAAAGAATTTCATTGTTTATATGAAAGAAACCATCATGATGAATCCTGTTTTACATGCTGTGGCTAACTTGTTTCCTCTAGTAAGGCAGAAATGCTACAGCAGCCAAATCCTCAAGATAGAAGAGATTAATGTGGTTTACAACTGGGTGTCATACTGCATTCCCTTTTTGCAGGAAAGATGTAGAGTACCGGAAAGGCCAAGGAAGTTAAAGTACAGCTTCTCCTTTTCCTCCTGATGCTATTTCTTCAACTATAAGTCACGAGTTTATGAAAAAATGAGGCTTCGTTAACTTCAGTTCATTTGTAACTACTTGTTCAGCTGCTGGGCTCTCCCACACTGTCACTGCACAAAGACTACATCTTTGGCTTTCTCTTTAGCATTAAATATGCTTATATTTCACACCCCCTTTCCCAATTCCCAGCTTGGCCCCGGTGGGCCATCTTCCAAACGTCTGCCATCAGTCATCCCTATGAGAGCTGAGATGGGCGAGTGGGAAGGTTTCAGCATTGCACACAGGTCAGGAATAAAGCACAGAGAGGAACACCTAAATTATGGATCTCAGAAATCACCACTTCTCTCTGAAAATGCTTTCTTCAGCTTGTGAACTAAGACCCAGCATTAGCAGCCTGGACTGTATACAGCTATCAAAGCTGTAAGAGTTGTAATAACTGGGTGATTTTCTCAGGTGGCAACCCTCTCAATACAGGCACCTGTGGCACCAGTCACAAGGAAATAGAAACAGCACCCCTTGCTTTTTCTTTTTCCCCTTTCCAGCACCTGAATCACTTGAAACCACGAGGATGAGGTAGCAGATTCTTGGATGAAGGTCTTTTAAGCGAGAGTGAAGGAAGAAGAACAGAGTAAAAGCCCCGATAGTGTCTTGCACTGGTCAGAATTTGCAAATCCCTTTGCTGTACTCTAGGTTGATCTTTACCAAACTTAAGGTTAAGTACGTGCACAGAAACCTTCTCACTCTGTTTGCTAAAATGCATGAAGGTGATGGCATAAATTCTAGTATTTCTTTAGTTTCTTGGTAGCTGACAGTCTAATACTGATTTCACAGCAGTAGTGGTAACTGACCTTATTTTCTTTAGGAAAGGGGAAAAAAATTAACTACATTTTTGTGAAAGTATGTTCACATATAGTGCTTGTGGCAAATTCTGTGTTAAAATAGTTCTTTGCACACCCTCTGGCTACAGTGAAGCTGCCTGAGGCATCTAAAAATTAAAGATAATTTCCTCTCAGGTCCTGAATGCAACTTAACAGTCTCTCAGCCTTGAAATAAGACCTTTCAGGTGTTTGGTCTCCAAAGATGAGAACGAAGTGAAGCACATGATACTTCTGTAGGTATTACACCTCATTAAGTGCTTTCATGGTGGCTAAATGTCAGCCTGCGTGGGATTCTAGAAACCAACTGTCTGACATGCAGCAAGAGATGCCTATGGCATGGAACTGCCGTGCAGTTGTATCACACTATGGACACTCCTCTTCTGCCTTCAAAAGGTTTCATCAGTGAAACAGGAACATGTTTCTGGGCGTTTCTGATTAAGCAAGCAAAAGTCATATTATCCTGAACGCAAGCTAAGGATGCCTAGTAGGACAGCAGTCAGTCTTGCTGCGAAGATGCAAAGAATTCTTTAACTTCACTCCTTTACCAGCAATTGCTTTATGTCTCGTTGTTTAGCAGGACAGCACAGCTGAAAACATCAAATATATCATTGTCTTAACGTACGCATGAAACTTTACTCTCTTATGTACTCATGATACTTTGTCATGTGGAAAATTACCTTACAGAAAACTGCAGAAAGTGATATGAAATGGCATATTTATTAAACGAGACATTGAAAATTTGAGATCAAATGGACCTACTGAAAACTGGATAGCCCTTGGTGACCCTCATAGGAAAAATCAGCTGCTGGACTGATGGCTGGGAAATAATAAAATTTGCTGAGTTCAACTGGAAATTAAACTATCGAGTAAAAAAAGTTTGGTAGATGGATAGCATCCCATAGAGTGGGAATACGTCAATAAATGAATGCTATTTCAATAATGTACTGAGTTGGTATGAATATTCTGACTTCATTCATCTAGACTCTAATTTTATCTGCCAGTGACTACATTTCAGTGGCTAGTGAAGCCTTGCTGCTCAACAGGACAGGAGAGTCAGCAGATGGCATCCACTTGGCAGTTCCTAGTTTGGCACAACCAAATCCAAAGCAGAGCACAAAAGCTTGGGCATCTGGAGCTGCCTTTTAAACAGACGAGGCTTCTCAGCCTGAATGAAACACAGCTGCTTCGCTGCTTCTCTTCCACAGTGACTGGCTCCAGCTCTTACAGAATTAAGAAGTAGAAAGCAGCGATTACTGAGCCCTGTAGTCTGTACTTTAATGCTTTTATATCAAGAATTTTCCCTGCTACACTGACTTCCTTGTTCTTGACCATGATTTTCTTCTTATCTCCTAGGTGCTTGATGATTAATTATAGAAGATAACCAAGCAGATGATGTCCGGAGATTAGGCAAATGATGGGAAGTCTTGCAGTAAACTGTCATCAAGTGTGACAGAGACCTTCCTCCTGCCTTCTTCAGGGTGAAACTGAATTATCCAATCGCAGGGACCCAGCAAAAGAAACCCTGTCACTCTGGAGCCCTCTCTGCTGTTTTAGGACTGTGATGGCATCCTTCTATTGAATCTTGCAAGATCAGTTAAAAGGCCTACGGTCCTCAGCAGCCTATCCGACTTTTCTGCCCGTGGTTGGGAAGAAATAAGAGATCAGTAGGCGAACACGTTAAATGCTGCATCTTAAAACTTCTGATCATTATAATATAACCCCCCCACCACTTACAATTATATGTAACTACACTCTGCATATGATTACATACTGATCAGATATGTATTTATAATTACATGTGCTATACATTAATACATAAGATGAATATAACTGCCATCTGATGGTAGCTTATGCTGCTGTGCTACAGGATGTAAGCACTGGAGAGCTGACAGAATGCCTGCGTGCTGCTCTTCCTAAGGGGCTGATAATGTCCAGCAAAGGAAAGAAACAGACAGTTGCCAATAGTAACTCATTAAACTACAGATGCTCATCAGCAGGAGCCCTTAGAAATCAATATGTGTTTTTTCCCCTGTCAAAAGGGTAAGTTCAGATATGAATCTACATATTACGTTCTATTTACAAAAAATTGTAATATTTTATTATTGAATATAAAAAATGGCCTAACATATAATATAGAAAGTAATATTCTAAGTATTAGAAACATTTTAAAGCTATCATTAGACTCCTCAATTATGGATGAACCTGATTGTAAAGAAAATCACATTTTGACATGTATTGACACACGCTTATTCAACTGTCAGACTCAAACATATAAGCCAGTAAACTGACCAGCTGTTTGCTCCTAAGCACAATAAATTTAAACTTTTATTGAGATTTAAATCTAATGTAGGTTACCTGGCATTTGAATTTGGTTACCACAACACATCTTATGATTATCAATTTGTTCAGCTGAAGTGCCTGAGCCTTCACTTTCGATTAAACTTCATGACAATGTTTGTTTTGGTTTTTTTTTTTTTTTTTTTAAAAAAAGAGGTTTACAGTTTTTACTAGTTTGTCTGGGATTTGTAACAAGTAAATCTGAAATTTTTAACCCTTGCATAAACCACACACGCACACACAATCTAGTGTAAACGTGAAAGCTTTCCCTCTACTCTTATGTTTCAGTCTCGATTTGGGATAGAAAGAAATGAAAAGTCACAGGGCAGACTTGAACATCTGGATTTTGTTTCTTAAGCAGCGTCTGCTAATTAAATATAAGATGGCATTCTACATAGTTAGCTTCTCCCCTTAATCAGTCTGTTTATTCATGAAAACTGCTACTTTCCCTGTTTGTCCATAACTACGTCTCCATTTAAAAAAAAAGGCAAAGCAGCACTGAAATTCCTTTTATGATAGCACTGATGCCATTATACTTAAAGCTGGAAAGAGCTTTGAGCTGTTTCTAATAGAACACATGTTAAAACTGAGGAGTACTGTGCAGCTTTCCTGATGTACATTAACTTGGTGACAGACGGATGAACGTGGCGTGGTACGCACAGCATGTCACCCTTGGCACCTTGAGCCTGTCTTACTGGTAAGGGAAAACCTGTTGTAATACATAAAGCACCCAAGAATATGAAGATAAAACTGCCTGCGTGTCTTGTTTTGATCCCTTGGTCAGCCTGGGAGCCTGTTTCCCACTTTCCCTCTGAGACCAAAGACCAAGATGTTACCTATTATAATGCCACTAGTCTGACTGCAGTTTATTGCAGTAGATCCTCTCCAGAAAAACACAGCAACCACTGATGGCCATGTGAGCTCAGTTACAGTGGCCATCTGATCTGGCTGCAACAGAGACAAATTTGAAGTCAAGATCCTTAGGATCTGTGGGACGTAATAACTTGAGTCATACCAAAATCTACTGAAGCATTTGCAGGCTCAGGCCCTCAAACCAAACTGACTCTTTAAAGCTCAAGTGTCTATTTTTCCGCTCTGTCTGTTGACAAGCAATCCTAAGAATCTGTCACTAGTAGACAAAAATAGAAAGAGGACAGGAAAAGCTAGGGACCTCAAAAGCGTTTATGGAATTTCAGTGTGGACAAATCTCTCATGAAGAGCTTATGAAAGAACTGCCCTTGAAAGTACTATGGAGAATTTCTGGAAAAAAAAAGCACCCTGGAAAGTTACAAAATAAAAGCCTATTGCAGTAATTAAAAATTACTCTGCAGAGGATGGTGATGGTAATTTGAGAAGCTCATGGTCTATCAGAACTCGAGTAAGCTGATAAATGCCCAGAAGTGTTAAGGAAACAGTCAGTTCAGAGAAAGCTCTGAGATGGAAACAGTATTCTAAGAACAATTTATAAAGACGAAAGCTTTTCCCTTTGTGGGTCCCTAACAATACAGACAGACTTCAAGGGAGGCTCCAGCTGCAGAGAGCATAACCTTGGCCTGGCACAGCACCCAAGAGAAAACCTCAAGGTGTGTGATGGTAGGTAAGATGAAAGCTGTGGAAAGTCTCCAGACAATGGCCAATTCAGTGGAGGCATATGGCTCTCTCCATCACATGCTGTAGGAAACACAAGATAGAGCCAGAGCTGTTGGTCTCTAAGCCACATGAAAAGAGTTCAAGCTTAAGCCTAGAAATTAATAGACAGAAAAGATGCTACATTGGTTCATGCAATTCTGTCTTTGACAGTGGCCAGTTGTAGCTGTTTAGGGAAAAAGTATAGCAAATAAAGAACAGAGGAAATCTCCTAATTCAGCTATGAATGGATTTGAGTTGCTTCAACTGTGAAATAAGACAAGAGTACCACATCCCACTTCCACAGGTCATTATAAGGGGTTGCGGATGGTTACAAATACTTCAGGCTTGTGTACTGTTAGGCTTCCTTCGACGTAAATTATCTTCCCTTCACGCGTAGGCCATGTGCAACTCAGTCAGAAAGGCTCTACACTAAAAATGAAAGGAAGGGAGAAATTATGCCAGCCCTCCATTACTCAGCAGTTAATTTCTGAACGTGGGGATAGGAGAGTTACAAAGCAGCCAGCTAACCCATGGAAAGTACGCAACACGGGGGATAAAGAGAAAACCCATCTGGAGTATGAACAGATTCAATTTTAGAATTCAAGTACTGTATCCTAGAAGAATCGTAGCATTCCCCACTTGCTTTTTTAGTGCGAGGAAGGCCTTTTTCTGTGAGAAACTTACTTTCTAGGTTCTCCTTGGCTTTGTGCTGCCTAGCGAGGTACCGAGGAGAGAAGCTGTCATGGTCCCAAAGGCACTACCAGCCCTCACCCTACCTGCCCAGTGCCCGGGGCCACCTCCTCTCTGCCCACAGCCCAGGACCCCATGCCAGCCCCCCGGGGCCACCAGTCCCTGCCCCAGCGATGCTGCAGCAGGGCTGGTCTCCAGCTCCCCACACCCTGCCCTGCTCGGCCACGGGCTCCGCTGAGCCCGGACCACCCACAGGCCCAAGTCCTGCCCATCCCCGTCCCCAGGGAGACGGCTGGGGCTGCCCCGGTGACCCCTGGCTGCCCTGCTCCTGGCTGGGGAACGGAACAGGCCTTGGCTGCCAGCCCTGCCATGACTGACCCTGGAAGTCCTGGCAGTGCCCTGACAGGAGCCAGCCCAGGCCTCCTTAGGACATCGTGCAGGGATCACATGTCTGCTAATGACTGTCACGGACAGAGGTGTGACTGATAACGCAAGTCCACTCCAAGTGGGAAGAGGGTGGCTTGACCAGCTCCAATCCCTAATGTAAACCCATCCTATGTAGAAACAGAAGCCGGATTCACCCTGCTCATCTGCTCCACTATTTGCTACGATCCTCACCACCTGCATGTGTTGTCTTCCACAACTGCCTGTTTGCTGCTAAAAAGACTTTTTCTTGGGGAAGACGTACTGTACGTAGGTGTGGAAGCTGGTCACTTTGAAACGCTGCAGGCTCAGCACAACTTCTCCCTGAATGCCAGCCCCTTGCAGTACTTCCCATCACAGACAAGGCTTTAGATCCTGTTGTCAGTGTCAGCACCGTCTCCAAAATGGCTGGTTTTAGTTCATTTTGAGCGCGAACAAAACCAAGATCCATGGAAGTACCCACAGAGCGGAGGGCCAGGGCCACGCGAGGTGGCAGGGAGCAGCTACTGCAGTTTTGACACGTGCTGCCTGTCCCACCATTTGCCACAGATGAAGGATGCCCAGGGACAGGCTGCCATCCCGCTGCACATGGGACAAATGCGGTTTGTCACTTTCCTGACGTGCAGGTTACTGGAAGTTTTGCTCATTAAAAAAAAAAAAAAAGAGAGAAAAAAAGAAAAGCAGATCTCTGATATCTCCTTACATGTGGAGGCTGACTTGAAACGTAGTGAGAATTAAATAAAAAAACTTAGCCTTTATGATATCCATCTTAGTTAATGATAGTTGATTTTCTTAGTACTCCAGTACCGTGATCACACTCCTTCCTCCAGATAAATGCAACACAGCTTAATAAGAAAAGACAACTCACCTTTCTTGACCTGCTAGTGCTTTTAGCATTAGGTAGAGGACATAATTTTCTGGTTGAGATGAAAGCCAGAGTTGAACAAAGGTTTCTTACCGTTAAGGACAATGCCATGCAAACAAAAGTGAACTTCTTGATATGTGTTGCTGTGACGGTGCTGTTGGTGTTCACCAATTTATTGCTCGGGTTATTCTAGGGTGAGAGAAAGAGATAACGAGCATTAGCTTGGCCCCAGACTACTGGGACGCTGATGGCACCAGGGTCATGTGTTGGACCTGACTGTCTCTGCGCATGCAAGTCTGTCTTTGCTTGTTTGCTTTTTAACCTAGAGCTTTCTGAGTACTTTGTATCATCACAGAGTATTTTCCGCTTAAACTGACAGGTCCTATGGTCACTGCAGGCTGAATAATCTCCCTACTTTTCCAAGGAGTAAGTCCTATTTAACAAATTCAGCTTTGAAAAAGGGTGGTAGCTCTTTCTAATGAAACTCTGTGAATTTTTTTACCTTAGTTTAAGTTTGTAGCATGTTTTCACAGGAAAAATAGGATTACATTCCTTTTTACCACAGAGTGGTACCAAATCCATACACCAATGCAAGCACTCTTACTGATCCAATTAGACAAGTAGGTAATATAAACAAAGTTCCTGGAACAGCTGGCCCTGTTAATGGAGTTTAATGAAGAGAACATAATTAGGACTATTAGATGTTCCACCTTGAACATGGGCTCTGTACTCACATGGCAGCAAAGTTTTACTTAAAACAACAACAAAAGCCCTCTTCCAAATGTCTAATATAGCAAATGAAGCTGAAGATTTAAAATCGCCCTCAGGGAACACATAAAAACAAACTAAATGGTCTGTGAAAGGAGAGGATGGGATATCAAAAGCAGGGCACCATTTGGAGCCCTGTAGAAATGGGCTCTTGGGCTATCTATTGCATTCACCCTGGGGCTGTTTGAGGTACACCACTATGTGCCCATGCAGATAAAAACTGTACCATGAGATGTAGTACAACATTTATTCATCCTTGACGTAACTCAGGTTGAACAGCAGTGTGTGTCACATGGTCAGCCTCCTAAAGGAGGCTGAAGTTACTCGCAAGAGAAATAGGAACTTACGCAAACAGATCTTGGGAGTGGACAAACCGAACGTGAGCTCTGTGAAGGGTACATCACTTCACACGCATTCAAGTAGTTGACGGAATTTTGCAACTTAAAGCTTTCGTGGTGATCAGTGCAGGGATGGCACCTGCACTGCCCCATACTCTTGCTTAAGTACATCCTTGGGCGTGTGAGGATGCATGCTGGCAACCCAGACCTTAAAGCAGGAAGCTACTCCCACGCCTGCCCTTTTTGGGAACAGGTTATGAAAACTCCCTGTAAATATTTATTTCATGTGTCTGCTCTTATTGCTTGTGTTTCTGAAGAAATACTTTGTTACTGTTAGTTTTTATGTATGTGAGGATAGGCCTTGCTTACATCGCTCACTGGTGTTTAAACAAACTCTCCTGCATGGCTTAACTTTCTAACAAGGCTAAAATAATAGGCAAGAAAGCATACCCAAATCCAGGCATCCAAAAGGGCTGTGAAGAAAAAGAGCTCTTGTTCATTCC
Source organism: Rhinoptilus africanus (assembly GCA_013400135.1). Lineage (NCBI taxonomy): Eukaryota > Metazoa > Chordata > Aves > Charadriiformes > Glareolidae > Rhinoptilus > Rhinoptilus africanus. The sequence goes on along the minus strand of VXBO01006258.1, from coordinate 170,843 downwards.
TACCTCACTGCTGCTAATTGTGCCCTTGCTGTACTCCACCCATTGCTCTAACTCTTGACCACGTACTCTTTATTCCTATCTCTCGCACATAGTTTAGTTCTTGGATCAAAACACTATGCAGATTATGGAGGAAAAAATAGTATCTGCTCCCACCTATTAATCGGATAAATAGCATCCTCTCACAGTCGGTGGTGTTGCTCTGAATCAGATGGCAGGCACGGTCCATTAAGATTAATGGTATTATCCCCGTATAAAACAGCAAACAGAGCACAGAAGTAGAATATGCCGCTTTTCTTTTAGCAAATCAGTAGTAACCCTTAACCATAGTGTAACTGCTAGGCCATGAGGTTGCTCTGGACACAGAGACTTAAGCACGACTGCATCTCTCTTACAAATGTCAACAGAGGTAGTGATTTCCCTGTGAAGACAAGAATCTGACTTCTCCAGTAGAGCCACTGAAGAGGGGCAAACTTTCTGGATCCCAAACCCCATCAGTCACTTAAGGCAATGCAGCGTGCTTCTGACGGCCATCAGCATTGTCAGCTTTCTGAGTAACTGACAAAGAAAATGGGAGTTCGCATGCATGCAAACTGTTCCAGCATCTGCAAAACGGCGGAGGCTTTACAGAGTCCAGAAATAAAAAGTGTTTCTATCCGGACTCTTCTGAGAAAGCCTTAGCTTAAGGAAACAAAGCTTTTGAAAGGCACAGTGACACGCAAATGACATGTGACCGAGGGTAAAGCAATTCTCACAATGATCTAAAAAAACCCATTGTGGGTTTCTGGTTTGCTATTTATTGTCTGAAAGGTATGGTGGCGACATTTGCACAAATGGTTGCTAGGGTGAGATACCCTTTATACTGCTGCTACCTCACTTATCACATTTTATGCCAAATTACTCTTAAAAAATGCAACTAAAATCCCTATTATATACTTTTTGGGCAATTAGATAAACTGTACCTATCTGTGCCTTACCCTAGCTTTTTCTTCCTCACATTTGTTCCACAAGAGCTCCATGAGAAGCCTTTAAACTGAAATAAACAAACAGACAAATGATGGTCTAATCCTGTCACCACTAAAGTTGCCAGCACATCTTCCTCCAGCTAAATGAGACCTGAATTTAGGAGTCTTAATTCACGCTAGTGCATTTGATTGTTGCTCGTAACAGATGAGGTTAGCAGCCCCTGCGTTTCCTGTCCCCAACTACTGTTATCTTGCAGTTTATTGGTTTTGCATCTGCAGTTCCTTTTAAGCAGCGTGATCTCTGGGAAAGCCTGCATACTGTATTTTATCTGACAGGTCAATTTAGCTGTACAAAGGCAGGATAGGAAGTTATGACGGATTGGACTTTTCTTTGTTCTGTTTTTAAATTCTCCTTGGAAATACGGTGGATCATATCAAACGGGGCTTACTTCAGCTAAGCACGTCCCTGAGCAAGCAAACATTTTTTTCATCAGTATTTGGAACCAGCAAGTTCAGTTACTAATTGGTAAATAAAGGGAAGGAGACGATCTGGCATTTGAATTAGAGTGTCACAGGACACGACTGTTTTCCGCACAACATATGGCCTAGTGAGTAGCAGTTCTGAAACAGACCAAAAAAAGAGTCTAAACAAAATTAAATTGGTTATATATTAACTCTGTGCTCAGTTCCAGGAGCATTACTTGCATTCTTATGTAATTACATGATAAGCCAACAAATATCTTCATAGTATTGGTCACCTAAGTCAGTACTACTAAAATAACGTATGTTATCTGTGTTACTGTCAGTCTGTGAAACAACTTTTGCTGAATATTAACATAAGCAAACAAACCCAAACCCATTTGAGAAATACCACAGAATCTGGAGCAGAGACATGAGCTTGCTCACTTGCCGATGGACACTTTGTGAGAAATCACTTCATTAGCTAAGCAGCTACATCATAGTGTAAGTGAGGACTTTTTTTAATCCTTAAAAATACAGCACCTATCTATTCAAAACGTAGCTTAATGCCTTGTAACACAGAGCAAAGATTAAAATCATAAATCAGACAACAGCCTGAAACCACCAAACCCAGGATTTTAAGAAAACCTTATCAATGGGACAAGGAGCAATAGCCATCAAAAGCAAAAGTAAAGAGAAGCAAAAGAATAGATGGCCATTAACACAGTCCTATTTAATCTTTGGTTGGTTTATTTTTTTAAAGAATCTGTTATACTTGATTATGGAGCCGTGAACTAACTTTCTTCGTGTTTGTTTGGCAGAAATTCCTCTGATATCACTGAAGCCACCCCTAAATGAAAATGTCGTAACAGAGAGAAAGAGAAGGACTATGGATGTGAAACCACATGAAAAGCATTTATTACACCCCTAACACGGGCACTCACCTTGTCAAAAGCAGGGTATACTGCTCTGATCTCTGTCAGCCAGCCGTATGGCATGTGTCCCACAGGATATGTAGCTGTCAGGATTGCCACTGCCTATGTAAAAAGACAGGGAAACATGAACTTCAAATTTTTGAATAGAACAGTTAAACTAACATAGGGTGACATTTCCTACCAACATCACCACATTTGACCTTGATGCAACAAGAAACCAGGCAGGTGATTGGAAGCTCTTTGTTTCAGGAAGACCATCGGAGTGGCCATCATTTGGCCCAGCGTTTTAAGCTCAGGACATCTTTTGCACCATGAAGCTATGTTGCTCAGCTTTGTCGTTTCACCGTTACTCTGACACTTTGCGATAACAGTTAACTTGAGCTGGTGTGTTCCCCTCAACTCAGCCTCCCCTCCCACGTTGTTCCCGAGTTATTTTACCTACAGATACATGAGTACCAGAATGCCTCACAGCTCACGGTAGCTTTGGATCATATTTCGTCATTTTAATTTATATGCATTTTACTTGGTTGATTGGTGGGATCCCAAAACATGTGCATGAAAGCTTTCCTAAGTATCTAGAACCTGTATTTGATATGTGAAAAAGCCCCTCATCAAAGCCAACACCAGAAAAGGCACCCCAGTCACCATAACTTTGCTGGCAGTCCAAACAGAAGCAGTGGGAGTTGGCCAGTGCAACTGGACTTGCTGTCCTTGTGAACGTGCTACAGCCTAGCCCTTCATAGGGACATCCTGCCCACAATGAAAGTTGCTAATATTATTGAGCAGGGGCCTATAAAATGTCTGTGTATAATAGTGCTCCAGACACTGATGTTATCTGCGTTGTCGGCACCTCCCTTTCCAGAGGCAATTATTTCAGAAATCAGAGAAAACTGAAACGTGACTATTACTGTCCATGTAAAAAGTCTAGCAAACCAGCAGCTATGACATATATTTGCAGCCATCCTAACAGCAACAAAATGCAATAGGCTAGCTATGAAATGTGATGCACCTAAAATCAAAAGCTACCGAGAAACGCAAAACTAATCTCTGCTAACCTGCTCTGGCTCCCCTTGTACCAAGCCTGCTTTTAATGCATAGCCTGATCCCTGATTTACACATGTAGAAGCATTAGCGTTTCCTAAATTCTCTCTCCACAGATGTTTATTTGCAGTCACTGGCAACTCCTGAGCGAGTGAAACACACAGTATTGCATATGACAAATTAGTGGTGCTGACAGAATGTTTGTTAGGCATCAGCTGTTTGAATTTTCCTTTCCATTTAGTATCTTACAGCTTTGGTTTTCCTATAGAAAAAGCATGAGAGATGTGCTAATGACTATGTGGGTCTAGACCTTCTCCTGCCAAAACTGGCAGCAAAGACCTCTCACACTTCTTAAGAGAGTAGGTCAGCTCATGGTGAGCACTGGTGAAGGCTCTGCATTACGACCAGAAGCCTGGTTCCCATCAGCTGTAGGAGACTACTGGACTAACCTGAAATTCCTCCGGAAAAACGGGGTGCATTTCATATTCCAATCAGGAGACAGATTTTTTTAATGTGCTTCCTTACGCCTCTACCCTACTGTGTGTGATACACTGACTGCTAACAGTAGGATTGTTTCACATTACTTTGCCTGCCCACAAATATACATGACATGAAATAGTGCAATATGGGACTACAGACAACTTTCCTGAGATCTCTGGGACCTGAATGCTCCAGAGTATGTACCTACATGTAGTGCATGAAAACCTGGGACACAGGAATTGTTCAGCGAAAAAATTCTACTGGCCTTGTTGAGGGTGAGGTCCCACTAGGCCTGGCAGAAACACTCATGGTAAGAGTCCAAGCAGTCTTCTTTTCAAGGATAAAGAGAGCACTAAACAGAAATGTACTCAGGACAATTTTTTTCTTGCCAGCACAGCTGAGAAGAAAAACACAGAGGCGACTCTATGTAAATGGCCATTTGCAGTAACGGGGAGCACTGACTTTCTTACCTCTGTGGCTGAAGAACTGCCACCAAGGTCCCGGGAGACAAAAAGGTTGACAATGGGCCTACTTATCCTCTGAGTTGCCAAAATTAATGCCAAAGGCCACCAGAAACTCAGCATCTTCCTTATTGTAGCCTCTCCCTGCATACATAGGAAAAAATAAAAAAAACCAAAGAAGTGGTTTTGGAAAGAAACATGCAGAACTGAACCAAAAGCACAGAAAAAGGATTTTTGCTTTTCCCACCCACTGTCATTTTGGTGTATTAATTTCAAGCGTTTTCAATAGCTCGAGCCTAAAATGTTGTCACCCATGGTAGCAATACTGATCCCAAAGAAGCAGTGTCATGGATCTCAATAAATAATGCATAAAGTGTTTATCTGAATAATTTGTTCTGGCTACTAGACAAAGATACGTGAACACCAATATGACATTTCAGGAAAAGGAGGAATTTTGAGATCTTTTTCCCTGTGAAATAAGGTGTCCACTTTCTGTGCTGTCTTACAGCACTAGAAGGAGAGAGCTCAGTACAGGGGTGCTCATCAGACAGCATATCAATACCACCTGAAGCATTCCCTTACACGCATCATTGCTGGAATAGTTTCTACCATGTCTCTCTAAATGAATTTTTTTTCCCCTGCAGGACAGAGAAAGGAGGCCCTTCATACACAGTGGCTTAATACAGTATTATAACACAAAAAAGAAGTCTAAAATTACTGAAATAAAAAATGCTCAAATTATTAAGCAAAGTATTAAGACGTACCCCCATTTCAGGCCCACTTCTGTCAGGAATGACATCGTGTATGTTCCTGTAGTATCCGAGGCATAACGTGGTACACCGGACAAGTGCTCCCATGTATAAGGACAGGATTGGGATCAGGAGAGGCTCCCTGCACTCCAAGTGACTGTGAAGCAAAATGGCTACAAAAACAACCTGCAGGGCAAACAAATTCATGATTAGTAATTTGTCTGTCTGCTTCTTCAGGGCCAACATATCTCCTGTCTGACTCCAAGCTAGTCCGTCTGAATCAACAACCATGCATGACTACAGTATCTGACTCCAAGCCTGTGGCATTTAGAAACTTCAGTCAGGACCCTCCCTGCATTCGGTCACACAAATGAGAAGAACAAGAGTTAGCAGCATACAGAAGCTGTGTTAAACAGTCCTTGAAGGTATGGGCAGGTCTCAGACTGGGAGCCATAAATAGGAGAAGGTTAGCATGAAAGTCTGGCAAGGTCTGTCAGCAAGCATGTGGCTGAGTGTAACCCTCCCCAGGAGAATGTGCTATTCCGATAGGCACTGCGGCTGGAGACATGCTTTTACGGTCAGCTTCTAAACCCTGCTTTTTTTTGGAGTGGCAAAGGGGCAGTGGCAATTAAAACCCCAGATGTTTGAAAGTATTCACCTCAGCATTTAGAAGCAGAAAGTCTTATGTCATCCTAATTTTCTACTTTTTTTGAGTGAAATTTCAGTATTTCATAATTTTCAACTAAGTGCCCTACTGATGAAACTGAAATGGAAATTTTTGGGCTAATAAACAGCTCAGAATTCAGTCTTGTAAGATTTAATGCACAATCCAGAAAATGCAAAGGAATTTATTAATATGATATTATTGTCTTCTGTTAAGTACAGAACTGATGGTGTGCCTGTTAAATTCCAAATGTCTCTGGATGGGGGACACAACTGGGAACGAACCTGTGTTTTGTTCTTTGAACAGCAGAATCAAGGACAACCCTGCCAGGACATGCTGGCAAGTGAGTGACAAGAAACACAAAACACATTATTCAGGAGCAGGTTCTCTCCTTCACTCTTAGGGCCCAAGAAATACTCAAATTGTTTTCCAGTAAACTGAAGCAAAGTCAGCCACAAAAAAGCATGTATATGACGTTACCCAAGGAGCATTAGCTATTGCTTGTGCACCTATTGCTTGTGTAAGGAGCAAATGTAGGTGTTGGGAGTTATGGGGGTATGGAGAATCACAACTTTTTGTCTACCAGATTTGCTCTTGCTCTGTGCACTATTTTGTTGAGGGAAGATGACAGGTGTCTTATTCTTCACAACACTGGCACCCCACTCACCAACCATTGTGGAAAGGGCACGTGTACCGTGGCCAAAATAACAATTTGTTTCTGTATTTAGCTGTATATGACCCAACATGCATCCAGGGTCAGCAAACTTTGTAGCACAAAGAGCAGATCCTGAGAGTTAAGGTCATTTGCAGTAATTGGTATTATCTTCAGGGACTTAGTGCAGTACTGTAGAGAGGCAGACCTGCCAAACACAGAATAGCAGCTGACTGAATGGTTCAACTTGGTTTATGGTTTGCTCCTATTTAGTGGGAGGAAAATGCTAGGGAAAATTGAACTAAGTGCTGTTGACTTCATATTTCCTTTGATGTTGTACTGTTATTATCCTTTCTTACCCAGTCATTACACCATTCAACTGGTAATGGGGCAGTACAGCAACTGTTTTACAGGTGCTGGGAATCTCCATTTCATAATAGTTTTATATACGCTTTAAAAAGAGGGCTGTATACTGGTTCTCAGATGCTGTAACACTGGCCATCAGCAATGTGTATGAATGTCGTTCTTTTAGTGTGCCTAGTACAAAGCAACAGGATATTTAACACCTCCCTCAAAACTGAAAGTTCAAACAGCATTTGGTCTTCTCCGCATCACCAAGGAGCTGTCACCACAGATCCCTTCTGATGCAGTTCTGAGCCTTCACCTTTTGAACAGCGCCATACTGTCACTCAGAAGACGGCTGACACTACTGCATCTCACTGGGTGAGACAGCATGTGCAAAACTGATAGCTGAACTGGAAAATCAAGCCTTCACTTCCCCACCTACAAGCCCCACTCAGGATTTCAGTGCAACTATGCGAAGCGTGGGGGAGAATGCACACAGGGGAGAAAGGTCTCCTTCAAAGCACTCCAACAGCCTCAGGATTGGTAGAAGCCATCGGTCTCTTTGCCTGACCTCCTTTTTTCCCAGATGTACACATTTATATATAGCTTCTTTCTCAGCCATTCTGAAACAGGTGGAGTTGCTGGAAGACGTGTCCCTAGCCCAAACAATCCTGGTTCCCTTCTCCTGACATTGCTTTGGGATTGACTTGATCCAGTCAAGTGAGACCAGCCTAAACCACAAGCATCAGTAAACAGCATCCACACGATGGGGAAACAACCAGAGAACAGCATTACTTCCTCTGGTGTGTTGTTCACAGTAGAGAGAGAAGACAGTTTCTGTACAAAAGAGTCCCAGCTTAGGAAAGCATCTAGTCTGTAACACAACAGAAGCAGTGACTGCTAAGAGGAGTCATTACCTGAGCTATGACATCTGAGATGGAGGCACATCCCACTAGGAAACTGTACTTGTGTTTCAGCAGAATCCCAGCATGGGTCCATGCCTGAAAAAAGGCAGACAAGGGTTCAGGATGTGATTACGGTATTTATGAAAGAATTCAGGTCCCAGAATGCTGTTTTCTGGTTGCTACATAGGACACAAACAACTTAGAAAGCTCTTTTCCACCAGCAGTACCTGGTGTGAGCCTGGGCGCACGTTAAGCCAGCAATGCAGAGAAAGCACCGCTGCATTCAGTTCCTCATTGCCAGGGCTGACATGGAGAATGGGATTAATTTAACAGACTGTATAGAAATTTCTGAGCAGATCTCATAAGAAACTGCCCCCTCTTCATAAAGCAGATGCTGCACAGGATGGATTATCATAGAACAGTTCGGGTTACAAGGGGCCTTAAAGATCATCTAGTTCCAACGCCCCTGTCATGGGCAGGGACACTTCATACTAAATAATCCGAAGGAAAAAAGTGTTTCTTCTCATTCACCAGCTGGGTGCACATCTGAAGTGTAATAGTCATTGGCCCACTGGGTTATACTGAGTCCTGTCTGGAAAAGAAAACTTAATGATCCAACTTCTTTTTATTGTCGGCTACTGTTTCAAGCAGACGCATGTCAGAGAAAGTCGTGGAGGCAGGCCATGAGAAGGTTACCCTTTACCAGTTTTATACAGAAATGGAGGCATTAAAGAGATCTGCCATATTTTTATGTTGTCCAGATCACAAGCAGTGAGCCTGGTGATCTGGGAAGCAGCAGCCCATGCCACGTGTGGCTCTCTTGCCCAAGCATTTCCGATATACTGGACTTATCTGTGCTTGCAAAAACTGATGGTAAGAAATAGCTTTTCAACAACTTTGCTTTGAGAAAATGAGCTTGTTCCTTGTGAGCTCTGCAGGTGATCTGGGAATGCAAGGCAAATCCAACCCTTGCACTACAAATTGGAATGAGACAACACAGAGAAATGGTGTAACTCATCAGAAGATGACCAATGCTTTCCAGCATGCGCACACTCCAACAAGGCAGCTGAGGTTTTTCACATTTGTCATGATCTCTGGATGTTCAAAGTCCACCCAGATGCCTTTTCCAGGTAGCAGGGATGATGTGTCCAGGTTTACCCAGAGCTACCGCTTGCAACGGATGCACCTTCCTTCTGCACACCTCCAGTTTCCCATCAGGTAACAGACTTTGCAAACTGATGTAACAAAAAAACCCAACCCCAAACCCCATTGATATTAAAATTCAGTTTTGAATCAGACACTCACCATGGCATCCATAAAAGGGAAGGCAGCAAGATAAAGGAAGGCCCTCCGAGTTTTACTTCCCACTGATTCATCCACATGATGCAGCTTATTAATAATGTAATACCCCAAATCACTATATGCTGTAGAGACAGAAGAACAGGAATGAATAATAAAGGTTACACATGGACTTTGGGTAAGATACTGAGAAGTACCTGGAAGACTGTGACGTCTGGTAGCTCAGACATGCATCTGCTTAGCAAACAGCTGCAGGGGCTTCAGGATATTACAGCCCCATCAGCTGCTGTTTGTGAGTAAGGAGCGCTCTCATGGTTCTTTTTCAAGTAACCTTTGGCAGAGGAGGGATAACAAATGGCTGGGTTGGGAGATGGGTACAGTTAGGTGCCACATCTGTTTGCTAAATGAACACGCTGGTACTCCAGAAAATCTACTGCTCTTCCATTAACTCAAGGCTCTTTGTTTGAAAAGCCCTTTTCACCAGGCACTGTGTATTTCATGGGCTGTAGTACCTTGTAAGTCCTGAAACCATATGCTGGCACTGCATTCTCGTGACATTACCTGTGAACCTGCCTGAAGCTGTAAAAGGATACTATGAATTGCATCCAACGTCAGTCACGCTCATTATGCCTCCCCCTTACTCCACCTAATGATCACCTCTGCTGGGGCCTGTCAGGGCACTGCGTGGTCCACTGTACAGTCTCTGGGCAGTCTTGACCAGCCTTCCTTCCCTTCCTTATCCGGAGCGGCATCTCAGGAGCCACAAGCCAGAAAAGGCACCGCTGGAAACCAGGGGCTTGCCACTTCTGATCGCCAGTACGTTATTTTGCTGCCCTGTTTCAACCCCAGATGGGAATTTTTAGCGTTGGGCAACATGTCTCTTGCCAGGTCTCTCTTCCCATGGTGCTGGGTTGAAGACAGCACAATGCAGGGACTTACCACGCAGAATCACAGTACCACAGAACAGTCAGGGTTGGAAGGGACCTCTGGAGATCATCCAGTCCAACCCCCTGCCAGAGCAGGGCCACCTTAGAGCAGGTTACACAGGAACGCGTCCAGGCGGGTTTGGAATGTCTCCAGAGATGGAGACTCCACCACCTCCCTGGGCAGCCTATTCCAGTGCTCTGCCACCCGCAAGGTAAAGAAGTTTTTCTGCATGTTGAGATGGAATTTCCTGTGTTCCAGTTTGTGCCCGTTGACCCTTGTCCTGCCTCTGGGCACCACTGAGAAGAGCCTGACCCCATCCTCTCGACACCCGCCCTTCTGATAAGTTTCTGATACTGCTAAGCATTGATGAGACATCTCTCTAAAGAACTGCGTACGTCTCTGTTAGTACCCACATTATCCAGCTGCTTCAGTAACCCCCGAGTCCTCCCCATGACCGGGAATGACGAAGAGCTAGCTATGACTGGAGTCTCTGAACTATGGGGAATCAAATAATATGCACAGTTAAATAATCCAAATCGCTTTCAACCTTTTATAAACCATGCTCTAGAACTGCATATTATTATGTAGTTTCCACTATATGCTTGTAGTAGCTGTTAAAAGAATGATTAGGTTGTAAAGTCAACCTCCAAACACAAGTAACTGCAGAATTACTTGTGCCTGGGGAATCTTACCTCAGTTCTCCTCCACTTGTGGCTTTTCTAAGATAATTATTTCAAATGTGAACATCTATCTGATTCTCAGTTTATAATAACTCTATTATAATTGTACAGACCTTCATACAGAGTAGTTCAGCAATTCTTTTCATGCATGCAGGTCACACAATTGGATTGACAAATGCTAACACTAGTTGTTCGGTTCAATCTTTTTAGCCTAAAACTAACTTTCATAACTCATAAACAGTGTTTGGAAGCAATTTAAGAGGCATTTAAGTCATCATTGTTTTCTGATGGCTTAGAGATACAGGAGTTGACCAGTTAACAGGACTGAAAAGACTTTTTAAGTCTGAACAAGACAGAGTAAACAAGGTAGTAAAAAAGAAGGTGGTATTACAGCAAGGAAGGTGGTATTACAGCACTGGGAACAGGCACGAGCCTCATTCTAGATAACCAGGACTGCCCCAAAGATGCTAAAATGTTAAAGACTCCCTTTCCCTATGCTGTTCCCTATCCATATGTCGTTCACTTGAATTATGAGAGACTTACAACTTCTCAGTTCACCCAGCAATCCCCAAGTTTCTTAGTTATCCTCCTAAAGCACTCCTAGCCTTGCTTCCTTTTGAACAGGATTAGGGAAAATCTTTAAAACAGAATTGCAACATCTCCTGAGTCCAGGGAGGCCAGTTTAGTTCTTTAAGTGTCTGTGTGCTTGTTGCAGTCCAGTCATACATCCCGCACGGCCTCTTTTTATTTTTGCACGAATATCCATCCACACATCAGTTTTTGCCCAGTATTTTGAAAACTCTGTTGTCATGGAATTTTGCATGGTAAGTCCTTGTGGAAACCTGCTTTTATGGCCAAGCAGTACATGGATGTTTCTGAATCGACTTATTTGAATGAAGGAGAAGAAGTCTGGAAGGCATGTGAGGCAAGACGTCCATGAGGGTCAGATTCATTGAGCTGTCTCATTGGTTCTGTTGAAATTGCTTAACACTCTTCCACACAAAAACTTAAATAATGCTGCAGGAAACACAGCAGTATAGTTCCTCACGTGGGGGCTGGCAGAATCAAGAGTCTGGGTTGCTGAGAAACCCTGTCCTGTGGAGAGGCCTCCACCAGCAGCGCAGTGCCGGGAGTCAGCATGCCGCAGAAGTCACCCTCCGTGCTCTCCATGCACTTCACCTGCTGGGCCTCTCCTGCTTTAAAGGAAACTCTTAAACTGTTTAGAAAGTGCATAATAGGTAACTTTCTTGGCTCTAGAAGCCATTGAGATGTTTAAATTATCTTTTTTTTTTTTCAGTTTACTATCACAGAAAAATTACAGAATCAGAGGGTACAGAGGCTGAACTACACAACTGCTACACTTGTAGGAACAGACAGTTCACCACAGGGTTGTAGTTTATTGGCAGGACATTCTCAAGGGACTCATACCAACACACTCCACAGCACCACATTTTTAAGATTTGTAGGGATATTAGTGCTGTGCTCTGTAAGCTATAAGATTCTTTTTCCTCCTTATCAAAAAAAGCCTAACTGCATTTTCTAATGTGATTTTGATTTTAAAATTGTAATGTCAAAACTTAAAAGATAGTTTTAAAATAGTCAACTATTTTCTTCCCCGTGTCAGTGAAAGCACACAATCACTTTTGCTGATGTCAGTGAATGTTTCCATCCTCAGAAAGAAGGACTCAGCAAGCTGAGATTTAGTGACAAATATACAGGCATGTGTCTCTGAGCTGTGAATAAAGCAATTGCTGATGCAATTAGAACTTAACCTTGGCCAACCTTACAAACTTATTATGAATCACGGCACAAAATTAATAACAGAGCTGAAGAGTACTGCATGAAGCTAAAGCAGATGTCTCTTCCCATTCCTTGCATCATTTCAACCAAGACAGAGAAGTCCAGCTCCAAGACAAGCTGCCTGTTTGCTCTCCTCTAATACCTCATTTATTTTGATATGTCTATGGATTAGGCTTGCTACATCATTTAAGCAGGAATTCTTGTTTTTTCCTTTCCCAGTTGAGTTTTAAGACCCATAAGCGCAAGCAATGACAATGAAACACTGCATACCTAATTGGATCTCCACTTCCTTACACCAATTTCTCTAACAACACATTTACTACCACATAAATTTCATATATTCTTGAAACAACTAAACATGCTCTTAATGATGCCAGCAGTGTCAAACAAATAGCTGTACTGTAGTCATTTTGGAGCTGTCTACTACCCAGCGTGTTATACTCACATCATAAAGAAAACACAAAGAAACCCTTAGAGGAAGTGATACTACTTACTGCCAGACACAGAGCTACATATGTCAATATTAGCTTTACTGGAGGAAAAAAATAATCAAAAACATTTTGGGGTTAAAGCATGTTCTTTTTAGATGCATTCTATTTTCATACTTTGCTGCCAGTTTTAAAAATGAACTTGGAGACTTGAGAAGCAGAAGTCTCTTCTGCTGCTTGTCAGAAAGATGGCTCACATGGCCAAAGCTGGTGCTGGTCAGAATTTTGTTCAGCTAAGTGATTTGGGCAGATAGGAAAATGCCAATTTGCAAAAAAAAAAAAAATCAAACCTCACCTCCTCCCCAAAACTGAATGGCACATCTTCATTTGGAGATGGCACAGGGTACATAGATTTCTTTATGTCTCTGATTAGCCTGACTAAAAGTAGAAGCAAAAGCCTGTGTCCACCCTTTTAAAAGCCCAGATGATCAGTGTTTTAGGCTTCATGATTTTTTTACTTGTAGTAATAAATGAATTTAAAAAAACCCAAACAGCTTAGGAGCATCTTAATGCAGACTGATTACTGCAGTCATCTTTTTCTGTGCTCAGCTCTACTTCCAAAATTGCATTAGTTGATTTTCCCAGATCTATCAATCAATGACCAGTGGTCTCTGAAATCTCTTTAGGTGGGCCAAAATCTCCTAAGTCTCAAAATTAACCTGTTTTAACTGAAAAACAATCATTGCTATCCTAAAATCCACAAATGCTTTGGTCATAGGCTTTCCTCCTTCTTCCTTTGCCCTGAATACCTTGCTGATAAGAAACTGCCCCTGTTGTGGGGGAAAGGTTGGGGCAGGTGGGGAAGCACGTTACTGCTTTAGCAATGGCCATCTGAAGATGCTGAAGTAGGATGTACTTTTAATTAATAACATTTTATCATCTTTTAGAAAGAAAAAACCCAAAAGCAAGCCTGGATTATATTCTGAAATGTTTATTACCAGCCAATACAGCGGGCATGTCAGAACAAGACTGACTAGAATAAATAGCTCAGGTTATCATAAACCACTCCTAATCTCTAGAAAATTCCGGTACTGTTACATTGGAAGTGGTGGGATTACACCTATGGCTCACTTCTTACGCAGATCTTTCATGTATATGCAGTGACCATGCATGTGTGAAATTGAAAAAAATCAGTGGAATTACTAGCAACTGCTAAAGACACCCCTGTGCAATCTGTGCAGGGAGTGACCCATGCCCGCTAGCCTATCAGTAATAAACTGTCACAAAACAAATGACTTGCATATCTTGACCATCCTGTTTGCTACAGGCTTGCCTGGTTACTAAAGTTCCAACCTTTTTTTCCTGGTAATGACAAATGATACATTATGTAGTTTTTAATCAATCAGGTGTAGTGGGCACCCCTTAAGGATGTCTGTTTAAGCAACGAGGACGTTTCCCCAAAGTCACCTCTGCCTTGCCACTTCCAGAACCTCAGAGAGCTGTACAAAATAATATTAATATGCAAAAGGAAATAAACTTTCTTGGTACGCTATTTCTCAGTAAACTAGCAAAGGACTGAACGATGCTGTTTTAGTGTCAAAGAAAATGTGCATGTCTCTCATGACACTGGTGATAAAGGGACCCACTTAGTATGGAGGGCTTACCAGCAACACCATGAAATGCATTAGATTACCATAATATTATATCAATGAATTCTCTCCTGTGTCAAGCTGGCAATTTTGTAAGATGTCAAAACCAGGTACAGACAGGCTTAGCCTCTTGAATCCCTTTTCTTACAGCCCAAAATTCCCACCAAAACCCAATCTCTGAAATAATGAGACGGTTTAGACCTGGCTACCTAGCGAACTGCCCCCCTAACTGGTGGCAGTGGCTGCCCCCAAAATAGCACAAGGGAAGGAAGGCAGCATTCTATTTTCTATCTCCAGATCGCAACTGAAATAGCAAATGGAGGAGGAGTTGTGTACTGACCAAGGTTTGCAGCAGCACTGTTAAGGGGGACGAGACAATGGTTTCAAATCTCTTTGGTCAACTCGTTTCTTGGGTCTTACTGCTACCTGTACAGGGGAGTGATAGGAACTGTTGGTGAGGACTTTGTGGACGTTCATGGGGATGTGGTGGGATGATAACTTAGGGACCTTGAGCTTGCATCTGTGAGTTGGAGTGGTTTGGCTCAGCCAGTGACTCCCACAGAGGATTGCGTGAGGCCCTGTGGGGGAGCGGTAGTGGGGAGCTGGTGCTGAAGCAACCAAGCATGAGTCAGGTGGGTGAAACGTTCTGTTTTGATATTTCAAATGTGTAGAGACTGCTGTTTGTGAAGAGCTGTGAGCAGACTGCAAATAGTCTCTATCACAGTTGGAAATGTGGTGATTCATTGTGGTCACCGTGTTTCTACCACCACTTGTTTTCTTCCTTCTGACTTTCAGCATTCCTCCTTATTTCATTGGGCTTTTTGTTCCCTGTTCCTTCCTGGGCTTTGACAGTCCGTGGCAGACAGTCATGTCATCTTCCTTAGCCCCATACACATGTGGAAGAAATTCAGTCCCCTGAGTGCTATTTGTTTCTGTTTTTCATCTGCCGAGCATCAGTAACCTGTATTTTTGTCTCCTGTAGATAGTCTGGGATAGGTTTGCAGCTGCTGGGGAGTAGTTGCAGGTCCTAGGAGGCTGCCTGTCTGTCACTGGACTCCTTCTCTTCCTCCTGCTAGGCAGGTTGTGCATCTGTGGGTCAGAGAAGAATAATCAGGATTTGAAACATGTTCAAAGGAAACTTGGAACATAAAACTTGGCAACATCACCCAGGCAATTGGTGCTAGAATCTAACTCCATTCTCTTGGGCACTCTGCCAGTCTCTGCTGTGGCCTTTGCATATTTTCAGGCATAGACAAGTTAAAATACTAAAAAATATTTTGCAGTCTGCCACCATAAGCAGCCCAAAGATTGTGTGAAGCCCTTTAATTCAGGACTTTAAAGCATGGTAAGTACAGCCTTCTTTTTCCTTTTTTTCCCAATACCTGCAAAGAGGGCATTTCAGAGGTTCTGAATTCAGCTGGGCTCTATTTCCAGGCAAAGGCAAGAAACTTATCTGACAGGTTTTTCAAATGGCTGCCCCAAACACCTCTCTTCAAGGTCTCTAATGGAAAATCCAGCTATATCTTTCACCTGGAAATTTGACAGTTATACTTTAAATTTTCTTAACATCTATCATAGCTTAAAATAAAATGTTGGATGACTATAAAATATTTCTTTATCCAGCTGGCAAAGCCAAAAACTTTGACCAGCACTGGCAGGAAAACAAGCGAGCAACTAGAAGAGCAGTTCTGAGGGCTGAAGAAACATTCCAGACGAAGAAAAACAAGAGCCAAATGTACAAATGGCCCAAAGTTTATAACCCTGACTCAATCAAGCAGCCTCAACTGTAAACATATATAAGAAGTGAACAATCGATGCTGGCAATTAAATTAACTTGAATGCAGGATTCAGCTTATAAAATCAGCAACCGCTTATCCCTGGCGCGGAGTTGCCACAGCTAGTGAGCCATTACTGTAAGCATTTATTACGGACGTAACATAGAGTAAAAGTAAACAGCATAGGGCTGCCATATCAGTGGTGGAGTAAGAGACATGATGGTCAAATGAACTGGAGCGCTTGGGAGGCACATAAAGCTGGTGAATATAGCTGGTGGCCTGTTAAAGGTTAAAAGCAGGGGGCATTTGTATTTACCAGACGGCTCTCGTACCTACTCAGGCAGGAACTACACACTGACCAGCAGCACATGCTGCTCTTGAGATACTAACAGCCTGATAATGAATGGTGCCTCGCTTCCAGGCCACTCCATGATTGCATGGCAATTCTGGATATTGCCATCACACTTGCATTTACAGTCTTTCTGCGACGGAATGACCTTCTACTGCTGGTCATCCAACCCAGTCCTACTGCCTATCAACCAACACGTGCCTCCACAGGCTGCTGCATTACCTCCCTCCTCCCACTCCTTAGGGCTCCCAGCTTTTAGGATTGTACCTGTTGAACGCAATGCACTCTCCGCTTCTTCCACCAGCATCTCCTATTCATCGTTGCTGAGGTCGAGAGGCTTCAGCTCTATGGAATGAGCCAGAAGGTGCAGGGAATCTGGCACAGTTCTTGGATGGGATGAAGTTAAAGTCTTTAGGTCACATATCTTTTTATTGCTCTGGTACTGGCTGATGCTTGGTTGATACCGCATTTCTTCAGGCTCTTATGAAGTGGCAAATCTTGTGGCTGCCTTACTTTTTATGTTCAGTTCATATCTGCTTGTGTACTTTCTTGGCTTCAGAGTTCACTGAGGGAGCTGGTCTCCATTTGGCATAAAGTGCTCTTAGTAATTACTTCTTCTCCTTACAGATTAAGTTAGTCAACAGAAGTGGATAATGACTAGTACTAGTAGAGAGTAATACCTGATATTTCAATGAGGATGCTGGAACCTACTTTCTTAGAGTTTTGTACTGTGAGGTAAGTAGCAAAGGGGTGGGTACACAAGAAGTAGCACTGACCGCGCCACTGAATTCTGACCAACAGACCTGCCAAGCACACCCTGAAGTCCTGCTACACCCACTCAGGCAGATACTGCTACCTGATGGTCACTACCTAACTGTAAGACTGAGCTATCAGATTCATGCAGCCTGTCAACCTTGCCAAAGTTTTGCTCACATACCTGAGGTAAAGACTTCATCATGTTAAGCCACCAGGAAAACCCTGGAAGTGGAATCTGCCACTTAACAACCTGTTTAAAAAGTAGTAAAATTGTGTGTATGGGCGTGATACCAGCCCAAGAGATTTAATCTCTTTTGCATCTCCTGTTGCACTTGTAAGTGAAATCTTAAGCTTACAGATTCATCAGTCTGAAGAACAGGCCAGAGAAGAAAATTAAAAGACATATTAATTAGATGTGAAGTGGCCTTACCTATTAAGGTATGAAATATAGCAGCTACAGCGCCAGCCACAACCATGCACAAAACTGCTTTGGTCCTGTCTCGTTTGCTGTTCACAAACACCAGGCCTACATTTTTGAAGTCACTCATCGGACCTGTGAAGAACTTCATCAGGGAGTACGCCAGCCCATAGCTGGCCAGCATTTCCACAGCATCTTCCTTGACAGCAGCAATGCCCCTATTCAAAGCCTGTTGAAACACAGAAAGAGAAAATAATGTAGCACATGTGACGTGTATAAAAAAAAATGTTCTGCAGACAATTTCTGAAGGAACAGGCAAGTTCTGCTCTCATCGTTTTCACCCCAAGTTGGACCTTTTATGTCTGGGTTCAGCAGCAGTAACTTGTGACTTGTGACACAGACAACCTCTTCACTTCATATGGACAGTAAGTTCAAGTCAAGTAGACTTGAAGATAAACTGTATTTTAAGTACTAAGGTAAATATCTGTTTCTACAGCATATAATGGAACTCCTGCTATGCCAGAAGTCAGTTTCTTTCCTTTTTAGAGTAATTTTATGACCTGGTAATAATCATGGATGATACAAGACCATTTAAATGCCACTTTGAGGCCTCAGCCCTGAACTGAACAAAGCACAATCTTTGTAGGCCATCTGCAAAGGTAAAAACTCTGACATTATTATATGCTGAAATTTCAGGAGCTCAAACTTTTTTCAGGGTAATGAGCTTTTCACTACATCCCATGTAGTTGCTGTGAACAGCTAATGCTATCCTATGATGTTTATTATGAAACTAGGCCAAATATGCACATGACCAAACACATCTGTTCTGCTTTCATGTATTTCACAAGGTTCTGATCCTATATTTATTTACATCTCCTGTTGCTTATTTAAAAAGAAATAAAGAACAGGTATTTCAAGACATATTAAGGTTCAACCAACCTACTAATTCATTCTAGGTCTGTATTTAGGAAATGTCTGCCAATGAATCACTGAGAATTAGATGGATTATTTTTATAACTAAGGTGAACCACAGAAAAAATGTGTAACTGCTTCAGATTCCAGTTTGCACCAAAATACTTCTAAAATATTCAATAAAAATGACAGAATGACAAATTTTATCTGCAGTGTGACAGCATCAGTCATCTGATATGCTCAGCAAACTGTTAAAACAAGATTTGATTCAAAAAGCATGAAGGATGAAATATGACTTGTTTTCACAAGTATGTAGCTCCTATGGGTTACAGCTGATGTGTGCTGGCAGGGCCACAGCAATGAGGCCAACCAGGAACATCTCTCCAAGCCACCCTCCAAATCTCAGGCTATCCACTTAAACAGCAGTTCTAGTACTGCTTCTTCTGAATGAACAAACCAGGCAGAGTATCATCAGGTAATCTTGGTGAAGTCCTTCCAGTTCAAATGTAAGCTTAGACTTTATGTTGCAGTCTTTTGACTTTTTGTTTTCCCTTCCAAAAACCATCTAAGCAAGCAATTCCTATTGCCTTCAAAAGAAACCGCATCCTTATAGCAGAAACAAGCTTTTTTCCTACCGTTCTTTTCCACTCTGTGAGATATGCTTGATTTTTGAAACAAGCTGCACTGTCAACATCACAGCAAAAAAAAGTAGAAAATACCAACATCTCCATCCTTGATATCTGCCAAATCTCTCTCTTGCAATGGGCTCTGACCTGAACATCTGACACTCCAAATGTTTTCAGTTTGTCCCTTCCTGAAAATACCATGTGTTAGATATGGAATACCTGCAGCTGCTGTATGCAACCTTTTCTGGGGCATAGATAATTCCATCTGTTGCATCGATAAGAGTTCAAATTATATTTAATCTGCAGATGCCACAACCACTAGTGGGTGCATAAAACTGTACACAATTTGGGGAAAAGACCATGGCCTCTGAAAGGAATAGTCAAGTTTAGCTGTCTTTTGTGATGATGCTTGTGATGCTGTTGTAATCAATATCAAGGTGTATACAGAGTTATATTATCTTAATTTAAGCTTCCTAAAGATGTTGAATCTCCCTGCTGCTGTTGCCATTAATAGGCAAATAGCCTTAGATTATGCCATCTAGAGGGTTCCTTGATCATGGCTTTACCCTTCTCTTTCGTCAACAGTGAAGTATTTCTGGCAGCTTCAATTTAAAGAGAAACAGCTAACCAATTTCAGGTAGTCTGGTTTAAAAGCTTCTTGTCACATGTAAACAGCTGCATTATTTCCAGCACAGTCTCATAAGCACAAGTGTTTCCTTCCTGGTCTGGACAACTACTGAATACCAAAGTACATGGAGAATGGTAATCCACTTCTGACAAGGTCCCTGGCATAAATGCGGCTTTAAGAAATCCCATTCTGTCAAGAGGCACGGCACTACGATCCCTCTACAGAGAGACAATCTTTGCCGAGCGCAGTCCTCAAGCCAGTGAAACTAGCTCTGTGTGACTTTGGTCCCAGGATAACTAAGTTTTCCACCTAAGTAGGACACAGAAAGTCTTGGGCACTCCTCTTTCTCTCTCTCTCTGGTTTTATAGGCTGAACTCTGATTGCTTTTGTATGAACAAATGACAGCCAAGTAGATCCTTCTGAGTAATTTTCCCCAGAGACATACTGTGTACCAGGTAAGGTAAACTGGCAAAATCCAAAAGGGACTTTTGTAAGAGGTATGCTGCCATTAATTTATACTCCTGTGGAACGGTTGGCTGACATGATGAAATACTCTAGAGGCTAGCCCTGAAAAAGCAATCCTCCTAAATGCTTCTTTGGAAAGATCCTTAGGAAAGGAACAGTCAGTAGGATTGTGTACAGATGGTTTAGCTTCTGTAGCTTTCTTCCTCCTTTTTCACTTTAAGATGACAATGCTTCTTTGTTCTCAACTTCCAAACACTATATGTGAGAACTTGTGTAGCTTTTCTATCCCATGTACATTTTTGCTACTGAAGCTGTTGATGTTATATTTGATATCCTTAAATCCCTAAGAAATCCCCGATACTTGATAAAGCTGCTTTGGATGCAATATGAAAGACACAGGCACTTGATCGTTCATGGCATGCCAGCCATGCAGTTGGTAATCTTCCAGTCTAATTTCCTGTTAGATTTCCAATTAAATCTCTCATAAAGGAAGAAACATACAAACCAGGGCAAGGTCTCCATTTTTTCATCTGACACTATTTTGTAGACCTTTTGTGTGAATAAAGATTAGTAACAAAACTTCATCAGTAGCATCTGTATTCCATGTTTGTTTTATGCATAACAGAGCGTACCTCTACAAATATTTGTGTAGCTTGTCAACAAAATCACACAGAACTAGGCAGTAATAATAATAATAATGATAATAAACACAAAACTTAGTATAAGAAGTTAGCTTGATCATACATATTTCAGATGCCATGCTGCTTCCAGCTGACTTATTCACACCAAACTTGAAGGGAGAACTAGGAAATCTAGGTGCTAGAAGAAAGACTCCTGGTGACGGCACCTTCTCCTGAGTTTTTAATGAATAGCTAACCTAATACAGCAGTAGGTGAAAACATCACAGTAAATCACTATTCATCAAACATCATTCAAATAAAAGCCACTGACATTGATGACCCTTCTTTTAGAGATAACAGAAAAAAGCACACAATACTGCCCAGCTGTGAATGTTCGGGTGTGAGCAGGTTAGCTGAAGTAAGTCACATTCCTAAAGCACTTCTCAAAAAGGCAGGCACCAGGATCTAGAGTTACTTCGACGACGTAATGTCTTCTGTAATACATTATGTTATCACTAGCAAGATTAAATCTTTGCTAGAGGACTCACTAACCCCTTGAGTCCATCTTTATGCATAATTGCATGCTGTCTCTAATGTTCCCTAAAATCAGAGAGGACTGGCATTTTTAAATTCCCATCCAAAAGACTAAAGTCAGAGGAATACCAAGTAATACACTTCATAACGTTTCCAGCCAATAACCACATCTTTACAATTTGGTACTGCAGCTGGCTTTATCCTCTTAGAAGGAATATATGAGACTTCTATCAAATTTCTAGGACATACATAATGGATGAATCCAACCAACTTTTGCATGCATAGGCAGCGATTTAAAAAGCAACCGTGGTAAGAAAAATGTCAAGGGTCTAGCTTGTCCTATTTTGCATGAGGTTTCAGCACTATTCACTAAAGTTGGCAGAAAATGTTTGGTTCCAGTCTACAGCTACACACCTTTGCTGCCAAAAATTCAAAGTCCGTCTGTTAAGCTGGTTCCATAGAGTTTGACCATTTCTCACATCCTCCTCCTCTCCCAAAGACTACTGGATGACTGATGGTTTATTTTGTATTGGATTAGACATACAAAAGCATAAAAAAATCCACTGAGAAAGCCACACCTATTGTATGCATTTCCTTCTGCTTTTAAAAAAGTTTTATTACCTATGCACTGCATATAATTTCAATAGTCGATATCTAACTAGAAGAGCCGATTTTCTACTTCATTTGAAGTTAACTATTGACTATGCAGTCAATACTTGACCAGTGCATGTGTTCCAAGTAAGAGCAAGTAAAACCCAAGAAATGTAATTCCTGTCAGTCCACAATTTTGCTTATCCTGGAAGAGCAGACTGACCTAATGGAAGCTGTCATGTTCCTATAGCTTGTTTGAAGCTGGGATTCTGCCTGCTATGTTTTCAAGTCTGTTCTAGCTAGTTACCTACCTAAGGGCGACATCAAAAACCTGCTCAATTTGGCAGTAACTTGGCCAACTGTACGTTCAGTTCACTGAACATTTGTCACGTCCTCCCTCCCCCTACATCTTTCTTGCTACCTGCCCTCCCCTAAGAAAATGGAAGAGCACCAAAGTACCCAGTTAAAGAGCAAGCTGACGTAGGGGACAGTCTTTCTCCTCTGTCAAATAATCTCTCTCCTGATGATTGCTGGCTGAGTTTTCATTTACTAAATCCTGCCACATCGAAATCTTCAGTATCAAATGTACCAGCTGGCCCTGGCTGTTATTTCTCCCCCCCCGTCACCGCTGCGGGAACTGCGCTGCCAGAGGGACCCCTGACAGATCCCATGCTCTGTAAGCACGGCATCATCATCAGACCGCTGTGTTGGTGCTACCTGAGCGTTACCCCACCTGCACCTCTGCTTCTGGCTGGGTTTCTCATAAAAGCAGGAAACCACCGATAGGCACTTGGAGGGGAACAGCCAGTGCTCTGATACAGGTCTGTGTAAGATTTCCATGGACATAGACATAGAAGTGGGAGGAAATGGGGTAAAAATAGCACGCACCCATTAATCCTGGTGCAAGAAGATTGCCCAAAGATAGCATATGAAGAGATAGCCCTGAAGGGGCAGAGGGAGTCTGACCTTGTAGCTTGAAAATGATGACTGAGGAGTGTCTGTTGTTTTGGGCCTTTTTTGGGTTTTTTTTTGGGGGGGGGTTGTTTTGTTTTGCAATGATTTTACCCTAATTCAGTATCTCTAATTTTGAGCCAGCATCTGTTGTAGATCATGTGTCAGATGACTGAAATGCCATCTGAGGTCAAATCCTATTAGCCCACTATTAAAATGCTTGACTTCCCTCCCGTAAGAGAAGCCCCTCAGGCTTTCCCTGCCCACAGCACTGGAAGTGCTGGCATCAGTACAACTCACTGAAATAATCCCACTCCCCAGCAAGAGACCACAGCCCCAAACTCTGGTCTGAAGGAAGAAGAGACGCCTGTCCTGAGAGAGGGACTCCTAGAGACCCCCGTGGTATGTGGCCTGTCTCTGGAGAGGCCATCCTTGGAAGAGCATTAGGACTGCCCTGAAAATGAAAGCTGAAGTTCTTCTGTCTCTTGCTGATTCCTAATTCAAAATAAACTACAAATGCATGGCAGGTGTCATGGCTTTATCGTAAATAAAAAGTTCGTGTACAAAATTTCAATCAAATTTACTCTGTCTGCTTAAGTAAGGAGAACACGGCCTAGAAGAAAGCCCATATACCCTGTGAAACAAAATCCAAGCCATGAAGACTAGAACGTGATCAGTAACAATTTTTTCCCCGTTCACTTTCCTGAGCAGCAATGAAAAGCAAGAATGAACACTTTTGCCAGATTCCTACTCTTATCTGAAATGCCTGCTACTCTGTGACCATGATCGCGCTCCCACTTTCTCACTCACTGTCCAGTGTCAAGGCTGTATGAACGTATGTCCTGGGAGTCATACAAATAAAGACCCTAAATCCAAAATAACATAATTTTAGAGCACCCACAGCTTTTACGTGACCTGGGATGCATCAGGAAACAGCACTTTTTACAGGCACAGCCAGGAGGCGCAGGAATAACTAGAGCAGCAGTGGCAACAGTGAAGTCTGTGAAAATGGGAAATCCTTCCCACTTCAAGAACTAAAGCAGAGGATGACATGCTGGGAAGAGGTGGAAGAGTAGCTAAGGCACACTACCCTTGGGCACCTACTGTCTGAGAGTAGATTCAGGCACAACAACCCGCACAACAAGACAGAGAATAATACAAAAAGCCACTGGGGGCTGCAGAAGATAATGGTGCAGGACCATGAGAAAGAAATCAGACTCAGCGAAGCCAAAACGGGCCTCATCTAAAACTACATTTGACAAAGTGCCAGAATATTCACAACAGGGAGCAATCTTGGAGGGTTGAATCAGTTGCTGATTCGGAAGCCAAGAGAGCTACAAGCCATGACGCTGGGAAGCCCTTCAGGATGTATTCCCCAGGTAGTATTGAATGGGAATGGCTGACACCTGTATGAAGGAGACCTAAACCACTGCCATTTCCACAGATGGCTGTGGAGAAACGTGTCCCCTGAGGTGAGACAACTATTAACTCTTCCTGGTCTTTTTTAGGCAAGCAGTGCTTGTAGAGGAACAGGACAGAAGCAAAATCAACATGCTAGAGGTATTCCTCTGTTATTATGTCTGGTATCCTCTAGCTGATGCTAATCAACTGCCCAAAATGTATTTAAGGTGAAACTGGGATGGGAATTCTTTGTTCTGAAAGCATTCCAGCTTCCCTTGGAGCTCATCCACAAAGGTGAGAAGCATTTGTGATTATGTTACAGAAGTATGGCTAACTCCAGGCTGAGTTTATTTATCTTCAGATCTCCTTCACGTGGAGGCCAGAGATTCATTTTCTCTCAAAAACTGTTTCTGTTTCTAAGTCTATGAGCATAGACAAATAAAATTGAGACATAAATTGAGACACATAAAACTAGGAGAAGGTTGGCTCCCTGTCTCTTCAAAATGCCCCGTGGAATAGCTATCATTTCTTCATCAAATTCCATTTTGATTACTTTAAGTGGTAGAAAGCACTGAGAAGACAAATGCATATCACATGTATCTACGCACAAAGAATATCTGCCTTAATCACAAGTGATACAGCACCTGCAGCAGAGTTCCTTTTAATTTCTCACGGAAACAGGCTCTGTTCTCTTCCTCACATTATACCCCCAAAGTAAAAAGTAAGCTGATTTACTATCAGTTGCATATTTCATAAAACCACATTTTCTCATGTTTATAAATTGAATTTCTGCAAGGACTGTTATAAGACTTGCTTGTATGCACACAGCAAATCTAATCTACACAGGTCCCTTACCTGCCAGTGTCTCACAACTCTGGCATATTGCCTTTTTATTTGCATTAACTTCATCTCCACTGAAATACTCCTCGTGTCTCTCTCCTCCGGAAATGGAGATTGCCACTTTCTCCTTGATCACACCATCTCAGTAAGCTCCAAAGCACACAGACAGGTTCTGCTTGGAAGGGGCCCTGGGGGCCACCTTAGAGCACTGCTCCAAGCTGAACATCTGGGAGATGTTGCGGAGGAGACCTCACACCCTCCCTGGGCAACCACTCCGAGAGACCACTCTGAAGATCCACGGCCACCTCCTTTGCACATGAAAACACGCTCTCCTGCCGGTCTGAATCTCCATTTCTCACATTTCCCCCTCCTCTCCTGAAGGATCTTTTGCTTCTTTGCTCTGTACCACTTCTCCTTGCTGCTCCAAAGACCTGCTCTCTACCACTTCTCGCTTTCACAAAAGGTCTTGTCCTCGACAATATCACCTACATTTTCACCTCCTGGCAAGAAATTATTTAGCTCCACTTGCCTTCCAATTTGCACCCTTCCTGTTCTGCTGTTAAGTGGCTTTTTCATAGCTATAACTTAGAGCAGAACAGTACTTTTCAGTAATTTAGATATTGCATTTGTTTCCCTTGCATTTCTAAGATGCTAGGTATGTATATTGGATGTATTTCTAAGATGCTTGCATATGATGCTAGGTTCTTGCTTTCTCATTTTTTCACATATTGTAAGTAGTTCTCTTAAATGGTATTTTTTTCACATAAGGTCACCTGACATTCCCAATTACAAGGTCCTGTACCTAGTGTAAGTCTGGTTTTCCCTCTTAAAAAAATCAGTCTACGTAAAGACCCAAATTGAAAAAAAAATAGTAATAAACCAAGCAAATACTTTTGCCAATTGCAATAGGGGAAATTAATGAGCTTTATCCCTGGCTTTGTAGATTTTTTTTTAACTATTTCCCTTAAACTTTTACTGTTAAAAAATTCTTAATGCATGCAGCATTTGGTGAAAACTTCCAGTATGTGCCAGAGGCTACCAAAAGTGCCTTTAAAACAGACCCAAACTTGGCCAAGCACCTGCAAAGTATGCGCTGTGCAGGTTCAGTAGAACTTGTTGAACTGCTTTAACTGCACCGAAATCTTGCCTATATATCAGCGGTGCCAAGTGTGCTCCGGGGCATTAAGCTTTGAGGCACACAACAGAGACGGTACAGGTTCAAGTCCTTAAGGTACCAGGAGACCAGGAAACACTGGCTGTATCATTAGCTCAAAGCAAAAGGGAAAGCATTTCTCTTTCCATGGACTGAAGTTGCAGTAACCTACTAAGACTTTTTCTCTCAGGAATTGTGAGGTGGTTTATTCTCCTATCTTAGCTCTCGTGGAAAGGACCCTGGAGGCCTGTAAAGACCCTGGAGATCTGTAAAATTCACTTTTATTGCTTCATCTCGCTTATTTCTGCACACTTTGTTAGTGATTAAGATCCCATGTTCTCCTACTTAGAAGACAATTAATTTGCATTTCCTCTCAATTGCCTTTCCATGTGGAATTTAAGGGATGTAATAATTATACCCGGCAAACTTGTCAAGAGCCAACGATCAAATCCAAGGCTGTCAATACTGCAGCAAAATATTTTAGTATCATTGCTTGTACTGTCCTACCACTTCCTCACTGCTCTGAAGATTATCCTACTGCTCTATCATTTAGAATTACTAATTTTGCCACAGCCAGAACTGGTAGTCAGCTGGGAGGACTGGGCTACTTAGTTGGAGTATGGCCATGCAAACAAGTATTTTCAGGTTCGGTGTAATAAAGAAGTGGAAGCCTCCCAAGATGTCCTTCCTGCGAGGGAACCTTCTGTTAAATCAGCTGCTGATCCCTTTGGGAAATAAACCCTTACTTCAGTGGTTGATACCCAGGCTGTTTTGACTGCAGAACATAGTGAAATTCAGCCTCAGTGACAATGTGCAGGATGGGACCAAAACGTTTTCAGATAATGGGGCTGTAAGGGAAGACACTCACTGTGCAAAACCAGATTTTTTCCTTAAATCACTTTCAGACGTGATCAAAGTGAAAGTTAGATACTCAAAAGTTGAAAATGTCAGAATTATGGGGGGCAACCTTTTGTTGTCTGCCCCTTGCTCCCTCTCTCCGTCCCCCAGGGTAGTCCAAATTCACCAGTAGCCACCAACACACCAAAGTAGCTTGCAAACTGCATCCCCTCTGTTGTCAATGGAGCTTCCTTAGTCATTCAGAGCTCCCTGCAAGTGTCATCACATATGCTGCTGGGCAAAATATGTAAAGCAACCACGTCTCTGCCATTTAATGAATATTACTTGTACATGATGAAAGGCTAAAGCAAACTGAAGCAAGTGTCTGCAGGTTTTGTTCATTCACCTTGGGTAAATGTTCTCTCTCTCTCACTGCATCACTGCAGACAGGAGAGGTAAGGAGCCTGCTGAGCAAATGCACAAAATTCTTGACTTGTCATATGGCTGGGCTTTGGAAGAAGAAAGGCAAATAATTGCCATTTGGTCTTTCATTCTCCTCAGTACTTCACTACATAAAAAAAAAAAAAAAAAAAGAACAATCCATAAAGTACATGTCAAAGCTACTATGATTACAAAAAATACACGTAACCATCAAATAAGGCTTCTGTGCCTGATGAGAAGTGGGAGCTTGCCCAGCTGTTCCTGAATGTGTAGTACAGCCCTACCTTCATGTGTACTTAGTGCACTATGCAATTATCTACTGTCCATTAGCTTACTCTTAAAGCATATACCTCCCCATGTGGCCCAGCACGGACTTGTTGCTTACGTTCTAGGGCTTTGCCCAACTCCATCGGAGCAGAACGTATTTGAGGCCTGTGATTTTCATCAGCTGTTGTGTCAGGAGCAGGCGGCACGGCTGGTTAAGGTCCATCATTAAGCAGCTGCTCCCTCCAGCATGCGGCCGGCTAGGAAAAGCACAGTTTGGGCTACACAAAGGAGAGTTTGTTAGGTGTGACTGCTTGCGACTGCAAGTGTAGAGCTGCCAGATTAGCTCATGTCTTAACTGCTTAGAAGCGACAAATAGAGGGCACCCAGATCACCAGCCTAAATACAAACTTGGGGCTTCTGCTGCTGGAAACACCCATCATAAACGAAGTCCACAACATCGGTAAGAAAACCTTTATTAGGTTTATTAGGCTTTATTAGGATGACATTGAAGTTATTCAGTCTAATTGGAAACAAACTGCGGATAGTGACAGATTTTGTTTCTCTGGGGCTGGTGAATTTATTGCAAAACACACTTTGAAGCACTTCCAGCTATTACAGTGCTTTTCAATACTCCAATACCTGCAGAAAGCAACGGTCTCACTAAACCCCTAATTCTGCCTCTAGAATTTGACCTACTGTATCTGTTTAAAATAAATGGGAAATGGGTGGTAAAGACGTGGGAGTGGAGGAATACAGAAAGGAGAATGGGCAGACTTTCTCCAAAGTAAATTTTTCTCTCAGAAAATCTAATATTCTATGCGCCCGGCCTAAGTTTTGAGAGCCTTGAACTTCTGTCCTGGTTCTTGCAGGTGGTGTTGACAGGATTGGCTAACATTTCCTTTTAAAAATAGCTCAACTGGTTCTCTCAGTATCCAGTGACATGAAGTCAACAAGCCAACTCACAATGAAATTATTGCACATGGGTTTTTCCAGGTGGTGGGTGTACGGAGAACAGGTAACTACGAAGTTTCTCTGGAAATCACGCACTCTTTTTGAAATGCCCTATCTTTCACAAGGGGAAGCACAGTAATATGTCTACGCAAGCAAGGCTGAAAATACCCTCTCTGACCTAGAAGAACAGGAGGCCGCGGGAGAACCCGATTACTGTTGCTTTTGTGATCTTCATGGCAGCTGGGAGCCCAATTGCTGCTGTTATAATAAATGGCTTTCCATGATAATGGAAATACAGGTAAAATACCAATTCATCTGAAATGCAATCAGGCTAGATGTACTCTGTCCTTACTGGATTCGATAACAAAGGGGCGAACTGGAACATGTATTAATGCTTCAAGCTTTTCCCCTATTCCTCTTGGGAATACATAAGTAACGGAGAGACAAAAAAGCTTTCTTTCTGAATATACTGGGACATACCAACCCTAGAGCCAGGGGTTCACTGGAGTAACCTCTAAATTCCTAAATAATTAATCCTGTTACATCTTCACCAAATCCTTGGCTAATGCTTCTACTCAGAATTCCTTAAGCGGTACCTAGGCAGCCTTCTCCTCAGGGAAGAGGAGACTTGGAAGCACCTGTGGAATTGTAACAAGCCTACGCAGCAAGTAAATTTTATTTCTATGTGTCTGGCAGGGGTGCACTTTAACCAGAAGTGCAGTCACAAGTGACTTTGTGAGTGTTCTTGATTATGCCAAATATGTGGTATAATTTGAAGCTTAATCCAATTTCAGAAGTGTTTACCCCTGGGTTCACAAAATCCAAATACAACAAAAATATGCATTTTTAAATTCTTCCAGCTGAAGAGGTGATCAGACACACAGTGGATGGGTTCCTCTACTAACTGAGGGACTGTAAATGGTGCCGCAGTAATTTTTGAATGGGTTCAGCTGTCTAGCAGCATCTCTACAGACACCTTCAGCAACAGAGCACCCCCCCATCACATATAAGCTCAGTGCTCTCTTAGCCTTGTGCCTATATTTCAAACTTAACTTCAAGCTTAAAACTATCTTTACTGACATCCTTTCTCATTCTTGCATTCCTTATGACCTGATGCAATCACCCCTTCTTATTAAAAGGGATTATTTCAATAGCAATGAACATTTTTCTACTAACCCACTCCCTCTAATTCCTTGACTTGAAATGCATAGTTAAAACTTATCAGTTCATTTTAATTTGTTTTATACAAGTACAAGATCCTGACTTTCTAAGTTCAGTGAAAACACTGGGGGATTCCCAGCAGCTTAAGTGAAACTGATGCTGAAACATCGTAGTGCAAGAGGTAGTTTTGCCTAGGAGGTTCTCTATCTGAGTCACTCGTTTTAAATGATGAATTTCCTTACTCCTGGATTTCAAAAGTGGTAAGAAATGCAATGAGGATGGATTATTTCCCATTCTTTCACAGCCGTACTCTATGCTGTGCAGAGTTTTTATTGTGAGAACGGCCTCCTGTCACAGGCCCCCCACACCCAGACCAGCCTTGTTCTGCTTTCTGAGTCACTTCACACCCTATTTCTACAAAGCCAGAGGAGATGCAATCTCTTTCCTATCATCTTCTCCATACCTGTTTGTTGGGGGTTTTTTTGCCCTGTGGCTGATGTGCAGGGAAGCACGCAGGATGTAAAGCATTCATTCAGCACAGCTACAATTTATCTCTGAGCTGCTTTAACGTGAAATACAAAATTGGCTTTGAATGGGCATCCTGCCAGGATTCTCACCAAAGGGAAGAAAGTCAAGTTGAGTGTCACACTACTGGCGTTGAGAGGACCGAAAAATTGAGCTGGCTTGCTCCGATAGCGTAGTATGGCCTATCAGCTAGTCTTATTCAGTGAATTCTTCACTACTCTTTCTACACGAACAGTCACATGCAATTTATCCTTTGCTGAAATCTTCAATGCCAGAGGACAAATTACAAGGTACAAGGCTGAAAAAACCAGAAGAAATACAGACTCTCATTTGCAAAGCCCTGATGCACAGGTAATAAAAAGACCAACAGTACTATGGACAAGTTGATGTTGTCTGTAACTAGCTGTATTTTGCCTTAACAAAACTTGAAAACTGGCACGGGGGGAAAACAAACCCAAACACTGTACTTTTCTATGATAATCTACCTAAACTGACTGCATTCTGTGTGACTGTACCGACAACTCTGGTAGGGCTCAGCAATAAAGCAGGAAACAAAGGGCACGTTTCAGCTCAGTTTCATTTTCTGAAATGGTGTGTGTAAACAGCTTGTTCTGTACTTGCAGGTCCTCAGAGAAGTGTAGCACAAGAAACTCTAATGGCTTCACCCTTGGGGCTTAACAACAGTGTTCAAAACCCTTCTTGCACACCTATTCTATCCTCATTCATCTGTTTATTTTGAAGCACTGTTTTTCTACCGAAAATAATATCCACAGTGGATCCTTTTTAAAGCATGATGAGCTGGACCAATTGAAAGCAGTGTATAGAAAGCTCATCACCACGCTTCCATGGACTCCAGCTTCTGCCCTGGCGACACTCTAACCCTTAGAGGCTGCTGGGCTTTCTTTTTTCAGGCTTGCAGGGCGGTCAGGCAAAAGTGTTAAGTGCTCCCAAAACAGCTTCTGAAATGTGAAGATGCAAACGCCACCAGCTTGGGCCACAATGGGCATAGCATCTTGGGGGAAAAAAATCATGCTGAAGCTCTTGTAGGTGTGGTACGCAATACTAGAATACAAACACTGCAGACGCACGCACGAGCCAAAAGCACACAGCGATCCTGAGAGAACTCTGTTTTTTCACTTGCATGGTAGAAAAACTGAAATAAGTATATCCATAGCCAGTGTGGAACACTTCTGGGAAGTAAGTGACAGGAAGGCACAAAGACTACTGAGTCTCCAGGTGCAGGTCAGGAACAAATTAGTCTATGCTGGTCTTGACAAATAAATTATTTTGTGTACCAGAGAAATTAGGTCCTGGAGCAGACCTTGTAGAATGGTAGTGGGAGCAAACACTTTGAAGCAGTCAATGCTGGCTGATGTCTTACAACAAAACCTGGAAGGTATGCTTGCAAAGAAAATTAAAATTTCTTTGAGATAATGCCACGTGATGGTTTTAGTTGCTACTCCCTCTGGTCATGTTCCTGCTGCTAATCTAATATATTTGTTCTGAGCAGGCTAGAATAAGAAACTTGTTCATACTAGTCACAGACCTCAAAGGAAAATTTATAACTGGCACTAAACCCGGGTTATATTCTGCTGGAATTAAAGAAATGCTCTATCTTAGGAACTGCAGTCTAAGAGCTGTAGAGTATTGTGGGATGGTCCTCCTTCATTTGGAAGTGGTGATCCTGCAGAGACAGATGTTCAAAACCAGCTTACGAGAATTGTAAAAGCATAGTTATCTATTCCAGGTATTGAGAGACTCTGGAGATGCTGCACAGCAGGTATCTTTTCTAAACTCCCCATTTGAAACTCTTTGTTTCAAGAGTCAAAAACGTGACTGTGTAAGAGCAAAGTGAAAGCAGGTGCCATGACACCTCTCTCAAATAGTCTAATCTGGAGGTTAGATGATCCAAAAAGAGCCTTTCCCTCAGGTCATCCCAAATTTACTGCAGGCAGTGGATTTCCCCAAATTGGTTACTCTACTGTGACGACAGCGCTGGGCAGGATTCTTAACCCCCAGTGAGCTCTGGAGCCCAATCCCTAGGAAAATACACTTCTACGCCTGGGTAACACACATATCCCAGTGGGTTTCGGCAGCAGATTCAGCTTTCTTCAGGTCACTTTACCAAAGAGCAGTAGACAGTGGCGCAGAATTGTCTCAAACTTAAGAAAAGGGCTGTATTTCCATAAACTTAAGAAGTAGAGTAAATACATACATATATCTATTCATGCATATTTCCTTTTCCATGAGGCAACTCCCTTACTATTTCTGTGTTCTCTTTTCGGAAGACCTGGCTTTATGTTTCAGCCTCATTTTAGTGTTTGAGATGGGGGAAAATCCTTTGTGGAGGTTAAAGTGGAGAACTGTTGCTGTCACTGCAAATTTAAGCTACTAGTTTGACTGATTTGTCAACTCCAGGCAAGAGTGCGAAAATCTCATTTTATATCAGGAACTGAGCTGCAATAATTCTGTAACTCAAGTAACAATCTCTTAAACAAATACAGTTAAAATCTGGTGGAGAGTCTAATGTCTTTTTTTAGGTATATGACTTATTTCACTCTGAACAAAAGACAGGCTGACTCAATTACATATTCAAATACTATAAATTCTTTTTTGCATCCAGTAACAAAGCTGCTGCTGTTGATCAAAAGGCTCTAAGGAAAATAAGGTATTTCTTTTTATTACAGAGCTTTCGTGATGTCTTTCCTCCAGGAGACTATCTTGATTCCTTTTAATAAAGATGCCTTTGAGGAAGCAGATGCTTGTCACGGTGGTATCTAGTGGATTAAGCCTTTTCTCCCTGAAACTAGGGGGATTTATAACCGAAGAGCCTTGAGTTATAGGCATTGTAAAATTAAAAGGCAATTCTACTCTGAAGCTCTCTTGCACGCTTATCTTGAAACCCAAATAGCACAGGACAAAGAAGAATAGTTTGAACCTCTTTCAGTCATGGTATTTATTTGACCCCCAATTTGCGGATCAGCTCCTGAGCCCCAGTTTGGGCTAGCACAGCTGCGTTCCCCCTCTGCTCTCAGACTTTCCGAGAAAGATCTACAGCACTAATGGATGCCCTATCAACAACAGTTAAACCCCAAAGGTTTCTGCTAAACCCCAGAGGGCCATGTCGGGATGAACTGGCACGCTCTTCGCTCTTGTGTAATGAGACTCGCAATGCAAACTCTTAGACCACGTCCCAGCCCTGCGCCAGGCATGTCAGTGACAGAGGACCCCTCCTAACAGACCTGGCAGAGTGACAGCCTTTAATTCCAACTTGCAGTGAAGGGTGCAGGTAGGTACGCGCGAGTCTCCTGACTAACTGCAGTCAGCACTCATTCCTTGGGGATGGGAAGCGATGGGGTGGTCGCTCAGCGAGGACCATTCTTGCTGCCTGCACTGGGAAAGCCCTCGACCTTACAGCCAGCATAGGGGCAGGTGCCAGCTGATGGGCAGAAAGGGTTCTGGAAGAGTCGATGGAGCTGCATTAAATATCAAGCCATGTTGTCAGAAGCATCGCTGTGAAAGAAACAAGGGCTATAAAGTAAAAAACAAACGGGAAAAAAAATCAAAGGCCTTTGAGACAGGCCATTATATTTTGGGTTAGAATTTTGTAACAGCCACAAGGACTTCTCAAGATGGGGCTCCAACTGGCAGTATGGTAATAACTTGAAACATAAGCTTCTATTTTCAAGCTCAGGTTTCGTGAACGGAAAGTAAATGTATTTAAAATGCTATTTCATGTAAATGGTAAGACCTGATCCAGTAACCTCTGGACTCAGTGCAATGTTTTTTCCTTGAGGAATAACACTTCTTGAGTGTTTTCGCTTCTCCAGGTGTCTTACGAGAAGACATGGAAGGATGTATCGAGTGTTGAGACCTCCCACTCTCATCTTGTCCAGCCTCACAAACTTAAGCAGATTATATTATGTCAGCAATGGAAAGAAAGAACAGTACAGTTCTACATTAAGTGGTGATGCTAAGATTGGCTCTGTTGAATTTAATACTGCTTTTAATATTCCAAAGATAGTACCTTTTAAAGGGTGCCATCAACTCTCAACCTTGCCATCTGTAATCACGAGAAAAATCACGTCTTGTTTTGTATGATTTGGATATGTTTCTCTTACAGCTGTTAGGTGAAATGGTCCTGAAGTTTCAGTTAAATAACTGCCTTTGCCTTCTGTCCTAAACGCCTATTTTGGATATTTGAGGGCTGTTCACAAAGGTGCCATAACTTTCTGGGCAACTTTACATTTCAGAGCAATGTTTATTTGCAGCATTTCACAGTTTACATTGTGCTATGATGAAAGAATTGTATAAACACCATTTATGTGCTTATTTCATTTTTGAAATACTGGTTCAGATTAGGATTACCATTCTTTTTGTAAAACAAGAGATCGGAAGAAGTGGCTTAAAGCATCCACGAACTCAGAAGGCTTTGTACTGTATTACTGTATGCCATGTGAAGCAAGCCAAGGCGCCACAGCTATGGTGGGGACTACGCAGAGGTTGGTGAGGAAGTCACTGCTTCTGTGACTCTGGAAGCCCTTTGCAAGGGGCTTTCCAACTTTCTGATTCCAGGTTGTTTGTCTACAGTTGTTTGTCTATAAAATGCAAAGCAAGCCTACAGCGGTCCTAGACAAAATACCTTACTCACATGGGTACTAGAGGGCATTCAATAATTTGATTTTAATCAGAAGTCTTTTCTTTTTCTTCCTCCTGAAGAACCTGATGTTAACAACATCACACATTAGTTAGTTTTTTTCAGAGCCAGCATTATGTCATGTCATAAATGATTATGATTTCCCATCAGAACAAAGCAGTTTGGAATAAATAGATTTTAAAAGAGGAAAGCGAAATCCAGGTCAGTGCAGGAATGGATATTCCATTTTGAAGCCATACATAGAGTCTAAGTCCTTATGCTTCATGATATAAAAAACATTTTTGGACTCTAAGGTTTATTGAATCAGCGAGTTCTTTGGGATGCTCAGCAACATGAATTCAGCCCACTTACCGAGCTTGCCCGCTCACTAGCAGGCCTGCAATAGGAAGCAATTTGTTGCTAGCAGGGAGGTGGCAAACCATACAGAAACACAGAGGCAGTCGTGCCTGCGCTGGTAGATGTAGAACAGAGGAAGAGGACAGGTTTGGAAGATGGTGTGAGAAAAGGCTTACTAGGCTTACAGAGGAAAATATTCGAAGACTTCAGACCAAAAAATGCCTGCAAGGTATTGCTTTGGCAGAGAGCC
Source organism: Rhinoptilus africanus (assembly GCA_013400135.1). Taxonomy (NCBI): domain Eukaryota; kingdom Metazoa; phylum Chordata; class Aves; order Charadriiformes; family Glareolidae; genus Rhinoptilus; species Rhinoptilus africanus. The sequence continues at coordinate 134,963 of VXBO01006258.1, read as the reverse complement.
ATTATCTTTCCCTTTCCCACTGCAGCAGACATCCCCACCTCTGCGTCTCTACCGACAGCAGTAACAACAGAGGAGACCATGAAGTCAACTGGGGGAAACAAAGCTGCACACCTGTCGCAAATACTCTTTTGACAAGCTTATTTGTCTCTACACGCACATTTTATCTTCAAGGCGATGGTGGATCTCATGGTGGAATGCTACCAAGTCAGTGGGAAGCAGGACTGCTGGTTTCGGCTCGCAAAGAATCCCAGTCTGCTGCGGCCGCCTTTGCACGGGTCTGTGGGAGTTCTGCTGGCACTGGTACGCCAGGGCGTTCTGACCACGATACATACTTTGCCCACATCAAGTAAACAAGCAAGCTTGCATATCGCAGTGGTGAAAACAAAAAAACAGGAGGAAATCTTCAAGCGGTTCTTACATGGGAGAAAAAGTGATAATGACCACTTCTGAAAGCGGCCAATGAAGTAGAACATTCTCCTCTTCTTATTATTACTTGAAATGGTTCAAACTGTAATAAACATCATTCCAAAATCAAAATAATATCTCACCACTGTGTTTTCGTCAAATACAGCGATGTCAAACAAAGGCAAAGCTGCGGATTGAGGCTATACTCAGTAAGCTTAATGCAGGGTCCAGACAACAACAGCTAGACAGTCTGCACCGCAAACCTTTGAAAGAACCAGTGCATGAAATTGCAGGGGGTTTAATTAATTTGTCATGCTGGTGTTTGTACAATCTGATTAGGTAACAGCATCTGATATGGTATCACATAGGAGAGAGGATTCATCAGACTGAATAATTACATGGATTAGAAGAGGACCTCTGAAACCCTTGCGGGGCTGGCTGGAAGAGAAATGCAATCAGCAATGCTGAAAGGAGACGCACCGGCCCCAAAGGAATTCACTGGTGGGGCTCCTGAAGATCATGCTGATATTCTTCAGCATCTTCATTAATTTTAATTCACCACATCACAAAGACTGTGAATATGCAGATTACATATGCAACGGATGCAAATCTAGTAAGCACCACCGGCACAGGCGACTTTGAGACTTGTGTAATAAAAACGGGATGAAAAAAAGTAGAAAATGCCAAACCAAACACTGGAGACTAATAACAAGAATTTCTGCCACGAGCCAGGAACTCATCAGTTAGACTGGGTGTACTAACATGTTGCCAAATGACTGACCGGCAGTGCGATGCAGCCATGGAAAAAGGCAAATGCAATTGGAGAATGGGTCTGGTGAGGCATTTCTGGTAGAAACTGAGAAATATTTTTGCTGGTTTAAGGCCTTGTTAAGACGACAGCAGGAATAACTCTGCACCAGATCAAGGAGGCTTTCAGAGCATCCTCAGTTCAGTGGAAGGTTACTAACCTGATCCAGGGGTACAGAGAAACCTGATCGAGTGAGAGGAAACCAGAAGAGCTTGTTTTCCATAGCAAAGAGAAGGTTGAGAGGTTGCTCTGTTTCAACATAACCATGATGGAGAAAACAGGGAAGAAGAGCCATCTAATTCAGAAGAAACTGCTGGCATTAGAAAAACTGGGTATAAACAAGACTTGGATACATTTTGGCTGTAGTTTAGAAGGAGGCTCTCTTAACTACTGAACAGAAAACTGTTTTTCCCTCAGAGGTAACCAAGGCAAAAAGATATGGGGCATGGAATGACCTGGAAAACCAAAGGGGTGCCTGCATTTTTTTTTTATTATTTCCAAAGGCACTAAATGTCACTTGGATCTCTCGTCCCATTTCACCCCTTCTTTCAGTACAACACGCAGTATGAAGACGAGAAAACACCCCCAAAAGTCAGCTTTCAAACGAGGAGCCCTCGCCTGCTTTTGCGGAGGATGCTCCCAAAGACAACTTCAGCAGAGGGCTCTGGCTTAGGTGCTCCAGGTCCCATCCCAGAGGTGTTTTCTCCTCCTTCTCCAGCTGTTTTCTAACACAAAACAGCTGGCCTGGCCTCTGAGGCAGCATGCTTCAGTGTTGCTGAGAGCCTGGTATGTGTGTGCAACAGCTCTGTTACGTAGGGAGAGGTTGCTGTGGTTTGGGGTTTTTTTGATAGTCCTTTTTTTTGCCTGTCACCCCACACTATGGCTACAGCTTCCTCTTTCTCTTCAACAAGTAGCAGGACAAATTTATAGTGTTTCAAAAGGAGGCTGTAAGGGAGGAACGGGTTACAGCCACATCGTCCCTACTTCCCCGTGTCCTCAACCACCGCAGCACCCAGCTCCTCTTTCTCTGCACACTGCTTTCATTCTCTGCACACTGCTTTCACATCACACCAGCCTGACAGCACCGTTCAATACTGTTAGACTTACAGGTATCACCTCCTTTTTTCTTTAATCATGCTGGCTTCAGCTTTTATTAGCCTTTCCACAAGTTATCTTTATCTGACCCTTTAGCATCAGTTAAACCAATATTTTATCAGCATCACTGTTTTTACTTGGCTACATGTGCAAGCAGAGCAGATGAATACATATTAAAAGATGTAATGGAGATAACTGTATATGCACCGCAAGCCAAGATAATGAGAAATTTGGTTAAGGTCTTCTTGTTGCATGTTTTAGAAGTGAAATATTATGAGGACTCTGCATTTCATAAGGTGCTGTGCCTCAGAAGGATGCAGGCTCTGAATATTATTTTAGTAAGAGCGTGACAGGATCTGTGTCCTTCTTTCCCTGCTAAAATCTCAGAAAGAATTTACGTGGGTACAAGATAGGGAAAGGCGTGAAACCTCCTACACCAGCTAGGTATAGGAGCCAGCTGCTCTGCCTCAGAATGGGTTGAGCTTGCTCAAAATCACTCTAGGCTAGGAACTAAAAAGACCCTGGTTAGTTTGGTACTGGAGAGAAATACTTCTTTTCCTTAACATCATCTCCATCCCCCTTTTTTCTTCGTGATTTGGTTTTGCTTGACTTTTGTTTGCATGTCACTTTTTGATCTTCAAGGGCTACAGAGCCTGCTCACCTTAAAGCACAGTACCTTCCAATATTTACCTGCTTTATAGTATTACTTTTAAAAAACATATATACTGGGACAAACTTAGACAAAATGCCCGATCATAAAAGTGGCCGGATTCATTTTCTGCAGCAGCTGCAGGGGCTTCAGAGGTGAATCCCAAGAGTCCTCTCTAAATTCAGAAATCCCTTCCAACATGAAAAACGCAGCAGGAGGAAGCTTCAGGGAAGATTCTTCACTGCCTTCTACTTTCTATAGGTATTTGCATCTGGATAAACTGCAAAGAAGGGAGCTCTCCTCCTGAGGTTAGAAGATGGAGGAGAACTGAAATGGAAAATGAAATAAATCTTTCTGTTTTGACTTGTGAGTAATAACTGCTGAAGCCAACTTTTCCACACAAAATGCTCCATTGGTTTATGTGGCCAGGATGTTTTGCCACCAAAATCTAGGTGGAGTCAACTGAAATCTGTCCTGTGGGTTTTGCGGTACGTTAATATGTTTTCTAAATTTAATATCCTGCAGGGCAGAAGGCTTGAATTCCTGAAGATAGCAACTCCTGTATTTTTTTCCTTTTCCTTTCTTGCCAAACAGACCTAGATGGAAAGGTTTCTTACAGTTTTCTCTTCTTCCTACCACAGGCCAGTCAATGAACCAAAGTTTATTCACTTTGCCTCTTTGGGAGCGGTGTCCATCTGCATGTCTGCGAGAGCAAATGACTGCTAAAGTGAGAATAAACATCCTGTAAATGTCTGGAGGAAGGAGAAGCAAACTTGGACATCATTTGAGTAATTAAAAACTGAGCATATCTATCTCCTCCATTTTTTTCAATACTTTGAAGAAATATGATGAGCGATGAGCAGTTCACTGGGGAATCGTGCACTTTATTCCTCTGCATTCATTGCTGAAAAACTCATCAGCAAATGAATAGTTCAAAGAATGGTACTAAAAAGTGACAACAGGAAAGGCAGAGCTATGATTTGTCTGGCAGTGTACTTCCTGATGACTAAGTACTCACAGCACATGAGTGGAAAAATCTGATACTTACACTTGAAGGCCAGAGGCCATAGTCCAAAAAAACAATCTCCTATAACAAGGAAAAGGTCATCAAGACTAAGATTTCATTTAGCCTATGAAAGCGTCTTCAGTTTTTCATGGGCATGAGGGCAGGCATGACTTCAAATGCCAAACCTGAAATTTTGATACGGCCAATCTGGCAGAGGATGAATGAAAACCTACCATTCTGCTTCACAGAGATGTAAAGCCTAAATGGCTTTAAAAGAGATCTGATAGAGAGAGGAGGGTATTCACTTCTCCTAAGTTAAGATAATATAATGATCTGAGCAGTCACATGGGTTCCATAGAAAGAAACTGCTTCCCCCCTTTGCTAGAGAAGTTCTGTGTTGCTTGTCTTCTGCTCAGAGGTGGCACTGTAAGGTACTAATAGCCAGGAGACAAACGATGACATTAATTACAAAAAATAAATAATCCATCCACCTTTAAGTAAAAACTCCCAAACAGAACTATATTATGAATTTTAACAACACTTTCGAAGTCCTGATGTGGGAGCCAAACCAAACAGCGGGGCTTAAACCACTGCTCTGAAGTTTTGTTTAACTAAGGCTGAAACTCAACAATTTCAGAAGATCTAAAATGGAAAATGAGGTGGTTTGCCTCCTTCCCTAGTGAACAGTCATACCTTTACAGACTTTTCTGTTAGAGGTTAACCTCTCAAACCTCTCTCCCTCATTTGCCAAAGAAGAGTGAGGATACAAGAAATTCCCTAGAAAGCTAGTAATTTCTTAAGCTAGTAATTTTTTTTCAGGATGGTGAACAGAAAATAATGCACATACAACATGGAACTCTAAGGAACTGGAAGCCATACCACAGCCTTATTTATAAATAATGCAATGCTTTCTTCTAATCTCCTTGCTCCTCAAGGACCAGACCTGTTAGGATAGGGATCGCCTCCTCTCTATTTGAGCACTGCTTAGCACCACTGCACATGTTTATTTTGAATGGAGACATCATGATAACTGAAAATACTTTTCCCAGTCTTTTCTGATGATAGAAAGGAGAGAAAATAAACTCAGGGCTGAAACACGCTGACTGAAACTTGAATTTGTGACGGTGATACTTTGTAGAGTGGGGCTGATGGTTGGACTGGATGATCCCAAGTGTCTTTTTGAACCTGAATGATTCTATGATTCTATAACCAGAGATGTAGCTGAATAGTTTCAAGTGCATCTGAAGTCATTTTCAACTGCTGTATTTAAAGTATTTGTAGGTTCAACCATGATCATGACTTTTCCAGCATTTATTATTTCCCTCACCTTGAAATAGGAAGAAAAAGCCCTCAGATTAAAAAAAACTGGGACACTATAGCTTTGAAAGGTATCTCCAAGTGCTTTTTCAAAAAAAGCTTATCTATCTCTTGTCTTCTATCCTATTCTATGGTGAAGGGTAACAGACAACCTGATGCTTCCTTAAGGCAGCAATGAACGACTGAACTCATTTTATTTCGCCACTACTGCATGGTTAAAACAAAGCACAAAGAGTTGCTATGTTTAAAGTTTAGCACACTGTGATGAAGCAGATATCAAGCCCTTCCATGTAAAGTACCTTAACTGAATTATCAGGCATTCTGTGCCCAATGAAAAAGAGAGGGTACTTGCCAATGAAACTACTCTTTTATTCCCTCATCGTTGTTCTCCTGTGCAGCTCTGGTAAGAAAGCTGGAGGCAGAGAAAGGGGACACGAGGGTTTTTTTTATTGACAAGCTCAGCCGTGCACGGAAAAAATGGTTTTGCCAAATTTTCTTTCACCTTCTCTTTCAAATGCAGTAAATTCTTTCAACCAACATTACCTAAAAACTTTCCATACCCAAGTTAAAAGTAAAAAAGCAAAACATACCAGTGCTTTAGAACCACTGAAGCAGTAAGAAAAAAATCTGCATCTCATATAAAAATACGTGTTGAATAGCTTAAATAATTGAAGTTCATATTTTTTAACCCTTTGAGGGTTTTTGATTTTTGAATCTGGAGTGCTGTCAACTTTGAAAAGCTGAACTGTTGGTAAAATCACAAAATTCAAGAATTAGCATTTTAGGAAATGCCGAATGTGATAAAATTTGATTACAGTGAATGCCCAAGCAATTTTTTCATTGTTTGCTTTGTTGTCAACAAGCCTACGTATGACATAACCCTGTATTTATTAATTTAATTAAATTACTTCACCATATTCCTTCCCCGAAGGGCTGAACTCCAGTGCTAGAATAACTTTGTACCTTCTTACTGTGCGAAGGCATTTCACTTCTGTATTTGTATTTAACTGAATTTGCTTACTTGTCTTAAGCCAAGTCCTCACTTCCAATCTGCACATCAAATGAAAAAGAAAGCACGTGCTCCGATGCTGTTATTAACTCCATCGATTGGACATAGGTCTGGAAAGGCACTTTTTTTTCTTCACAGGCTCCTCGTTCGGATGGCTTCTTACAGAAGTTCTCAGCCGTCTAACTGATTTCAAAGGTATCTAACAGTGTTTAGGAAATCTGACTCAGTGTGTTTTAAGCTGACTCTTTTGATGTGTTTCTTAGCAATGTGCTCAGCTGGGACTTCCTAGTAAGAAAATAATTACTTCTTTTTTTCCTGCGTATAGCTTAGGTGCTTTTTAGAGGCAGATCATTAATAACTAACTTGGCAGCATCATTACTTTCTGCTGCTGGCTCACTAGGTCATTCACCTACCTTACCAGCAGAAGATGAACCAAAGGTTATAATGATGCGATGTTAATTCCCTTCAGTGAGACAGGTAAAATGCAGAGGTTGAAGGGGAGCAGCTTTGGGAAGTGGCAGCTATCCAAACAGCTACCACTGCTGCCTTTTTCAGACTTTAAAACTCCTGCCTTGGCAGAAGGCAATGCCCTGAGCAATCCCTCCAAAGCTATTGTACACACTCCACGAGGTATTGTGCAGCCCACGTTGGTATGGTGGATATAAATTTTCCTCCTGAAAGGAATAAATCTTTCACAAGTAAGGGAGAGAGGAGATATGGTTTCTAAATGAATGATTCATTGTTGGAGGGCGCCGTCTTGATTTGCTGGAGTTGCTACGATACCACGGCAGCAATGCCAACTTGTCATAGCCCTTAGCGCTCTCTGGAAGCTCAGTAAGCTGAAAAAGCATTGCTGAGAGAAATTATTTATTTTTAAACAGGACGTGTGTATTTACCACAAAACTACTTTCAGTCTCCCACCTTTCTGCCTAGGCTGCCTTGAAACTTGTTGTAGCCTTTTTTTTTTCCCCTCTGTGGGTTCTGGGGGAGTGAAGGGCATAAACAGGAAGGCGGCGTACACCGAGAAAGATGGCAGGATGCCCCAAAACAGTAATTTAAAAAACTCTCCCGCTGAGCCTGCCAAAACTTGGGTTTGGGCCTTTTTTTGATAAAAAAAGAAAAATATCGTCAACAACTTTCTGTCGCATTGAAAGCATTTGTGACTTTGCTGATTGATGTTTATGTAGAAAAAGTATGAAAGCATACAGCGTATACTCTTTGTGAAGAAGCACAGCAGGGCTATAGAAGAATAAAATCAGAATTTCTTTGGGGAATTCTCACGTTTAAACAACTGTAACTGTAGTAACAGCAAATCTGTCTTTCAGCAGCATAAAAACTGCACCTTATGCAAGCTGACACCTTCAGCAGGGCTCCTGCAGCAAGCTAACGGTACAAAACAGGGAACTGGCACTAACGAAACCCCGGAGCATCTTATTGACTAACAAAAATGCCTAGCAGAGATGGGAGTGAGGTTATAGGCAGGGAGAAAGAAATTAAGTACCAGCATGCAAATTTGTGATGCAGCGAACTGGGAGGAAAATACGGAACTGAATTGCTACTGTTGCTGAAGGAAACTTGGCTCCTTTTGCAGAAAAGCCTGTGACTGTCCTGGGCAGATGAAAGCTCTGAAAGAGGAAAGACTTATGTCACATCCTTCCCAAGGGCTGCAGACTTTCAGAGAAAGTGAAACAACAAAAAGTAATTTAATAAATAAATAATGCCAGCGAGTCATTTGGTAAGGATCACAATGACAAAAGGATGACAGCCGCTAGGTAAAGATTGCCTAAGCACACACCTCTCTACTGTTACAAAATTTGATTTTCTGCAAAGAGCTGCAGCACATGTTGCCGCCTCCTTTCTTTCTGACGCCTCTTTCTAAGTTCTCATTAGTCCTCTGAAATTCAGAAAACAGAGAATACTATAAAAGTGGGAAGTCCGAGAGGACTGCTATTAAAAAGTCTCTTGCTCCTATACCTTGCCCCTGCCAAGTCAGAAAATGCAAAGAAAGCAAGCGGGATGGAAACCAAAGTAGGAAAATTGCTTGTAGAGAAGAGACTAGATCAGGGAATGGACACCCAGCCTCTACTATGGAAAGGAACTGATTTTTAGCTTAGCTGGTTTTTAGGTAGAAAAACTAAAAAGAAAGGACTGATTTCTTTCTGAATTAATGACTGAACTGGCACGAACTTCACCAAACTGAGTACCTTCTTGCTTAGAGAGCATCACTCTTTCCTGCTGAAGTTCGGTAAGTGGTGTTTGCTTTTAAAGAGGTTGTGCTTCTTGACTGACAGCTCCGTCATATTTCGCTTTCAATACATGCTGAGAAATGACCCAGATTGGTTCTGTAGGAGGGTAAAGCTCCATTTTAGTAATTTCTCTCTTAAATAAAATATATTAAAAAGTTGCCATTAAATCTCTCTTCTTCATATCACAATTAGAAAGTCTCTCTAAGTTACAGCAGTGAGCCCAGGAGGACATTCATGAGCTTAATTCACATAAATGACTTCTCAAAAGTAATTCACGGCGCCTGCTCCTTTCTGGGTTGTTCTGTAAGAGCATCTGTGCTGATTTCTATTAAGAGATGTTCACTATGCTGACCAATACTGGCTTATTACATACAAATAATTATGAAGTTAATACTATTAATATCCATATATGATTCTTGTCTTTAATTCTATGGGCTGCTCCTAAGCCTTAATCTTATCATATTTTGTTCAAAAGAAGAGACTTTTCTCCCTTTATTGCTGTTTCCTAACAGAGACTGATTGTTCAAAAATATCTAATTAAGGTGATACAAAATGACCCACCTAAAACGTATATCACTGGCATTAAACTGAACGCATATACTTCAAAAGATACAGCTTAAATCTAAACATATGGAATCTGCTGGTGACTTGGCTTGTCATTTTGGAGCTTACTTCTAAAGTTGAACAGGGAGATGTTTAATCCTTGGGCTGCAGGAAGATACTCTTTATAAGCCCTGTTCCTTCTCAGTCTTTTCCCCTTGGTACTGCAATTTTGAAGAAACTGCTGAGACTTCCTATTCCTTTGCTGCTTGACAGTAGCAGGAAAACAGGGAGGTTAAAAGAGCAGTAATACTTGAAAGGGACTTAAAAGGATACTTAAAGGACTTGAAAGGAAGTGCCAGCAGTGTCAGGAGGAAAGCACACTCTCTGAATGAATGCACTGCTTCCCTATGGCATCTCCAGCCTTTGATTAGGCTCAGCCTCATGGAGACTCCTGGAAGGATCCTAAGGGCTAATTAGAAAAATGACATGAAATGATGAGAGTCTTCCCAGCTGATCTTTATCGTTTGCTTTCCTTCTCAGGAGTAAAAAAAAAAAAGGCATAAGGAGGGAATACTGTACATAACAGTAACAAGAGAGATGGAGTTACATTAATTATGGTGGTTATTCTGTCAGATGTGTGTTGCAGCTGCAGGGATTGAGATGTCTGAAAGGAGGTCACGGTATTAAAAAAGGGTCATTCCTAAGACGCCATCCCTTGGGACACATGTGAAAGGCTATGGGAAGAAAGCAACTCCTGGGCAAGGCTGTGCTGTTACTACATCTTTTCTAATACAGCTAGGGGGGAAACGGCATGAATAATTCGCCTAGGAGCCTTGCTGCATTGAAGTGGGAGAAGTGAACTTCCTTCCTCTGCTGCCAGTATTAGCAAACTGTACTTTGCTTTAGTCTCCCTTGTTGGTAATTCTTACTGCTCTCCTCTGACACCAGATTATTTATGAGTGTGGCACGATGTCTGAAAAACAGAGAGCAGTGCAGTGGCACAACAACAACAAAAAAGAAAATCCAGAACCAAAATTGATCCACCTGCACCAGCAGCTGAAATGTAATTTATAATGGAAAAAAACAACAGCACCTTCCATGCCAGCTGCTCAAAGTGTGGAGTTAATACGTAAAGGTAGCTCCATCTAGAAATAGCTACTGCTGTAATTTATAACACTGTACCTAGCTTAACAGGAACATCCTTTGACAACAGCAGAGGTAAGAATCAATATTCCTCGGTCCGGCATTTCTGTGCAGTCAGATTGTGGCTGCCAGATAACTGAGCCTCGTTACTGGGGACATGACAAAGGAGGAGAGAAAATAAATGACAACAACCGTGACACAGCTGGCCTGGAGGAAGGAGCTGCACCTTTCAGCCAACCATCTTAAATCACTTCTGCATACACTGCAACGGCTTGGAAGCGTAACGTTATATGAAAGGCACAGAGTTAGATGTTAGTGGTGGCTGTCACAACTAAAAGCTTTAGCACGATGTGTCCCCAGGTTACTGATCTGAATTCTGATTATCACAAGGGGAACCATCACATAAACCGAAGTCGGACCCATGTGCAAAAGAAGGGCTCTGTAAATCTCTGTACCTAAGGACTGTTCTCCACCAGAAAGTGACATCTGCTTTTCTTTCATTTAAATACTATTTTAATAGGTAAAGGACTTTGTAACTCTTTCACTCTGAGAATAAACAGCAGACTCAAATAGAGGCCTGCAGATAGCACAGTTGTAATAAAGACATGCCTATTTGTAGGGATGCGCACATGCAGTGGGCAGTAGGAAGTAGAGACTGTACTATGAAGAAAGATCAGCAAGTGACAATTATCTTGCTGAAGGATGGGATGCTTAATGGAGAAAAAACATGGCCCAGAGTTTTTAAGGATGTAGTCTGAACTGAAGAAAGTGGGTCCTATTTCTCGTCCAGCCATGGACTTACGACCTTCATTAGAATAGTGTCTTTGCAATAAGCACTGAGAATATTAGTATGTAGAAATTACATAGTGGAAAATGCCATAGTAGTAGAGAAATAAAGAACATCCCGTGCTGACATTCACTGTGTGGATTTGGATATCTGATTTCTATATGCAAAAGCTGTGATTTTCAGAGAATGAGAGGAGGTTTTGCACCCTGGCAGAAGGAATAAGGCATGTTCATGAGGAAAGACTACAAAAAACAGTCTGTGCAATTCTCTGCATAATGCAAGTTAAACAAAACTGGAGTTCATAACATTCAGATCTGAATCCTAAAAATATTTTTTATTTTACAGAGTAAAAGGAAACCGATGCTAAGCAGTATGAGAGCTTTTACAAAAATATGATGATCTTCCTTGTCAATATGGGTGCATGTGAGCCCCCATGTCCACTGCAGTGGCTCTAACAAAGACAGACAAAACCTCTCCAGCGGACAAGTTATTCCACAAACATCCCTCAGTGCCAGCTTCTAACAAAAGTTTGCAACTGTCAGAAGGAGTTGCTAGACTAGATGGACAACTGAGTGGCCACTGATGGACAACTAGAGGGTCACTGGCTGCTCTGGTGTTAGTAATACAAATTTACTCCTTATTCACACCACTTGAAATACTACTAACCTACCTCAGAGGTATTTACTGATATTTGAGGTGTGCTTTGAGGTAAGAGCCATATGCACCGAATATGCATCTAAGTTTATGGGAATTAATCTCTTTTCTGTGCTGTGAAGGTATTTAGAAGAAGAAAACCAATATATGGAATGCCGGTCGGCTTAAAAACAATGGTGACAAGAAAAATGACAAGCCCAGATCATTCAGCATTTGTAGGGTTAATTTTGGGGGAGAAATGACACCAAGTCACGCTCTTACATCTGTAAATCTTCAGATACTTTCTGAGGTGTCCAACCAAACAATATCTACAATATGCATATAGAAATTAATAAACTGACATCAAGCAAATTGCACTAATTGATCTGCAATTTTAATGTATATTCAAGCTGACACTCCAGACTCTTTTTTTTTTCTCAGTGCAATTAGAAGGGAGAGGGTTTTTTTCCAAAAACCCTTCAGAGAATGAGGCACCCAGCTGCTACGGGCTCTCAGCAACAGGCAGCCTAAATCCCTCAGCTGATGCAGGGTCAGGGTATTTACTAGCCTCCCAACCTGGTCCTTATTGCCGCGCTGTTGAACCCAGGCATGGTGAGTTGTTCTCCTGCGGCAGGCAGGAGCACCAGGTGCCTTTTGGTCTCTGCTAAAAAGCTGGCTTCTCACCTCAGGTGTGTTTTGTCATTCAACAGGAGGAACCATTCCACCAAGCTGTCCACCGTTACTTTTGCTCATCTCCCCCCTCAGCTCCCAGAGTAAATCTTAAGTGATTTCCCACGGGAAGAGCAGAAGGCACACAAGCTAAAAATACTGCATGGATAAGTAGTCCGTAAAGTTCAGGATGAGGAACTACCTGATAGGAATAAGCTTAAAAATAACCCAAGTCCCGAGGGAAGAAGAGACAGTCTCTGTGTCCCAAGAGCAAGGTCTTTACTGGTGGATTATGTTTTGCTGTGTACCCTATCAGGACAGCGTGTGATGAGAAATCTCACAGTGAAATAATTGTCACGTCTTGCTCAACAGCTTTTTTTGGCAAACTGCAATATTGTATATGAACAACCATTGCTCTTTTCTTTAAAATGCAGACTAAAAACTCCAGCGTTGTTTGCTGAGATGCTGGAAGCCACCCATCAGCAGGCTGGTCTCGCCGGCCACAGGGAGAAAGGTAAGGCAGCNCTCCTCTTCTCCAGGCTAAACAACCCCAGTTCCCTCAATCGTTGCTCGTAAGGTTTGTCCTCCAGACCCCTCACCAGCTTCGTAGCCCTTCTCTGGAGCCTCCTCCTCCTCCAGCCCAGCCTCCACTTAAGTCAGCGGAAACATTTCTTTGGCTTTCATCGATACTGGACCAGGTCCTCTGTCACTGAGTGAACTTTGTTTGCTTTCTTCTGGAGCGGCTCCTGTATTTGCAGAAAAAAGTGATCACAATAAACCTAAATTCAGGCAGAAAAAAACCCCGTAAGACGCATACATGGCGCACATGTCCTGTCAGGCTGTGGCCTATGGGGAGCTGCCTCCCCTGGCAGCGCCGGCACGGAACTGGGAGGAGATGGTGGCCCTTGGCACTGCTCGGCCAGCACAAGAGGTAGCCAAGCACAACAACCCCGCGCAGGCAGAAGGGGAAAGGAAGCGGTCTGAGATAACACACTGTAACGCAGACGCCGAAATCGATTTTGGTCTAAACTGAACCATGTGTATGAGGTAAAAGAGGAAGACTGGAAAAACACACTGCAGAGCTGTGCTGTAAAGAATTTGTACTAAATCAATCCTAATGCACTTGTTAAAAACAGTGACTCAAGAGGACCGAATCTGGCTTGAGAAGCCTACATAAATACACACATATCTGAATGAAGAAATTAAAAATGCACTCAAAGGCACCCCAGCAAGCTCTCTTTACTTCAAATTTACTAATCTTTTCCTAAATTGAGTGGACGTGTAGTTAACCTATTAGCATGGTTGCATGCTCCTACGGTACTTCATTAAAACTTTTTTTTTTTAATCTTTTTGAAGTATTTTCATTAATAGAAATGTCAGAATGTTTCAGGTCCTCTGGGGGGAATTTATGACTTGTTATTATGCAGCTTTAATAATTTAAATGCCAATGTAACAATCCAGGAATGGAAACAGTATGTTCCAGGAATGCAGCAGTGAATTAGTAATAGTGATCTGCTTGTAATTGCTGATTATCCCCATGAATTCTACCCAGACTAGTAGAGTGAATGTTCTTTTACCAACGAAAAGAAACTTGGGAATAGTATTAACAAAATTCCAGCCAACAGTGGCTTACCCTGTTTCCAGCTAGGTTGTGACTCTTTATCAATCATATAAGTAATAGCAGAGGTTCAGCGTATGGAGCACAAGACCCTACCCCTAGAGCAGGACCAGGGCAAGAGCCACATACTGCTGCACATGTAAATACGGGATCCTGTTACCAGGCGCTGCCATCGCAATGTCAACACAAATACTGTCGCTAGGGGAAGCGGGGCGAGAGAGGCAGTCAGCGGGATGGAAGGCAAGGTAGCAGAGCCGTGTGTCCTGGGCAGTTTTTGCATACGCCAAAAAGTATTTGAATGATATGCAGGACATGCTGCAAAATAACATATGTTCACTTGGATATGTTTTTTCCTACCGACTGTCCCGCCCAGTCTCATTTCTCCTCTGACAGTATTTGTTTCGAGGAAAGAATCTGTGGTTTGGAGAGGGTAATAAATTGAGCATTGCCATAGATTTGAATGAGGAGATGCTGGGTTTCTTGCATAGCAGGCCGGGATGTCAGATGCAGAGTACCAGTAAGAAAGCCTGTGAAAACAGGTATGGCTACAAAGGAAAATGTTAAAAGAGGAGTCTGAGATAACAGATGGTTACGATAAAACACAAAATGAAGAAACAAAAGTTGTGAAGGAGACTAAGAAGAGACAGGTTATGCAGTAGAAAGTGGTCAACTGCGATACAGACTAAAGGAAAGAAAAAGATAAAAGGAAAGCCAGAGCTGTAAGACTTTGCCAGTGAGTAGTCACTGTAGATGATGAAATTAATTTCACTGAAACAAAACGGATGTCCGTAGCGAATTCAAGAGATTATTCATGAACTGAAGACATTAGACAAGTCAGCTCTTGCAAATGAGCATTCGGAGCACAGGCAGGCCAGAAGCTTGTCAAACAGTTGATACTCAAGGGACATCAGGGAAGTGGGAGAGAGATAGGTGACGGTGCTGAAGGAAGGTGAACAGAAGCACAGATGAGTAGGAAGTACCGTGAGAAAGGCTGCATGGGAAAAGGAAAGATGACCTCAGGAAAACTCACTCCGGATCATCTTGGACGAAATATGCATTTTGGCATCCCAGGCTGTGACACAAGATACGCTCACCTGAGACAGGATCCGTAAACCATGCTCGGTGCCTTTTGCTATTCTGCCTCTGAGCCACATTCAACCACGCTCAATTGGTACTGAGTGTCTTCAAGCCTGACCATGAAACAATCTCTTGAGGCATGCCAAAATCATGCTCTGAAGTCAGTGGAGGACTACAAGCACCTGCTCAGATGCATCACGTGCCAGGACCAGGCTGACACTGCCCATGACAATATTAATTGCAGACTACTTTTAAGACACTGCTCAAGCACATAGTGCGTTTTGTCTTTTTATTTTTAAATTAATATACGGCAAATTAAATAATTTGTGAGGTTTATGATTATTGCATTGTGTGGAAAAAGTTGTGAACTTGATCGACTTTTAGAAGTATATATGATATCATTTTGACTTCATGGCTGCTGGTGAAATCAACAGTGGGTTGATTATTAGCTTGGGCAGAAGAGAGAAAATTGGCTCCACAGGTGTTTTCTAAACGACAAAAAAATATAAATATTAAGATGGCAGAGAATGCTTATTCCTGCATTGTGAAATTATGAACCTCGCCTGCCTCTTTTCCTCCATACAAAAAGCAGTAACACTGAGTTATGCCTTTCCAAGCTACTATGGAAGTTAAAAAGTAAACTGTAAAACATCCATGCTAACAACTGATGAAGCCTGTATGTTTCACTCGGCTTGTGCTGTCACTCACAATCAGTTTGGCAATCATACAAGCAAAAGATCTTTGTCTTTCCCTTGTTCTGTTATGCAACTCAACATATTTGCCTAATCCACTGTTCACTGAAATCACCGAAGAGGTACAAAACGTTTGGTAGGCCTAGGAAGCCACTTTCATCCCAGTGCATACTTCCAAGTGTGCTAGTCATATAACCATTTCTACGCACATTCCCCTTAAAGCATCAATAATGAGAAGGTGGTGTCCTCTAAAAAGAATAATAATGTCTGGCTCACCCCAGAACTGCAGCATATGACAACAAGGTCTACAAATTTAGCTACTATGAAGTAGGAAGTAAAAGAGTAGGATGGAAGAGAGAGCTTTCTCCTGCAGGCAAATGGAAAGGCACAAGTTCTTCTGAAGTGAGAGACCAAATTGTCAAGAAAGAGGTGAGGCCACAGGAAACCATCTATGAGAAAGGCAGGAAAAAACACTCCAGAAGACTTGATAGTTGGGAGCTAAAGAGAGAAATGTCAGGTAATTTATTTGATTAGATTTTCTTGGCAATGTTAGGAGGTTCTAGCTGAATATTGTTATATTTTTACGATTGCAGGTGTTTTTCCTCACTCGAACAGAGATGTCCAATGGTATCAAATCTTCTGGTGGCTTTGAGGCAGGAATCAAAACACCTCACAAATGAGAAAGCTTCCAGATTTTTGGAGCTGAAATTCTTACATTTATGCCAAATAACCGAGTTTTCAGAGCCCTAAGGCAATATGTAAAGTTGCATAACCTTGCCTGTCAGACACTAATTCAGCTGTAGGTTGTCCAAAGAGACAAAGACAAAACAGAGTTTTATGAAAATCAGCTTAAGCCAAGATGGAATAGGAATTAAGGTTAAATGGAAGAAATACTGTAGATAACATCTCTATCTCCTGAAACAAAATTTCACAAGAGGGAGTAGAGGAGATCCTCCTTAAGTGATGCTAACACTACGTAAGTCATGCCATGCTAATAATTAGTTTGTTAAGTGTTGAGAATGACTTGTTATTTGAACACATAGGTTTACATATTAACAAATACTAACCTAAAATCTGACTCTGAAGTATCAGCCATCACTGATAACATCAGCATACGAAAGAGAGAACAAATAAACAAACAGACTTTCAAATTTGGATCTGTTTGCTGCCACCTCAGAGCTCCTGTGTGTCCAGTCAACTTTAGTGTATCCAGATTTTTTATTAGATGATGATACAGACTTACAAAGTTTCCAGATTTTTATGCTCAACAGAAAACTGAGTTTGGATGTGGACCTGTACACCTTTCTTTACCCTTGGCGTGGGGTAGCTCTAGGATGAACCTTTTTCCCTCTCCCCAGTAGACCCAATACTTACTTCTTTCACAGAAATTAAGTCTATTGACATGTAAGAAAGCAGAACTTTGTGGTCCCAGTGGCCAGTCAGAGCTATTCTTGCCCCTGTCCAGCCCCACATGCCTGCCTTCACATACACACACATGCACAATCATCCTTGTTTGTTGAAACACTAGACTTTCCATTTTCCATGCATTTGCTGGCTGGTGGTTTGTAAGTGCAGGAGCAGATATGGCTGAGGTATAGCACAGAGATTTTGCAAAAGACCCTGTTACAGTTGCACAAGAAATAAACAGAATTAGACAAAACAAAAATTGCTGTTCGCATTTGCCAGCTTTGGAAATTTTTCCTTTTGATCATTGTTTGCTAGGGAATTTGAGGGCCTTTAAAGTATTCAGGGACCTTCACTGGCATAGCTTTGCCTTCTGCATCTCTTCTTTTGAAAATGGCTGGCAAGATAAGTTCTTCCTGATAACCAGGGGTCATCGAGGTTTAGCAACCTTCTATGGACACCCTTGCGACATCACTGCTTGCAGCTGCATCCAAATGTGGACTGTGGAGGCAATTAAGATAGCAGAAAGAGAGACCAGGCTTACAAACAAAATGGAGCTTGCTGGACAATAAAGGTGCTTACACAGAGCTGATAATCTCCGAAACACAGCTCATAAATTGCACTGTCCCCAAACAGCCACAAGAGAGAAATCCTTTCTCCACTCCGCAGCGGCCAGCACTCATGTTCGTCATGAGGAAAGCAGAGAAAGAGCAATGGTGCCACCAGGACGACCACGTTGTTCTGCCATAGTCAGCTGCAGCAATGCAAACGCCGACCTTTCTTTTTGGCATGGTGGGGAGAGGGGGAAGGGAGGTATTTTAACCTCATGTGTTACTTTGCAAGTTTTTCCCTTTGGTCTCAATGCGGCCTTCAACAGTAACAGCGGGTGCTGGACGACAGCTTCAGAGCTACCTCATTGTAGCAGGTCTGGCATGACAGACGTGTAGTTATCTCCGCAGCCTCAGATGCACAGCTCCCAGGCTCCACCCTTGCCCACCACAGGACAGTCAGGACCAACTGCATGCTAATGAACTGTCACATCCACAGCAGGAGACCTGCTTTCAAGCTGGCACAATTCCTCAATTTGCTTTATTTCTTCAGTTCAAAACCACCAACTTGAATTTTGGCAAAGGGTGGTTCTCACTGTTTCAGTGAAGAGCAGGAGGCTGGCAGCCACAAACCATAAAGTGAAACTGGAGGGGTAAAAAAGGAGGAAGCAAGACTCATCTCCTAGGGCACATTCCAAATATTTATATTCTGCCTTTTAAAGTCCAGTTCTGTTTTCAGATACAGACTCATTCTGCTAGCAGCAGCCAGAAATACAAAATGGCCTAATTTCAAAATTTCCTGCAAAGCAGGAAAAAAAAATCAATGCACAGATTTCATTTTATCATACATACACAGCGATTGGCTGAATTTGCTTCTAACAGCCTGCAGCCCAAGGATAGTATTTACAAACTAATTTGCATTTATTTTTAGATCATGTATTCATTGAACAGGGAGCAAGAAATTTAGCAATGCAGCAAGTGACTTGCATCACAGGTCCATGCATTAGATAGGGCGGGTGAAATGGTGACAGGCACTAACAGCAAAGAAAAATCTGAAAGCAGAGTTCTTAATTGTGCCAAACATTCAGCACTGAATTATAATTATCATTTTGTTTGTTTACAGCACTACTGTCTCTAACTTCTACTTCCTCAGCAGATGATCTAACATGGTTTAGTTTTTTACTAAACTTTACTGACTAACACTAAATTTTAACACTAATGAGCTTTTTTGTGCAAGGAGGCAGCTGCAGGGGACTGTGCCGTCACCAAGTCCTCTTGGTTGTCTCTGCTCCCCAGCTCACAAGCGATCCAGGTTCTGGCTTGGTTAGCTGCGCACTTACGCTGAGGTTGCCAGAGATAGCTTTGGTACCCAGGTGAGAGCATGCCTGTCCTCAGTGGTTCCTGGTGATGGCTGGGGAAGGGAAGGAAAGAAACTTAGGTGCCGTTCGAGTAAGAAGACCTGAGATCTGGCGATGGGGGGTGGCGGTGTGTGTGTTTTTTTGTGCAAGAGAGGGAATTTCCTTAGGATTGCGAGGTTGTCTGAGGCATTTGATTCATTTTTCATCTCAAAGGATACTGAACGCAAGGCTATGAATTACTCCAGTGCTGACGTCTAAGGCGAGACTGCAGCAGCACCGCTGAGATCAGCGATACCCCAGTTAAGGAAGCAGTGAATAGGTGGCTGTTCAGCATAGCATCAGGTCAGCTTGGTATCGTACAGAATTCATTATGTATGTTTCCAAAAGAAGCATGACTCAGATACATGTGATCAAGAGCATCTGCATAGAAATCGGAGGCAGATGTTTGCCAGCAGGCAAAGCGCAACCTTTAGAAACAACGAGCTCCATTGAAAGGGTGAGTCTTCAGGTTTCTGGAAGAAACAATCCTTTTTGACTACTGCTGTTACAGCAAATAAGGAATTACAGTTGCAGTGTCATATGAACTAGAAACATCATTAGAAGAAAACATTTAACACTTTTTGTGGTTCTTTTTAAACAGAAGATGCTAGGGACTCAGATACTAAGAAACTACAGTCTAGGTGATCTAGAATGAAAGATAGCATTAAAATACAAAATACTTTAACTGAACTACAGCAATGCATATTTAAACACAAAAAACGTCCTATCTTCAAAGTCTAAATTCTCTGGACACAGACACAGAAAGTCAGCCAAGATATCGTAATGAAAAAAACCCTTTTGCTGCAAAAGCACACTTAAGTTTTATGTTAAGCTTTGCTTTAGTATCTGTAAGTCTGCATGTTTGCGACTTATGAGATGCTGTAATTCTATAGTAAAAGGCTGAAATACAAACTCCCTAAATGTAGATAGATCAAGTAAATCACTTGAATTGTTTTGTGGGGCATTTTTTTTCTTTTTTTTTTTTGAGTATGACTGTACATTTGTCCAGGGTTCTCATCATCTGCAACTTTTTTCTCTAATCTTTTTTTCTGAAACGTAATACTGCAAATGATGCTGCTTGCTCTCCACAGCTGTTGTATAGCCTTCCCGATTTTAACTACCTGTTAGGGAATTTGGCTAGACTAATGCTGTTTTCTGTTCCTGCTATGAGGTTTATAAATATAATTGAGCTAATGCAGTATTCAAACATTGGTTCTGTATCCATCTTCAAAAAAGGAGAGGAGTGAAATGTATTGACTATAGCTTCAGAGCAGCCTGTTTCATGGCCCTCACTAGCCTTCCTCCTTTGTTTAACTGTGTTAAGAATGGGTACAGTCAGCTGTATGTTTTGTTGCTCTTCTGAGAGTACTATAAACATTTATCTGTATAAAAAAATGTGGAAAACAGAACTACTCATGTAGAGTAGTTCTCAGTTTAGAGTTTCAAACAGAAAACCTGCCTGAATCACTGCCTTAAATTCCATTTTCACAGAAATGGAATGAGGGATCAGCTTTACCCAAGCTTTATTTCCAGAAAACATCTCACACTTCTGTACAGTGACAATCAGTGTTTTGCTTGTTCAGGTCTGAGCTTGCTCTTCCCAGCAGCCTCTGTCCAGCTCTGCCAGTGGGCAATAATGACCCCTTCTGAGGGAGACATCGCAGACAACACTCCTCAGGTACCCAGCAAAGGCAGATGCGGGGGTTTATTCATCTCTTGTGGGAGCTCTGCATCTTTCTATAAGATAATAATGATTTCTTCACAGAAGTACTCTTCAGTTACAAATAAAGACCAGGCTATCAGAGCAGTAAAAAGAAAGAACATCCTTTGCCTCATTTTGTTAGTCTCATTAAAATCTGTGAGATTTGGCTAGCGCTTTCTACAACTGGCATCCTACAGCCTCATTAGGATTATCTGGTACTAGTTCATAAGCAAAGATGCCTTTTCACACACTGCTGCCACCTCTTTTTCTGTCAGTAATGAGTGCAAGCTACCTTCTCCTTCATCGCTGACTTCTCTGTCTATGGCAAACAAGTCCTGGCGATACAGGTAGTACACAAGGAAGGTATTTTTGAGGCAGTAATAGTTGTGTTTCAACTAGTGTTTCATAGAAGGCGTTTCATAGTGTGTCACAGAAGTGTTTCAACTACTAGCCACTCTATTCTTTCCTCTCTCTTCTGAAACATCGCTAATACGCAATAAGCACTCAGCAGTCATTTCAGCTCTACGTTGTTCGAAGCCAAACGAAGCTGCATCATGCTATATGAAGTAGTACATACCCCCTACTTTTACATCAGCACTAACTTCTGGCAGAAGCTGTGGAATCATTACAGCCACCGTCTTTGATGTTACAAGAGGAACTGCAAGGGCACAGGCAGTGTCATTCCCTGTAAGTGAAAAACTGGTGGACCTTCATCTTAAATCCACACTGGTCTGAGGGGTTAACAGGCTGCTCTTTGACGCCTTGCATTTGTTCCTCTCTCCTGATCTTTACTTTTATTGTCCAAATAAAGGGAGATTTGCTTAGTGGCATATCCCAGGCTCTTGAGTTTTCTTCTGCTTTTTACATAATAAGTTCTTTGTCCAGAAAGCAAAGAAATGTGATGACTATAGCTTTTGTTCCAAGGTCTGGGCTGAGTTTTGGGCCATTAAGACTCTTTCCAATTGTAAGATCTCGGTCCCTCAGGCTTTTTATGTAATGGGTGATAAAGGAGCTGGAAAGCAAATTTATTGCCTCTTTTTCTTAAAGGTTTTCCTTTTCATCCTTGACAATGGTAACGGGACCTTTACCACTGATGCTATTGGGTTTCTCCTGAGTGTCTTATTCTTTGGTGTCATTAACAAGCTAAGTTATCCTTTCCTAAATCTTCTCCTCCTGTTCACTTTCAAGGGTCATGTTTTTGCATGGCTTCAGTGTTAATGTGCAGAAAGTTCCCACCCAGTGTATGGAAACTCCACAGACCGTCTTAGATTAAGAATGCACTTATTTGCCATGGAACTTCAGGTACCTTTTCTGTGGGTATCAGATATTACAGACAGCCAAAAACTTCCAGTGAGCCAAAAAGAACTGGAGCCGCTTTTATGTCATGTGATATTCCTCGTCTTCCTTCTTCCCAGACTTCCATCTCTATATTTCCAGTTTGGAAACCCACCATTGTGTCCAATATTCACATTCCCAGTGAGGATTATTTCTGATCACTTCACAGTTTCATAATGACATTGAGCAACGCCTGACACTTCTCTGCCCAGGCTGCAGCAATTTCTATTTCCAGACTGCCTTTATTCTGCTTAGTTAACAATGATACAGCAAATTTCTAATTCACTACCAACAGTGAATGAAAATGATCACTCTTTTAAAAAGACTGGGGAAGAAAAAAAAAATAATTTTCCCGCTTTCTAAGGACATTGCTATCTACCTATGGCTAAGGGGAGCATAATAACTCTTTCAAGGAGAGAACATATTCAGGGAAACGCCAAATCTGCACCCATTTCCATGTGCATTACTCTAGGAATGAAGAGCTATCATGAGATATGAAGAGGGAATAGCTATGCTGCAGAAAGTTTTCAACCTTTTTGAGTTTAGGATGCAAGCATAAAGTAAACAGATCTGACACTTTATTTGTGGAAGAAAGAACTCTGCCCTGATTAAAAAAAATATATAAAGGTCAACAGCTTTCATGTCTCATGAGGACACAAGCTGACTGCAGCTGGATGCAGGTACTTCTGCCCGTGGGAGACAGTCTGCACAACCGAGTGCACTAGGGGAAATCCTGCTTGCTGCTGAGGCACCCAGGGATGGGGATGGCTGGAGATGACGATGGCTACTTTGCAAAAATCTTTTAAGAGCCAATAGTAATTAATCCTAATGCATTCAGGGGACAGGAATCCTCTCCCTGCTACGCACACCCAGCCCCCTTGCACCCAGGCCAGGATCTGTGGCCAATCCCACCATACAAATGTCCCTTCACAGCAATAAAAGCATGGGATTGGAAAAAAGTCCTTGAAAAGAAGGGTAGCAGGAAGATTCACCCCTCTGCACACATGGCAGTGGGCAGAGTGAGACAAACCTTTTGCCTCCCTCTCTCGCTGTCTGTCCCCCCTCAGCAGGGTTGAAGAAGGAGTAGGGCCAGATGATGGCCGCAGGTCAAAGTGGGTACAACACACCTGATGGTCTGGCCGTTTGCTTCCATCTGCTGTCAGCAGAGTAATTAGACCGTGCTCAATCAGCCCTCTGACACTCGCACGTACGTGGCATAACTAAAGTGAATGCAGAAATCCCCAAGTCAAATAAATTTAACTCCCTTTTCCCGCAACCTCAAGTCAGTCAGGTGAAAATGCTCAATCTCTGAGATGCGGAAACCAGCCTCTCATGTTTCAGCATTTGCTCTCCTTGCAATCACATCATAAAAATATTTTAAAATCACGTTTTTAATTAACTTGAGCAACACCAATATGGGTTCTTAGTCGCAGCATTTATGCAGAGGCCAACAAATTTAATTCCTGCACTTGCTAAAATGCCACACTTCTGAAGGTGCTGTGTCTTATAAAACTTGTGATGGGTTTTTTCTTTTAATACCTCATTACTGTAATAATGGTTACTTTCCTTTCAGAAGGACCAAAGTAGCATAATTCAAATGGATGGAAATATACAGACTGAGACTTCCAATGTGGCAGACGAAGTTAAGCATTTCTCTCCTGGTGCTCTCAGTGCAGTCTGGATGCTTCCCTCTCTGGCATACTTTTGGCACTCGTGTCTTTTACTAAGAATACGCTACAGCAGCAATGTTTAAAAGGATTTTCAAATAACAGCACCAGCCTGCTATTTGGAATTCTGGGAGAAGACATAAGCAATGAGAAAATGAGAAGACATTTCATGTTTTGAGATTGTCCTAAATCAGGATCAATGACAACGACAAAGCAAACATTGGCACTTGGCTTTGATTTAACATTAGCATGTAAAACAGAAAAAATGAACAGATAAGCTATCCTGTGAACAGCGATGAAAGGCCATTGCCAAACCCTTCCAAATTTTGTTTAACGTGTTATTATTGAAAGCACTTCTTCATGAACCTGAATATACATTGTCTTCTCTCATTATATTTTTCCTCATTCGATTGAGCAACCTCCATCCCCAAGCTCATCTTTCTTCTGTCCTGTCCCCCACCCCCCACCCATTCTGCTGGAGCAGAAAATGAACAGAGCTTCGTTTGTTCGCCGGTGCCAGCAGCAGCAGCAGCAGCAGCAATGTCAGCCCTGCAGAAGCAGCCACCCTGCCTCCGCAGCCCCGGACGAAGGGACACCTCGTAATTCTGGGAATCGTGCATCCCAGAGGATGGAACATGTGCATCATGTTCTTCTGAGAGAACAGGGTTTGTGGAGGTCTCAAGTAAGCAATGATTTAAAAAAAAAAAAAAAAAAGGAAGAGAGATTCAAAAGTGAGCATATTGGAACGATGATGTATTCAGAGAGATAAAAAAATTTGCTATGAGAATCAGGGCTTAAACAGCAATAGCAGGTTCNAGTAGAGGGGGAGGATGACCTCTTAGGTCATCCTGGACAGCATAAGCTGAAGGCAGAGCACCTGCTTTCTTGCAGCTCCACTGAGGGCCTCCCATTCCTTTTTGTGTATTTATGGACCATATATTGTATATGTGAATATGCAAAATAATAATTGTCTGTACCAACTTCTGCATCCTCTCTTTCTTCCCATCCCACAGGGAATGGAAGCAACTTCTACAGGTGTAGGCTTCGGTCCTTTGCTGTACTCCAGGCACGCATGCAATAGAATGACTTTCATTAATCAGCTTTCCTGCCCCTGATCTTTCCAGAGCCTTGTTCTTCTGGTAGCCTACAGCATTCTTCATTTCCAGCTTAAACTACTCAGTTTGTTTACAGTCATATGTTGCTACCCAGTTAGCTCTTGTTTGTGTCTTCCCTTATCTATGTACTGACAGCAAATTTATTCATGCTCTACCTGTCTTTACTGGGATACAGACATCAAGGTCCTTCAGTTTCTCCTGCTCAGATAGAATGAAAGATGGAGAAACTAATAGCTGGCATTTCTTTTGCCTAATCTTTCGAACAAGATTGAATTGACCTGCCTGAAGTATGTGTGGCCAGAACTGCGCTAAGCATCCCAGGTGAAATCTCACTTGAGTCATGTATTATCTCTACTGGGAGACAGGTCATCAGATAAGTCCTCCACGATCTCCAATCTTCTCATCTTTATGTCATCCTCACGTATTTCATATTCTCCTTTTCTTCCCCCCAAAGAATGGGAGCCTTTTGTGGTAATACTTGAGGCTGCCTGCAGTGCTTAGGTAGGGAAACATCCATTTGTGTTCGTTAGGAGACAACCCTGCTTCAGTAACTTAGAGATTTGCAGCCTGGACTCTTGAGAGTGCTAGGCAAGCCAAAAGCTATCTGCTACAGAAGCTGTTATTTCACTAACTTGTTTATTCAGAAAACTTTCTCCTAGTTGCATGTTTCGATTCTTTCAATTATACCAGTCAGATTGTTGTTTCTTTACTCTCCTCCCCTGTTCTGTTTGATTTTCTTCTTCATTATGAACCTCTGTAGAAATGCTATCAGCAGTTTCTGTAAGATGGGGAGATTTTCAAAAAAGAGTTTTAAGATCAATGTTGGCTCAGCACAAGTTTAATTTAGAACATGTGATGGGGCTGACTCACACAGTGCTATTCATGCCATCCATCCCTGATTTGGAACAAGCCTAGTAGTTAAGTTATGACCTGAAATGTCTGAAGCCAAATTATATATAGCATTTTAAAAATATTTATAATGATAAGAGATGTTTATAAACATCTCCAGAGAGCCTTAAGTGAAGCACAGGTTCACAATGGATACGTTCCTGTCTGAAGCCTACACTGAGCACCTACTTCACAACACCTGGACCTCTCTGCACAGTGCATTCATGCTCATGTAAAATCACTGAGCGTGACTTGCTTCTCCCAGGTTTCCTCCATGGATCGCCTTTGAAAGAATATACCAAAGAGCAGAGCCTCTAAAAGAGGCTTTGCTGAGATTAGATTCTCTCAAGACTCCAACATCTTTATCTCTGACCTTGCAGGTAAGAAAACATCACTGGTCAGCTACAGCAGTGAGACCCCTATGGCAGGATGAACAGGCATGTGAGGAATGCCGGCAATGTTATTCTCGTCTGTGATCCAGAAATTGGCTTTAAGACTTAGTGAGAGAATAATCGCCCTGACCTTCATTTGCAACATCTTTAAAAAAACCACACCAGCCAGGACAGCAGGCATGTACCATGTGCCATCAGACACCAGCACGCAGGGAGAAAAATTTCACTGCTTCTCCTACACAGCATCGTGCTGAGCTGGAATTCAAAACAAGCCACCGGGGTGAGGAGGAGAAGGAGCCACAGGTCACCGGCAGTGGCAGAGCGGTCACAGCCACCTCTCTGCGACATGCCTGCTCCTAGAGAAAAAGTACCTGAACCAGACTGACCTGGAGCCGGCCCTGACACAGTGGGATGAGAAAGGAGGAGCACAGACAGCTGGGCAGGACATTCCCTGGTACCACAACTGCATGTCTGGAGGAAGCAGAAGAGGCAAGCACGGAGCCTTTGCTACATAAAGTCTTGCAGCTTTACAAAGCTCACATTCTTCACCTGAAGCATGGCTGCCTCATATGAGATAGATACCTCTGCATGAGCTTAACTCAGGCCTAAATTTAAAGCCCACAACCATCAAAAAGATTTCGATTTAAGCATTTCTCTTGCTGAATCAGGCCTCTCATTTAGAGGGAAGGAGTCTGCCGGGGGCGGGCAGTGGCAACCTTGCCATCACGATTACAGGGGGCTGCTCGCCTGCAAACGGCAATGGGACATATTCTGGAGACAACCTTTGGACAGGTACAGGAAAGGAAAAGCAGAGAGGACAGAAGGGAAGCAGATATTTGAAGATTACGGACTACTCTGGAGATAAAAAAAAGGGCAGCAAAGGGATGTCAGGGTGACCGGGAGGAGGCTCAGGAGCTGCCCAGTGCCACTGACCACAGCAGTGCAGGGCAGGTCCCAACCCATGGCTGAAACCAAAAAATCCCTGGTTTTAAATAAATATGCACAAGCAAACTGCCAGAAAAAAAGATGATAAAAGATGAGATTGACGACGGATTGAATTGTGCGCGGCTCCCTATTTTTATAGCCTGTTTCTCTCTTTCTCAATGGGATGTTTTCTTTCTTTCACAAAGGAATCACAAAACAAAGGGATATACACAGAAGATTTGAGGCTATAGAATCTTATCTGGCCAAAACAGAAAGAAGAAAAGTGTAGAGGTATTTGATCCTAAATGTCATGAGACTATAGAGGCACTATTCTTTACGGGGAGCAAAGGAGAGATGCTCGTGCTTGTATTTGCCTCCCAACCAACTCCCAGAAGTCGCAATAATAACCTCTTACAAAACAGCTACTAATCCTTTTTTGTAACCATTCCAAGCTGGCTGTGCATCCCTCACCCCTACGCTGTGTCAACAGCAAAGTGAAACAGTGCTTAGGGTCCCTAATGCTATAAGGGTGTTAAGAGTTAAAAAAAAGAATTCAAATATCCTTTGTTCTTCTGGCTGTGGACATAACCACTTCCCTGCCCAGACAATTTGCTTATTTCTTGCCATAGAATTCCATATTCAGAGTTCTCAAGAGATAAGGCAAACTCATCTAGAAATCACTGTATTCATATCTAATGGTTTCAGGTGCCGCTACTATTCTTATCTGCTCTTGAAAAAAGGTCAAGGATATTAGTGAGTCATGTTTTTTCCTCCATTTATTTCTACAGTTCAGCGCAGGTTACTCTTTATCGCCAGCTGGACGAGTATTGCTTTAACATTCTTCTCTGTGCTGGTCACAGAGAACCTGATTGCCTTCTCGTTAAGCTAAATTTACACTGGCATGCCTCCTTTGTCTACTTTAGACTTACAGCGGGATGAGGGAGGAAAAAATATCTAGTTCATTATTCAGCAAGATATCAGCGACGAAATTACGGCCCGCAGCTGCTTCGTCTGTAAGCATCTCAGCCTTTCTAATGCAGTGAAAAGCTTTCATGACCCTAGACAGGCATTTGCTGGACATTGGGACTTCTGGGATGTGCTGGCACTTACGAAGCCCAAGTTGTCAGGCTTTTTCCTTGCAGGAGGCTTCCCCCTTGATCTGAACCTCTCTTACTACTTGTTTCCCCTTTCAAATCAGTGGGTGCACGTAGAGTACAGCAGGCTCCAGACCTGCGGATTATTGCAAGCACAACTGAGCCCTTGGAGCTCAAGTCACAAATATGCAACTTAACATGAGGCTTCCTTGACGAAGTCCCGAGGCGATGATTGTGCCTTTGCTAGCTATTTTCTCCTTAGTGATGCAGCCACCCACAATGCGGTAGGAGCTTGCAGCTGACAAAAAAGGCATGCCGTGATTTGGAAAAGCTAGCCCACGACTATACTGGCCTTTTCTGGTCAGTGATTCAAAGCTCACCAACAGGTCAGGCCTAGAATAAAAAATGTCGAGCAGACTACCTGCTGTGATTTCTCATAAATTTATTGAAGAGAGAAAGGTTGGCCTCTGCACAGTATTAGCAGAAAAAAGCACACTACTTATACATCAGATCCAGAAGGCATTGCTGACGAAAGCTCTTCCCAAGTCTATTACAATGCTGGAGCATGTCCTAACCAGTAGACCGTTGACTGCATCTCTGAAAGCTCATATAAGAACAAGATGGTGAATGCTGAAAGGTCGTCATGCTTTCATGCTTTGAAATAAAACACTCTGAAGCAAAATGACTGCCCACAAGTATATTAAGAACAGTGGTGCAATGATCAGGAGTGCTCTCAAGGTCACATTTTGAAAAGATGAAATCCATGTACAAAGCCATTGATCCAAAAATAAAACGTCATTTGCACATGCGACCACCATAATAGCACGTAACCAGAGGCAGCTCAAACTACAAGGGACACATCAGGTACATGTGCAACTACCCAGGTAACTCCATGCACAGCTCTTGTCCTTATTTTCTTAACCATTTTGCCTTGCATATAAGCCAGGAAGTAATCAAGACAGTACTTTAGCACCACTCACTGTATCATTCCCCCATAAAGGCAGTCTCCTGGTCACGACACACTACGTACATGTGTATGGGTGCACCTTCTGTATTAGAAAAGTACTTGAAAAATTTATTTACCTGTGGCAAACAGAAAGCTTTTCGTGGATGACTACCTTCAGTGTCTTAAGGATCTGAAAAATGTTTTATGGTTTGGACTTCCTTTCTCTTTTAAAGCAAATGCTTAAGATTGTGAAACTGTTATGCCCCAGCATAAGCACAGGGGAACCTGACAGTGCTGTCATACTAAATCTGGAACCCCACATTACCAGTTGGTTTGTACTACTGAAGTGCAGAGAAAAATGTCTCCGTGACTGTACAAAACCAAGGACAAGTGGGGTTATTTTGATGGGCTTCAAAAAACTGTGAGCAAGACAGGGCAAAAATTAAAATTTAATGAAGAGCGATCATCCAAATACTCAGATCGTAAGATTTATTCCCCACCACCACAGGCCGTCCAAATAGGCAAAACCAGCTACCAAATATATATATCAAGTATATCACCTGGTGTGTCAGCTTCTGCCAGGCAGAGTTGGTGGCCAGTTTGAACTCATTTGCTCAGCTGGCCTGTTAGGCTCAGTGGGTTGCAAATCCTAGCACTCAAAGTCATCTCCAGAATGCCATGGTGGGGGAGGAAGTGGGATGGACTAATGGACTAAGCTACCAAAGCTAATAACAGGATGAGGTCAAAATGAATGGTCTCCCTGGTGGCAATTAGGGTAAAAAGCTGCACTGCAGGCTCCAGCCCAGTGAGAAAGCCAAGCAGATGTCTGCTAACTAAACCGCTCCAGCACCCATGGGACAACCAAGCAAAGCAAAGGACGTGCAGAACTGAACTGGAAAGATGGTAAGCGTGCATGGCTGGGCGTGCATTTCATGGCACCGCAGGACCTGAAATGTCCCCTGTGTTTGTTGAGCCTCATCTCAAGGCAGCCATGCCTTTAAGCTCTTCAAAAAAAATCAGCTAGCCTCCAGTACAAAAGTAGAATTAAGATCTCCCTTACTTCCATGCTGAGGATATCTCAACACGCCACTTAACTCATACTGAAAAGGTCCCTGTATTTTGATAAGCTTCATTTTGTTTGGATTTTTCTTCTCAGTTCTTCTGGGGAGACCCAAGTTGCTCACTTGAGAAGCAATGGGCATGCTGCTTCTGTTATATGCTTCTAAAACGAACAAGGCAGGGGTTTCACAGTCGATACTTTTATTAATGAGGTAACTTCGGTTTCTCTCCCTACCAAGTGCTCTCTGTATGCTGAACCTGGCAGGTGTCGTGCGAAAACCAGAAGGCTGTAAGACAACTGTATCACGATCACTAATCATTAATACTGGAGATTCTGCACCTCTGAGTTGCAGTTTTTGTATATTTTACCTTAGTATGTATGGTTTAACAGGAAGAGGCCTTAGTAACAGCCCATAACCACATTACCCTTCTAGACTGCACTGAGTGTCTTTGAGGAGTATATGGCTCCCAAGCCGCTTGTCTCCCTCACCAGAAGATGTGGCCTTCAGGTTTGACCCACCACGTACAGCTTTTTACAGTGATCACAACGCTCTTTGCTTTGGGTGACTCACTGAATTTGAGCCTACGTAAAACACCACCACCACCTAACACCATCTAAAGCACAGCACTCTTCATGTCACATTTTAGAAGGAAGCAACGCGTGAGAAGGAGCGACTCCAGCTTTTTCCTAGGAAAATCGTCTGGAAACCTTTTCAGTCTAAATTGTGTTTAACCTCCCCAATCTCTTTCATTGCTCCTGGCCACATTCTCCTAACCCCATTTCCTCTCCTTCATGACCACACTGCAGTCCACACAACTGCAGACCGTTATCAAATTCCCTTTCTCATCCAAATCAGAAATGCTTCATTTCTATAATCTTTCCTCTTATGTAACTGACATTTTTTTTTTCGCCTCTTACCAGATTCGACAATGTGTAGTGTCTTCCTTGTCCTGTAATGCTGCGAACTATTAATTTTCTTTTCAAACGGGCTAAACGCTTTTTAATTGGCAAGATGCTGACGGAGGAAATGGTAACGATGGACTTGTGCAAGAGCCTGTCTTTCATCTGCAGGACAGCAGATTAGAGATCAAAGGCTGCCCAGTTCCTGGAGCACGCTGGTATGCTGGGGCAAGGAAAGTCTTCGCAATGAGGAGGGAGCTGAGGGAGGTGGATCAGAGCTACCTCACCTTAGCTGGCCACGGCTGTGGGAACAGCAGCTGCCACTCGTGCATAGCGAGGTTATAAAAATACAATAGTGGTCACCAATACACAACAGAACGAAAGAGGGGTAACGCGGGGCAAGTAGGAAGTGAACAGGAAAAAGAGTCTAACAAAAGCTAAATATAAATCCTGCATTTTCAGGGAAGTAAATGTCAAACACTGTCATTAAAAAAAACAGGGCAAGAACAGTGGGTGCAGTACGGTTGCACCCTTTATACCCCCTATACACACCAACCATCCACTCAATGAAGGGAAAACATCAGTCACAGCTGGCACGTGTCAACGTTCTCTTCGGCCAGAGGAGGTCAAAGCTGTGCAGACACACAGATCCAAGGCCAGCACATAAAAGCTCATTTATGGCCTGCATCTGATTTCATTCACTAAGTACGAAACACAGGTAAGAAGCCAAGAGCAGAGACCATCTCCTTGCCAAAAGCCTTTCAAATCTATTTGTCAGCAAACATACCAGCATGTGCTTTGGTGCAGTGAGCTTTCAGCCCCACGGAACCCTGCACCCTAGGGAATATTTACAAAGAGTCGGAGGCAGGTAACTAAAAAAAAATGTAATCACAAACATGCTCTCCAGCTTGTGCAGATGTCAGTTTTCTCTGCATCTACACTGGAAAATTTCCTGGGCTCTGAAAATTAAAAAAAGGTTGGAAACAATTGCCTTAGCGATCCAACAGCAATGCAAAAAAGCTATGTAAGGCAAATCACTTGAAAATAAGTTGCGTCTTGCAGTTTATTCACTTCCCACGCTAAAAGCTGAACTCTCGCTGAACCACTACATCAGTAAAGCAAACTGGGCATGCTAGGCAACAGCGACCACCCTTTCTCCAACAGTAACACTCCTGCCAAATCAGAAACAGTGACTTTTTGCATCATCTTGGGGAAAATAATTAAATTGGCACTTGAGATTTCATGCCATTGTAGTATTTAATTTTTAACAAACTGGTCTTAACTCCCCAGTATTTTTCCTTTGTCCTTTTCTAGAATGCTCTTGAAAAGGGTATGGAAATCAACTGTTTTTGCAAGTAACAATGCTGTACTTCAGCCCTCTTTGGAACCAAACGCATGTTGACACCTGGAATTATTCTTAATTAATGTTTCATGAAGGCACTTTTATTCTGCACTACATCAGAAAGGAACTAATGAAGAAAAACTGCATATGCAGACAAACTCTAAAGCAGGGTAGCAAAGCACTGTGGAAAATCTGAAAGAGCAGCGATACCATAGAGGAGACAAGATGGAGAACTGCAGAGCTTTGCTGTTTCAGATACTGAAGTTCATGGGTCATTTAGGCCTCTTGTTTTTACAGTAGTTCTTTTTTTAATTCTCTGGCTAACGGTTACCTGAAGAGGCAGCGGTGCTGTCTAAAACCATAACTACAGCAGTCTCACATCAGTAGAAAATCAAGCAAGCAGAAGGAAGCATAATCTGTTGATCTAATTGCATATTAATACTCCTGTTTCCCCCTCCCCAAAACCCACAGGTTTCCAAGTACAAATAGGATGAGGTGCCAATAGCTAGTTAGAGCAGCTTGTTAAAATCTAAGGTCATTACAAATTTTCCAGAATTTTTTTGAGAAACACATGTTCTGATATGCCATTTAAACTGGAATCGAGCTCAGCAGTAATATGTATGTTATTTAAAAGCATCACAGATTTCTGAAAGTAGCTACAAAGCAAAATCTGTTTGGAATTGCTCAGTTTTATGCACGGAGATTTCTGCATGAGCTGGCAGATATATTTAAATTTTCTATTTGTACGGCAACTTACATCCATGTTTTACAAACATGAAGGAATAAACTTTGTAACTGCCTTTAGAAACACGGCACTATTTCAGAACTGCCAAAACTCACACAAAGAGAGAGATAAATGTCTTGTCTACGATCAAGATAGGAAGTCAATTAATAGCTACAATCTGCACTTTTAGACCTAGAGCCTTGCATGTATGCCTTCTTTGCATATAAAAAGTCACTTATCTTCAAACAGTCGTGAGATTGGTCATGTCATATAAGCCTCTGTATACAACCAAGTTCTCCATGCAGCAGTAAAATGAGTGAAGATTAAAAAGAAAGCAGGTCAGACCAAACCAAATGTGATGCAAAATGGGCTTTCTTGCTTTTGTGAAAATGCAACCAAAGGAAACGAACAAGAAAACCCCTGAAACAAATCAAATGGTCAGTTCAACTCAAACACAAAAGTTTTACTTTGGGTTTTTTTCTCCCTAATGTGGTTCAAACCCCTTTCAAAATTTCAATTTCGAACCTATGTTTTAAAATTAGGCTCAGAGTATTTTCTACTTCAGACATGCTTAATGGGTATCATCAAGTAGCAAACCTGCCAGTTCTTAACAGCCAAGCTCAAGAAAGTCCACAGAAGTCCTTACAGCCGAGCTGACACAGCCATGGCGGGTGGGAGGCAATGTGAGTGGGAAGCAGGGAACTTGGGGGGGGTGAAGGAAGAAGAGAGTAGGATGAAAAAAGAGAAGGTACTGACAAATGAAGCATAGCACAGATCCTAGCTCTAGATTATATATTTTACACTATGGCAACATGGAGCACTGGAGGAAATAGACTCCTCATTCGTAGGTTCAATCTCCTAATTTCTAGTATCACCTGAAATCTTCAGTGGTGACAGCCCCACTGCTCTTCATAACCTGTTTATTTTGTACCTTATGTGCTATAAAATGCAAATATATATTGGTTTAGCTGCCAGGAGTATGTGTCTTTGTTACCTTTAAGAGCATGAGCGCATTGCTGAGATTTGGCTCTTATCTGCAAATGTTTTACGAGACCTTTGACTTCTTCCCAGATCTCAGCGTGAATTGCTTGCTGTGAAACTCCAGCACACGCTCTGTGTGACTGGCGAATGCAATGCCTGATATCTAACTGCAACTAACGTGGACATATAAATCACTTGTGTAGTCTCAAGAATTGTCCATGTGGTCTACAGGACGCTTAGCACTGGCTTGAAAACCCACAGTGCTTGGCAGACAACTCTTTAGGAGCTAAGGGTGCAGGGCTCAGGCTGAAGTAAAGCTGTGCTGCTTACAAGAAAACCTCTGGAGTCAGTACTGGGGTACAAATTCTGAAAATTACTGCTTCAGGGGTGTGTGGTTTGGGTTTTAATCCTTCATATAAGGTCTCACTTGTGTTTTCTCACTCTGAACAGGGAATTTAGATGTATTTCACTGATCTTTCACAGCCACTTCCCTGACTATTGGCTTGTGAATCCTGCAGGAGAAATGAACTCCTTCAAAATATTACTTAAAACTTAAAAAAACTGAAATAATTCTATTGATAGCATACTCTGTAGATGTTTCCTTCTTCAACACAATTCCATCTAAATTTAATTTAAAATGCTGTTCGCATTAATTTAAAACACACAAGTAGGGCCTACCATACTACCATACTAATAACGGGGTTGAGGTAATACCACACAGTCGTGGTCTACACCAATTATAAGCCCTTCTTAGCTTTCTTGTTTATACGGTACTAAAGTTCTACATGATTTAAACGAGTCCCTGACCTCTCACAACAGCAGTAACAGGTGTACTTTGCTCTCATACAGCACCTTTCATCTCGGAGCACTTCTGACACATGAATTTTCATTGCATCCCTGTGACACACAGGTAGGTGTCTAGGCACACTTCAAAGGCAGGGGAACTGTGCCACAGAAAGGTTACGCAACTTGGCCCGAATCCCCGGGGAACAGCTGGGAATGTGAACTCTCCTAGTGCTTGTTATGGACGTCCAGACAATAACACTTACCCCCAAAATGGGCTTCATAAAGCATTAGTCAAAATGTTTAGCCCCCTACTAAGTTTGCAAATGGCATGGGCAGACAATAAGCTCACTAATTCTTTTTGATGCGTTATTCATGACTTGTTCTCCTTTTCTGGCAACACTTTTTTTCTTAAGAAAAGAAAACACAAAACATTCAAATACAAGGCAGAACCGGTGTTTTTTTTCAAGCCATTACTGCAAAATAATTTAGAACCCAAGACGTTTAGCACTTCCCTTATGGCTCGCCTGTTTGATCCCAACTGCTACTCGGCACGCTGAGGGATGGCCATTTCTCTGCAGGACCAGAGCACCCCAGTGACCCCAGGAGAAAGCGGCAGCAGGACGCTGCTCGCTTGGTTTTACTTTCCAAGGACCCATGAGCCGCTGAACAGCATTACGCCTGCATATCTAGCAGCTACGCTGGCAAATAAAACTGCCCAACCAACAGCTAGTGACAGCAATTGAAACTAATGATTCAGGAGCTGGCTATAGTATAGCTAGAAAGGGAAAAAAAAAAACAAAACAAACACCTCCTACTGTTCCCGCTTATAATTAAGGGACTACTGCAGACAGGTCCTGAGTTCAAAATGTTGCTCTCCCCCTGGCCTTTGCCACCCTGCAATCAGCAGAGAGAGCCACCAGCCACATTTGCAAATTGTATTTAACGCTGCCTAGGGCCGATTTGGCACTTCTGAGAAAGTCCGTGAACTAATGCACACCTCCAACTTCCCTCCTTTATAATAATGCTCATGCAAATATACCCATACATCACCAATCAGGCCAACACAATATGTGAGTAGCTCTGAAACACGATTAAAAGGAGAACTGGTGTGGGTGGTGTGGATTTTCGAGCACAAGGGGTAATGGTGGTATTATTTGCTGGGTGAGTTGTTTGAGGTTGTGTTGCGCTCCGTCAGTTTATTTGCTTATTTCCAAAAACATTTCTCACAGGAGCTGGGATTTTTAATGCAAACTCTGCTCTC
The DNA here is from genome assembly GCA_013400135.1 of Rhinoptilus africanus. Taxonomy (NCBI): domain Eukaryota; kingdom Metazoa; phylum Chordata; class Aves; order Charadriiformes; family Glareolidae; genus Rhinoptilus; species Rhinoptilus africanus. The sequence continues at coordinate 98,800 of VXBO01006258.1, read as the reverse complement.
CGACAGCTGAGCTCTAAATAAAATCCTAATAATTGCGGATCTCGGGATAAGATGTTGAGAGTCAAATATTCTCACCAGCAGAATGAAAGAGAGAATCTCTGTTCTGGTGGTAGGTGTTAAGCTCTTGGGATGAAAATGCTCTGTTGTGTATATTTGTATGTGTGTGTGTATACCTAGAGAAAAATAAACAAATATATGCATGCACACCCACGCACTCACACACGTATACATATATATTTGTGAGAAGAAGAAACATTGAGTCAAAACATTTAGGACTATTTTCCCAAAGGCCTTACTCTAAGAAGAAAATTTCATTAAAGCTACATAGCATGGTAAATAAATTGTATGGGAAATAGGTTGCAGAAGGAATTAATGGAAATAGGTTAGAAATGGTTTATTTCTCTAACCTTCTGGTAATTTACCTGGTCATGCATGAGGACTACCTGTTTTAGTGGGGGGGGAAACAAATATAAATCAGGTATTTGTCCAAGAAGAGTTGCTGAGGTGAACAGATGAGGTTAGCTGACTAGATTGGAACAACTCTGTAATATACCTTCATCGTACAGGGTTAGAGGATTAGGGTCCAAGAGTCAACAGGAGGCTCCTCACTGGCTATAGCCATTCTGGAAGGGACGTCAGGAGCTCAGCTTGTCAGTTCTTATGAGCATCGTTCCAGTGTTTTTTACTTCCTACAAACTAAACAGACTTGCCATAGCAAGCATCTCATATGGGGCAATGGTGGCAATCATAAGCTATGTTCTGCAAATACTCCCTAGCCTTACAGCAAATTTCCCTGAAAGTAGCAAGGAATCTAGAGACAGGCACGTACCAAGGATCCGGCAATTTCCTCGTGATGCTTGCTATTGAATAAAACTATTCAACACCCAAAAAAGTCTCTCAAGATGAAAAAAAAGGTGAGATGCTCTCTGTTTCTCACTTTTCAATCTCAAATACCTAAAAGTATTAGGTTTTGTAAAAAGGTCTCTGCCTTAAAGACTCTGCTTCCAAATACTTGCCCTGCTTGAGAGAGCGATGTATGAATACAATACATCAAAAAGGTTTATGACTCACAGCATTTCTTAAACACCTCTTCTTCCCTGGTCAGGGAAAGGTCCACTGTCTCCCTAATTTTTTTACAGTCATCTCTTATTCCTGACCTATAGTTCTCCTGTCTCATTTACAATATTGTCGGTAACATTACTTCATGCAAATTTTACTTCCCTTATCATTCTTAGAAATCTTTATCTGCAGCGTACATTCACAGAAGGAGGTACGGCAGCCTTTTCAGAGCTATCTGTCAGCACACCCATTCTTTTACGTTGATTCCATTCAGCCCTGTTATTAAAATTATTACAATGTTGGAGAGCAGAAACACGTCTGGCTCAGCAAGGCAGTATATTTTCAGCAGTATAAGCCCAACAATAATGCCCTACAAGTGTAAAAAATAACTTCATGGATTACATACAGGAAAATAAAAATCCCTGCCCTTTTGTCTGCAAGAGGATCTCTTCAGACCTGGAGTAACTTTGTTCCTGCCTTGGTTCCCTGATTTCTGTGTAGGTAAGTCTCCCACTAGGCTGGTAAAAAAGCATCTTTCCAGCTTCCACTCCTGAGATGGGGTTTTCTGCAGGAGCCTACCCACTCACTAGGCTTCTCCCCTTTCAATTAAGCACCTCCCCAGGCTGCCATCTGAGACGGGGGCTAACTCCAGCTCCCCAGAAGGACCAATCCTATGACCTGGCTATCAAATAAAACACATTTTCTAAGATATTTTGTCCCTAACACTGTAAAAGTTGTCAAAGGTAAGTGTTTACATTTATCATCCACACATTAACATCCCTCCTGTGTCACTGGTACCCAGCCAGACAGAAGGCCCCTCACTAATAAAATTGCAGTCTCTTGCCTGCTGATTTTTGAAATCCTGGTGCAGAGCACACTGAAGCCAAGGGGATGTTTCTTATGGGCTGACACAGATTTTGAATCACGCTGACCTTGTACGAAGCAAACTGTATACACGCACCTGTCATATTCAGTTTGCTGAGTGAACTGCTTTCAATTTAACTTCTGCTGTATGTTATTAACATGACACAGTTATTAGCATTTAAATCACCTTTCCCCTTGTCGTTTCTATCTTCGGTTCCCCCCCTTCCCCCGAGTATGATTTATAGAAGACTGACTTAGTAGGAAAGTATGTAGTTGTTAGAGAAGGATGGAACTGCATTTTTGAATATCACAGCTTATTTAGATTTAAAGGACTAGGGAGCAAAATGCGATTAACACAGCCATGACAAACATCTGATTAATGTTAGCTATTTTTTCCCCACTATAATATTTTTCTTTTCACTTTCTCCTTTACAAACGGGTGAAAGTACGCACTAATTTTCTGGTATCTTTGCTCAAGGAGCATGAAAGCCTATTCTGTCTAGAAAACAAGGGCTCCTCAGCAAAACTGAGTGACTTAGGACAAGGATAAAAGGCGTTTGAGATGCAGTACTTAACTGTGGCTGCCCATCTTAACACCTGTGAATAGGTATTAGTGTATAGCGTCCTAACACAAATCACACAATGGTTTGGGTTGGAAGGGACCTTAAAGACCATCCAGTTCCAACCCCCCTGCCCGGGGCAGGGACACCTCCCACTAGACCAGGCTGCCCAAATCCCCATCCAACCTGCCCTTGAATACTTCCAGGGATGGGACATCCACAACTTCTCCGGGCAACCTGTTCCGGTGCCTCACCCACCCTCATAGTGAAGAATTTCTTCGTCTGTCTCATCCAAATCTCCCCTCTTTCAGTTTAAAGGTATTACCTCTCGTCCTACCACTACCTGCCCTTGCCAAAAGTCCCTCCCCACCTTTCCCGCAGGCCTTCTTCAGGTGCTGGAAGAGCTGCTAGAAGGTCTCCCCCCAGCCTTCTCTTCCCCAAAGCCCCAACACCCCCCAACTCCCTCAGTCTGTCCTCACACCGGAGGTGCTCT
>VXBO01006258.1:2655-95038 GCA_013400135.1 Rhinoptilus africanus | reverse complement strand
CGCAGGCCGCCGGAGCACGTGGGTTTGACACACGCTCGGCGGCAGACGGGCCGGCGGCGGGGGAGAGAGCGGCACCGAGCGGCGCCTCCCCACGGCCGAGGCGGCGGCGGGGCCCAGGGGAAGCGGCCGGGCCGGGCCGGGCCGGACCGAACAGGGCACCTGTCCCACCGGCCGGGTGGCGGTGGGCCCCCCGCCCCGTGAGCGTAACCTGCGCTCTCCTCAGGCAGCCGGGGGCAGGGGNATGGTTTAGTGGCGGTTTTGTCAGTGTTAGGTTGACCATTGGACTCAGTGATCTGGAAGGTCCCTTCCAACCTAGGCAATTCTGTGATTCTATGTCTGACACATCTGGTCAAACACCCAAAATAAATACATGGTGAAGGTTTGCCAATGCAACCACTTCATTTTTCAAAGTCTCTGCCCGAGCCCTGGACAAGGGCATGTGTTTGTGGCCCTGAGCCAGCTTGCAGGGGGGCCTCGCTGGCCCGGAGCACAGGTTGCTTTCTGCCCCACAGCCTTGACCAATGGAGAGGCTCTGTCTGTGTCAGGGATGTGGGGAGAGAAGAGACGGAAAATGCCTTCTGAACGTGTTGGAGAAGCTTCTCAACATTTTCAAACTCGCAGCAGGGGGGTGGGTGTTTTGCTGTAATTGAGTTTCTTTGGGGCATTTAGGTTTGTCGTGTCGCCTTCACCTTGCCACCTTGAAGGAGGGTTGGCAAATATTTTGGGAAAGTGGAAGCCCTGTGAGGAGTCAGATGTCTGTATCTCATCCTCAGAGGAGCCAGCGGAAGAATAGTGGACAGCTTTCCTCACCCAAATTCTCCTGCACTAGAACGTTGCTGTAAACAGGAGCCATTACACATCTTTTGGAGAGTCAACAGTAGGTGAGCTCTGAAAATCCTTGACAGGCAGATGACAGACAGGCTGTGGGGTGGGGTTGGAGTGGGAGAGCACCTGATTCCCGGTGTGACTTGGAAAAGTCAGCCTCAGCTGTCACTGGAGGTTTTTTCCCTCCTACAGATGGAGTTTGTCTCACCTAGCAGCCCTTATGCTGGTGGACGTGCAGAAGCAAACTCAAGCTCTTATGAGCCATACAAGAGTGCCAACCTGCCTTTGTCCTGTAGATCACTTAAAATGCCACGGGCATGGTGCCCTGGGGATGGCAGAGCAGAGCAGTGCAAAGCAGGAGAGGACGATAAACTGAGAAGAGGGGAGCAGGAGTTGTTTGTGATTGGCTAAGTGTGTCTGTGAATTAACAGCACCAAATCTTCATCATCCTGAGTAAGATCCTCTTCTTCTTCCCTTGGTGAACCAAATGGCCCTGAAGAGGAAATCCTCAAGAGGAAATCTAGAGCTCAGCGCCCTAACTTAACTCATGGCTGCATCCATGCAAATACTGTCTGGTTATCTATCAGTTCTATCTATCTGGAGTTGTAAAGCACAAAATACCTTCTTTTCCGAAGAAACTAAAGGGAAAGCTCAGATCTAGGTATGCATCTAGTCATCTCCAGAAGGACCGGTGGTTGGTCCATTGGACAGCTTCAAACCGTGTGCATGATGGAGAACGTTCAGTCTCCAACCAACCAGATTAAAGTTGGACTGAAGTAGAAACCTTCATGTAGATGCAGGGGTCTTGGCACCAGCTGCCTCATTTTACTTGTTCGCTTTCACTGAGCTGCATTACCTGCCACTCCAGGCATGGCCTGTGTGTATGCTTATGTGTAAGTCGCAGAAAATCTGCATAGTCAGTCCCTCCCTTTGAAGCAAGTCTCACGGCTTTTGAAGACAAGGCTGGATATATTTTAAAGCCTTAATTTGATGTTAAATTCTGTCTTTCTGAGGCTGTATTTTGTTTTAGGTAGCTGTTTTGCCGGTAACTAATTTCTTCCTGATAGGAGTAGATTTTGTTGGGAGTGAGGTCATTCCTTTTTGACATAGGTCTGAGAACAACTTATAGCTGGAAATATGGAAGAACATTGTTTACAGCTCTGCTTTTTTGTGTATTTTCTCAGTAACGTGTCCCTCTTTTCTTTCAGTTTAGAGGAATTATATTTTTAGGGGAAAGAAACATTTAGTGCTGTTCTTGAGTCAGAGAAAAGTAAAAGGGAAGCCCCAAAGCCACATGTAAATATATGATTTTAGCTTGCTGTTTGAAATTTTCGGGTAAGCTGATGTTTGAGGACTACCTCCTCTCATTCCTGGCAAAAACAAGCCAGCACGAAATGAAAGCTTCCTAAATCAAAACATTTGAACAGTGAGCATGTGGCTCACAGTACTAATTGTAAAGCATACGTAGTGATTAATTACTTTGTCACAGAATTATGTTCAGTCCTGGAAATAGTGAGACACACGAGGAGTTCAATGAAGCGTAAGAGAAGCATATCTGTTTGGGGGTTTGTTACGTGTTTGTAAGGTAGTTGATACTTTTTAACTCCAGTGGATTATGAGTGAGGCGCCTTACATCTGTAATTAATTTCCATCGGTTCCACTTGAGAGCTCTGATTAACTTTTTATCTTATTGCTGCCCAAAGCAATAGTACAGGGTTGGTTTTACTTAAGAGTGGTTTACATTTTACTTACTAACATGTACCGGAATGTCCTAGGCAAATGTTAACCTAAGTGATGCTCTCTTGAGTCCCGTGTATTAAAATCACTAAACTTATCTAATAAACTGTTAGGCTGTGTTTTAAGTTTGTCTGTCTGCTTCCCATTCACGTTTTCTGTTTATGGGATGAATTTAGTTCTTGTCTGCTTCTCTTTCAGCCCAGGTCATATTTGCTCCTCGAATTCATTACAGAAACAAAATTGTGTTTGGAACCAAAGAGCAAGGATGGTTTCTCACATCTTGAAGTCAGTAGTTTGCTCAGCTGATGAGCTGAGGAAATGGGTCATTTTAGCTGTCTTGGACAAAAAGCGGTGATTAGTAATCATTTCCTTTCTAGCATATTTTCTGTTACACTACATTTCTTACTCATATACTAAACACTGTCTGTTTGTTTAATGGAATAAAAAAGACACAGAGAGGACATCAGGAACTAATTAATCTCTGTGCTCTTGACAGAAAAATGATCTGGTCCAGGAGTATCTCAAATGGGAGGCATCTCACTGGAGACGTCCATAGGAATCAAGGACAGTGCTGTAATGTGTTACAGTATAAACAATGAAACGTATCACAGAATGGTAGGGACTGGAAGGGACCTTCAAAGATGATCTAGTCCAATCCCCCTGACAAAGCAGGTTCACCTAGAGCAGGCTGGACAGGAATGCATCCAGGCAGGTTTTGGATATCTCCAGAGAAACCTCTTTGGGCAGCCTGTTCCAGTGCTCTGGCACCCTCAAAGTAAAGAAGTTTTTCCTCATCTTGATGGAATTTCCTGTGTTCCAGTTTGTGTCCATTGCCCCTTGTTCTGCTGCTGGGCCCCACTGAAGAGCCTCTGGCCCCATTCTCTTGACACCCGCCCTTTTTTATAAGCATTGATAAGATTCCCTCTCTGTCTTCCCCAGGCTAAACAGCCCCAGGCCTCTCCACCTTTCCTCATAAGAGAGATGCGCCCTGATCATCTTTGTAGCCCTCCCCTCAACTGTCTCCAGAAGTTCCTTGCCTTTCTTCAACTGAGGAGCCCAGAACTGGACACAGTACTCCAGTATCAGAAAACTCCCTTGTGCCTAGTAGCAAAATGTGTTTGTAATTGCTACTTAAGCAACGGGGTCAAAGTCTGAAGGTGTCCCCAGTAGCAGATCGTATCAGGGCAGGTCACATTAGCTTTACTTGCACAGAAATCCAACATGCAGATCAGCACATGAGCTTTAACATGTGCTAGAGACCCAGTCCTTTCCTCAACTGAAAGCAGGCCCCACGCCACAGCTACAAGATGGGAATCTTGAGAGGACCCTGCTGTGCTATTGCCTTGTTCCATAAAGATGCCTCTATTTCCTTGTTGAGGTTGCTGCTAATTACCTACTAGAGAAAATGAGTCTTGGGTTTGTTGCTTGTTTTTTTTTTTAAATCTCTGTTCTTGGTCTTTCCATCCCCAGTTGGCTATTTGGCCATCACCCCTGCTTTTTGGAGCTACTGTCTCTCTTCCAAACCTTATCTTCTATCTAGGAATTTATTTTTCTTGCTTATAGTCTAGCAATTGGGAAACACTCACTGTATAAGGATTCAAACTAGTGGATAACAAAATTTGTGAGCTAGTCACTCCATAAGAGGACAGGTGAACTGGGTTTCCCAGTCTACTGGATGGTCAGTGATTCTGGTCTCTGCATGGCCTTGGGCTGGGAGACAGCAAATGATGACTGCCTTTTCTTTTCTGCTGACAAAGTGGAGGGATATCTCTACAGCTGTAGTCCGCTTCTATCTTGAGTTATTCCTCCCGCTGCAAAGGCTGCCTCTTGCAGGCACAACTTTTAAGTTGAAACTGAATCTAAGCTCTTTATACAACAATAATTAAAACAATAAGATTGTCATTTGAAAATGTTGTCAGACTATGACTGAATGTTGTTGCAGGAATGCTCAGAATGCGGGTCTTGTGCACTTAGTGGAAAAATATGCATTCATATTTAGTATTGAGGAATACACAGCAAAAATCATCTACCCACTCACTTCTTTAGGGGACTGGCCAGACACAAAGCTCAGTTGTAAAGAATATTCATGACCCAGCTGAAGGTCCCCTTCTTTCCCTGGGACCCCAGTTCTGCAGAAGACCGGTTCCACAGGCCTAGGAAAAGAGTACACTCAAACTTTTCTTTTCCTGCAGGGTAAAGGAGAGCCGTAGGCACAATGTTTTCTCTTCCTAGCTGTAAACTAAGCCCGTGTCACTGCTGAGTTGTGCAGAAAGCCGCCATCTCAGAGGCTTGGTGGAACTCTCCTTAGGATCCAGGGGCACTGTGCTCTTGCGTGCCTGGCCATGACTTCAAGGCTATTGCGCTCTGTAACTGGGAAAGCTACAGAAATGCTGCAGGAAAGTCTGTATGTTTATATAACGTTTTATTCCATGAAGGGGTAGAGCTGAACTGGAAAGATCAGAAAACAGCCAAAGGAATCGGGGTTGTCAGTCGGACAAGCATACGACTAATCCAGTTCCAATTTAGCTACAGCTCTGTGTGAAGAATAAAAATCGTCTTTACAGTCATCCTATGTCCCTTCCCTAAGGCCAGTCTGCTCCAGCCGCAGCTGGCTTGTCAGGTTAGATGATAAGGACGGTGCCCCTGCAGGAAGCCCAGTGTCTTTCTTTTTTTGGCTGGCACAAGTGCACTGGCAGCTTCAGGCAAAACTCTATCCCAGCTGATGAAGCGGGAGAAGCTTCCTATTAACGCTTAACAGACCAAGATATAAAGAATCTTGGATTCCAGTGTCACAAGGAGACCTGGGTTAGTCAGAAGTGCCTGACTTATTTTCTAGGTGAGACTTAAAGTGCTGTCTCTGGTCACCTGCAGCGGGGCACCACTCCAGGACATGTCTTCTGCCACAGGCCATCTAGAAACTTTCTTGGGTGTAGACTGCCCATCTTCATAACAGTACCTGTTCCACTTCTCACTCAAGCTCATGGACGGGGGTAATCTCAGCTGTATGCACAATCGGTCCTGGAATTAATTAACAGCCTGATTTGTCTTTTGGGCTTGTGTTCTGGGTCCAAAACTGTATCTTCTTCTTCTTCCGAGGCAACGTGGGGCGTGTGGCTGCAGCAGCTCGGAAAGGAGGGAATTGGTGGGAGCAGGTGGTCTCAGGCTGCTGGCGGGGAGACGCAGCGATGCCCAACTGCAGCTCCACGCACTAAGGCCATGCTGTGCTGTTTCTCAGCAGATTCATCCCAACAGCTCCTCCCTCAAGCATTGCAGTTGTGTAAATGTGAATACGGCATTGCAGGAGGCTGATCGGACCAGGCTCTGCCTGGGTTAAAGATGCCTCTCTTTAAAGTGCTTGTAGTGCGGCATCTGCCATCCTGGGGGACGGGAGTGCTTATGAACCTTGTGTGCTACAGAGCGGGTTGCATTGTCCTCACATCAGGCCTGAGGCTCCGGCATTGTTTCATGATCAGAGGGAGAACAGCTTTCTCATCATCAAAGCAAACATATACAAATGTTTCATTTCCTCAGCGTGGGAGAAATTAAGTCTTTAAACACAGGGAGGGTTTTTTTTGTATTGTGTGTAGGGCTTTACATCATTTCTAAATTTCATTTTTTTTTTTAATAATTATAACATACGCATTCAAACGTCTTGGAAGAAATGCAAGTAATAATTTAAAATATTTTCAAAAAATTATTTCTACTTAATAAATTTAAATGCATTTATGTTCTTAATAAGCTCAGATTTGCCTGGAATTCGTCATTCCTTTAATGTACATTTGGCATCTTTGCTCCAAGCATTAGGACATATTAGGACTTTCTGCAGCCTTTTTGCTTCTTACTAAAAATTCTACAAGTAATATCACTTGCTGTGCTATTTATGAAATGTAATAAGCACACGACCTTATCAATAGTGTCAAGTTACAAAGGTCAGTCTTTATGGCTTTGTGTATCTTTGAAACAGCAATCAATACTAGACTTTAGCTGCCTGCAGAGATAATTGGTGTAGTTGAACACCATTTAACTAAAACTTGTAGAAGGTGCTGCTGAATTTGTGTTCCAAACTCTCACAGTCTATGTCCTTTTATGATGTTGAGCTCAGAAATTAGCTTAATTGCTGGGAATATGTTTAAATGTTTCTGAAATAGGCTTTTATGAGCTTGCAATACTTCATCCTCTGCAGTTTTCTTTAGAAGGGAGTCAGTCTGTCCTAAGTATCTGTCTTGCCAAATATGGCTTCTGTGTTATTGCAGCAATGATAAATATAGCCTCTGTACAGCACCTATAGCAGATAATGAGAAATCTAATGTATTTGTGAAAATACAGTAATGTGCAAGTGCATAAGCATTATTTATTAGTGCTTGTATGACTGAAAATGCTACAGTATATGCGTGCATAAAGCCACTATTCCCAGAGTACTCTAGAATTTAAAAGTAGTAATAAGTTTTATCTTTAAGAGGTACAGTACTGCATTTTGGCAGCTTAAGACACTGCTGCTGTCTGGCCATCTAACTATAATATTTGGTAAAATTCGCTTATTTTAGAGGAAAAAGATTTGTTCCTAACTTCTTTTTCCCCACTGGGAGCTTTTAAGAAGTATTTGCTTTTTGGAATGAGCATTCTGTACTTTTATGATAAGATGTTATTCAAGAGGATAGAGGACACAAGGAGATGTTAAGATGCCAGGGCAGCCAATTTATGAAACTATACAGAAACACTTTTCAACATTTTCCTTGCCCTTGCTGCCTGCCAGACCCAAAGTGCTTTAGAAATCCGAGTTGCCCTCGTGACCTATGCTGCAATACCAGAATTACCAAGGGCAAGAAATGCCCCTATTTTACATATGGGCAGACCAGAGGGAAATGAATGGCTTGTGCAGGTTAGGCAGGGGGATGTGTATCCCAGACCTGCAAGTGACCCTTTGGCATCTTCTGATTATTCAAGTTCTCCTGCTGAACCTAAATGAAAATATAAAAAAAAAAAAAAACCAAAAAGAAAAAAATTGGCCCACAGGCAGGGAGTCTAATCTGCCTAGTTAGTTTATAAGTACTTAGACAACAATCAGAACTTTAAAGCCAAATATAGTCTGTTATTTGTGTGTGGATAATGTCCTTATCCAAAGTCTCAGACATTTATTGTTCTTTTATAGATAAAGTTGTATCATTGTCTTCTCTTACAAAGAACTGAAAGAAGAAAAAAAGAGCCATCTTCATCTGAAAGTTGAAAATATTTCCTCCAAGGCCTGGATATTTTGGATTCTTAAAAAAAGCAACCTATGTAATTGATAGAAGAATGTAAGCTGTTCTCATGACCTAATTAGCATTGTCCATGACTTTTCAAAATGCTTACCCCTGAAAAATGGATTGTCCCTTGACCATTTCTCTCTGTCCCTGCAAGATTCTCATCTCTTCTAATAAGGGATAGATAGATACTGGATAATTGAAGGAAGTCGTTCAATTTTCATTCCCTGGTTATAGAGACAAAGTCAATATTGGCCTATCCAAACAAAGGCAGTTGGTGGACTGATGAAAAATAAATGGTAAAAATCTAAAAGCTATTCAACTCCAATACAAATTTTCCTCTTTTTATACTATTTCTAACATTCAGAAAGGCAGGATGGTCAGGTCCTCTGAAAAAGGAAGTAGTGATGGAAAGGTGAAAGAGAATTCAATTTGCATGGTCCTTTAGTATTGGAATTGCTGATAAATTTCAGCAGATCTTTCAGTGATAAAATTCATTATTTTGATCAAATGCATTCCCACATACAAAGATGAGTTTGAGGTTTAAAAATATCATCTCAAGTGCTTTCTTGCACTTACGTTCAAATCTGGCACCTGTAAGCCTCTTAAAGGAGTATAGAAATCTTTTATTTCACAAAGATTGCTGAATAACCTAACTATTGGCATTTTTCCTTCTCCCAAAATTTTTGCTGTCATTTTTTTTTCTCTGTTTTCAAAGCAGTGCTATGAAGGGACAGAAGAGACTAGGCACAGTACTGGCTGTCATTTGCATGTGGACACAAAATATTCTGTGTGAGATTCTCTCAAAATCTCCCCACTTTCCCTTCTGGAGATTTCATTAACAGGATTCATATTCTTTTCACATGGAAAACTGCATGTTTTGAGTTCGGTTATCAAACTTTTCAATTGTTTGCTTAATTTTCAGCTGCAGTGCAATCAGTTTGATAATCCCCTCAGAGTCCAGATTTATACTTATGGTCTAAGCCAGGTGTATTTGTATGTGGATATAGTCAAAGAATTGCTTCTTGCATTCAGGTGGAATGAGACTCTATTAGCTGAACCATTGCAGTGTGCTAAGGTAAGCCTAAAAAAAGAGCACTATAGTGTGGTCTTTTCTACCTATGGGAATTCAGATTAACATATTTGTGTCTTAAATTGCAAGAAAGATGTGTCATATCCAATGGAATAAAACAGAATAGATTTACTCAGTTACTACTGAAAGTAAAAATTGTGTGCTGAATGGATTCCTTACTAAAACTGTCTAACAAGCGTGTTGTCTCAGTTGGTGATGAACCTCAAGGAATTTGGTGTAGACAAGCTCCAGACTCACCAATGTATTCAGCAGCTGATCACCAAATTTTCCTTTCCTTTCTAGAAAAGAGCCTTCCAGCAACAAATAAATTCTTTGATAAGAACTTCATTACACCTGGGGCAGTCTTGAACAAAGACTGGTTTGAGGCATAAAATCCCGTAGCGGTAATCAGTCTCCCTCACATCCAAACCACATCACAGTCGCTGTTTAAAGTACTACAATATGCCATAAACTCTGTGAATCAGGGCTCTTCGCGCCAGAATTAACAAGTTCGAGCTGCCAAGGCCTAGTCTAGAAGAGGGTGGTTCAAGTTGCCCCAGTCCCGCAGGTATGAGGGAGGAAGAGAGAGAGAGACCTGTTGTCCTGTTTCGATCATGCACTGCCCTTTCTAACGTCTCAGCATCCCCTAGCAGACTGGACAGGGGTTTTGTGTGTGAAAGTGAAGTGCGGACTTTTCTCCATCTTCCATCCAGCAGCCATGCTATGGATTGGTGGGAAAAGCAGACAGAAGGAGGTAATAGAGACACCACATGTGTTGGAGTGGGCTCGGTGTGTTTGTGAAACCCTTGTTGTGGAAAAGGGCTGGGGGTGGCCCTCTCTTGCAGCTTGGCACCCGGATCAAGCTGGCCAGATGCATCCCACCCTGCAAGGCTGGAGAGCTGCAGAGAGAGCAAGCATTCTGCTCTGGGTGAAGAGGAACTGGGATCTGCTGGAAGCAGTGTGCGGGGAGCAGGCAGGGAGTCAAAGCAAGCCTCACACTTGGGGCAGGACTTGTTGGGTCAGTGGCAATGACAGCAGAGGGCTAACCTCATCTTCTGCCTGCGCGGGTGGAGCTTGGTGGTGAGGGCAGCCTGCGCTGTGCTTCCTTGCTTCTGCTTTAGGAGGTGTTGGTCTAATGGGCTGTGAATTTACGGAATGGCACCAGGGTAAATCTTTGATTTTCTCCAAAGGCTCTATCCTTTACTGGATGTAACGGAGTTGCCTCTCAGGTTCTGGGAGCTGAACCTGAGTAGGTGATGTGGCCTGAGGCATGGAGTTTTGAAAGGGCTGGCAGGGCAGGGGAGCAGCAGCATCTCGCAGGGATGCAGGGGGAGTCAGTCATTTGTAGGCATCTGTCCGAGAACATGTGAAAGTGTGTGCAGTAGGTCAGGCTTGCCTTGGTGGTGGCTAATGGCTTGGGACTTTGCTGTTTAAGACCAGCCCTGCTAAGATGAGTAGATGTAAATTTTTAGAAGGAAGTTGTGGCGTTTGCTGTAGTCTACAGTTTAAAATGGTAGATTTTTGTTGGTCGTGGGAAGGATTTTTCCTTGTTTATTAAAGGACAGGGAAAGACTCCATGTAAAAGGTCACCTGTTCTGAAAAACAGATTCTGTGAGGATGATAATCTGCCCGCAATCTCTTGATGAAAGAGCTGTACGGCACTGCAGCGGTTGCTGTAAGGAGTAGCCAGCAGTGACTGCAGCTAGCAGGGGTGGCTGTTGATCAGTACAGGTAGCAGATGTCCCAGGCACCGCCGTTTAGTGCCTGAATCGGCCTGAGTGGAGCCTTCTCTTCCCAGACAGAGTAAATGCTGGAATCCTCAAACCCAAATATCTATCAAAGGCAACAGATTTACCTCCCCTTCACCTGAGATCCGCTGAGTCTAATCTCCCTCAGGGTGGTCCTACCAGAACGGGGGATGCCTTTCCAGCTACTCACTGTGGACAGAGGCAGACTAGGTCAGGATTTTGCTAGTGTACTCTGAAAGATGTCCGTCTCAGCTGCTGTTATTTTTTCATGTTTTCCCAAATTTGTGTTTTCTCAATAAAATTTGGTTTTCTTGCAAGCATGAAGGGATTCATCATTTTTGAATGCCCAGATGTTTGGTTTATCAGATGCTCTTATGATCTCCAATTGCCTAACTGCTGATCTTTGGACTACTTGGAAGATTTTCTGAGATTTTTTATCCTCTGGCAGAAATTACTTGAAGATGGTCAGATGGCTTAAAGACTGCCAGGCAAGGACAAATGGATGGACAGGCAAACGGCAGAGTGACAGGCTGCCTCATGTCACTAAAAGGGTTATTAAACATTGGAACAGGCTGCCCAGGGAGGTGGTGGATTCACCATCCCTGGGGGTGTTTAAGAAAAGGGTAGATGTGGTACTTAGGGACATGTTTTAGAAGTGGTTTTTTGTCAGGGTAGGTTAATGGTTGGACTTGATGATCTTAAAGGTCCCTTCCAACCTCACTAATTCTATGATTCTATGATTCTATGTGCTTAGGAAACACCTCTTCATGCTAAATACGATCTGTAACAACTGTGCCTTGAGCCCGAAAGTTTCATTGGTCCGTAAAATGGAAAAAAGAGATAAAGTGTCTATTTTTTTTTCATTTTTATCAGATATTTTATGCTACTTATTAACTTATGCAAAAGTCTTTGGAAAAATTAGGTTGTTTTTTTGTAAAAGTATAGTGGATGCCTATGACTTATTAATGCAGATAAAAGGCATAACTCTAAGACACATTAGTGCAGATAAAAGTAATTTAGGAAAAAAACCCCATGAGCATTGTTTTGCTGACATGAAGCCCCGGAAATACAAAGTTAGAATTAGTTCTATTTGCCTAAAGATTAACCTCCCTGTTGAGTTTAAGCATTCTTTGATTTACAGCATGCCAACTGCCCAAACGCTTGCTTTTAACTCAGAGTTTTGGTGGTGGAAGATATTACAAGTACTGTGAGATAATTTGCCAGCCCTGCCATGGGAGCTTCCAGCTCTGGGTAAAGCTCCTGGGAGTTCAGATATCCTTTGGGCAAAGCGACAAGGTTCTGCTAAATACACTGAGCTGAAACTGTGTGAATAAAGCACAGTCTTTAATGTTGTAGAGTGCTGAGCTTATATATTTTGACAAATTTCATTGAATCTTAATTATTTATATAGCTCCAGAATGTAAAGTGATTTGTTTTTGCAAAAATAATTGCTTTTGTCACGTGAGAGCGATCACATCGTTGTGCTGATAGTAAGTCTCTGTGACAAATTAAGACCTGTCATCAACAAGTCAGCAATTGCTGCTTGGTTCCACTGAGGGGTATCTCAGTTTTTAAATTAACTTTTTAAGTTTTATCATAGATAAAACACTCTTTATGTTATTTTATTATCCATTTTTTGTAATGCATGCGACGTTTTAATAATTCACTTTATAGTTACCATGTTACAGTCACTTCTGTGTGTGTGAATTAGCATGAGTGGAGGAGAGAAATGCAGAGCTATGAGATTCCTCTTGTCACGGCGTGTTAGTGTCTCGCCGCTGGTGTGTTCTGTGGCATCGGTGGGAGGCAGGATGAGCAGAACGAGTGTTTCTTCTGGTGCTATTTTGCATAGTTTTGCTAGGCTTTGAGCATTTCTCCTGGGCATGGAAGTAAGGATTAAACTGGGCAAAGGAGTGTTCTGCACTATGAAACAGCAGTTCCTTGCTATGTTTGATAACTCTAATATGACAGAAAAATCCCTCTGGTATCTTTGTGCTGAGATTTTAGGTTGATGAGAAGCAGTCATATACAATGTTAAATTTGGGGCTGATCACTTGCTTATAGTGGTCAGATATCCAGAATCTGCTTTCAGATGCTGGCTGATGGTTCAGCACAGACTAGTTTAGCTAATGTGGAGAAAATCTGTAATTATGAAGCTTTGGTATTTCTGTGTGTGTAGGTAACTCTCAGAAGGACTTGCTGCCTGACTGTGCAACTTGTCTTTTGAGGACTGATCAAAAGTTAAACTTTTAAAATGATTGATCCTGAACTGTTTATATACAGAAGACATTATCACTGAGGTCATTTGAGATACAGGTGTACAAGTGCTCTGAAAGACGGGGTTAAGATATATTTCTGAGGTTTTGCTTCTTACAGCTCCCCTTGCCACCCATTCTTCAGAAACAGGTCTTTATTTTGACAATCTATCAAGCAGTATTTTTGTAAAAAACTAACATGTACTTTAGATTTTCTTTTCAAGAGCAAACTAGTTGAAGCTGTTAACCAGTTCTCCATTAACTGAATGTAAACTCTTGGTTTTGTTCTGAGCACAGAAGCATTTACTGACATATGCCAAACCACTCCATCTGATGGGATTCCCTCTTCTTCCAGATGGTTAGGTCATTCAGGGATGCCAGATTTCCTGAAAAAGTCTTCATTAATTCTCCACATGAAACCTGACTAAACTTTTTTTGTATATTTTTCAATAGGTCATATCACAGTTCATTGAACAAATCTTCATACTTCTTCCTAACATTTCATTATCCCTCATGCACATCTGGACATCTCTGGAATGCAGGAGTAAACAAAAAAAGCTCAGAATATTTTATTTTTATTATTACATATGTATTTAATTGAATTCCTTCTGGTATTTCTGGTACTTAAACAATAGCACAGGTTAACTGTGGTTTCTTCTCAACTGTTAAATGACAAAATACAGATGAAGATGTTTACATGTTTTCCCCTGAGGGA
Source organism: Rhinoptilus africanus (assembly GCA_013400135.1). Lineage (NCBI taxonomy): Eukaryota > Metazoa > Chordata > Aves > Charadriiformes > Glareolidae > Rhinoptilus > Rhinoptilus africanus. The sequence continues at coordinate 81,446 of VXBO01006258.1, read as the reverse complement.
TGCTCTTACTTTGTTAACATTAAGGTTTGATTCTGCTGTGATCAGCAGTTACCTTGATTGTGTCAGGGTTTTTACAGCATAACTAGGTACAAAGCATTTTAAAATTAACTTCGCTTTTCATTATTAAATTTGTCTCACATCTAGGACAAACCTCTTTCGTTGAAGGATAAAGAAGTTTCTGAGTTTGCTACTGTAGCCTATGGGAAATTCTGTGATAGCTGTTCTCCCACTTCACTTGGTAGCAATCTTCCAATTTTGGTTGCAACCCCAGCTATGACTGCAGGCTAGACCTCTTGTGGCTGTCTGGACCAAAGATGGTAATCTTCCCAGGATATGGGTAAACGCAAGAGGTGTGGTCCTTCTAGTCCATGACATTGTTCATTCAACCAGGAAAACACCATGGGCTGTTGAAACTGCCATGAGGACATTTGACCTGGAATTGTCCTTCAAGTGCTGAAGCTGTTCCAAATTTTTATTCTATCTAGTTCTTGCTGGAAAAGTGTCAGAAAGCACTGCATTTTTCAGCCACTTTTGTGGTAAAGCAGGCAATACGTTTTGTTTGAAGGTAGTGGAGTCCAGCGGACAGGATGTAGAGGTACTCCCCAACGGTGGTGTCCCCTCTAGTTTCCGAAAATGGAGGTCCTTCTTTATGGTGGCTCCCGAAACTGATGAGTTAGTGGAAATTTGGTCCAAGTGAGGTCTGTAACCATTTTGTACCGTACAAAGAGGGTAGATTCGGTCACCTACCATTTTTCAGGGCAAGCATGTCATACTTTCAGGGCAAACAGGTATGGGATTTGGGGGAGAACATGCAATACCCATCTCAGGTTTAACGCAGATATGTGCAATGCAACCTCAGATACACAGCAAAGGGACCGAAGCAGCTAAATTCAGGGTAGATGGGGGAGTGCAACTGCGTACTACGCTGCTGGTTTAATTTCAGCCCAAGGCTATCCTGCATGCAGGGAACTTCAGCCGGTCAGACATAGTGTTCCTCTGCTGACTGCAGTTTGTGCAGCAGCATTTTAGATTTCTTATTTGACTTGTGAGGAGAACAGGCCACCTATGCCCTTTTTCAGCACCTGCTTCTAGTTTGGCACATCTCTTGTTGCAAGTTGGCATCTGCCAAGAGTAATTTATTTATTTCACATCTCAGAATTAGCAAAAATACTGATTTTTCCAGGTACGGTGTGAGATGTAATGCATTCATTATCGATGGACAGCCCGTGGCTGTGCTGGCCCTCAGCCCGGGGAGCCAAACCTCCAGGAGGGGCCCCAGCATGGGACTCTCCCCTTGATGCTGCTTTATCAAAGGTAAATAATCTGAGATTTGCTCATTACTGAACATGCTTTGTGGATATCAATTAACTGAACAGAGATTTAAATGTGGTGCTCATTTTTAATCTTTTGCAGATTGCTGTTAATCCATTATGTTTACACTGCCACACTCTAAGTAGGAACAGCTCTTATTAATCAATACACTGATTTGCTGTTTTACCTAGGAAGGAAGCAAGGATTTGCTGTCCGCCTGCTTTATGCATCGGGATGCTACTGCTGGGATCCCAGGAGCCTGCGTCGGAAGGAGCCTGGGAGCTAGAGGAGCCTTGCAGTTAAGCAGATTAACAGTGATTTGCTTTCTTTGGTCTGGCAGCAGGTGTCTGTAACTGACTCTGTGCTTTGCAAGATGATACTTCATCGAATAAATGCACTGTCAAAGTTAATTAGTTACATTTTATTTTGCAATTCACCTCCATGATGACATCATGCCAGTAGTGAAAAGGGCTCGAAAAAAAGATCGTTTGTGCTCTAGCTGGTGGATTCTATGACCATGTGAAAATGACCTTTTGGAAAAGGAATATGAAGGCTTTCTGTTTGATTTTGGTTTATTGGTTGGTGCTGACAATATAAATGCTATTTAGAGCTCTTGGAGATTTTGACCAAGCTAGCAAGTTTCAGGAGTCTGTCAGCTGTCTTCACTTAATAATGTCTCCTGCTCTTGTAGTGCAGCCGCGAATGCATGGAAACCTCTGAACTGTGATCGAACTGTGGTCATCACAAGAGTGACTGTCGGTTCATGTATCACTTGGGATGGTACAGAGGAAAACCGTTCTTCAGAAAAATCAGTGAAGTGTGCCAGAGTGCTTATCTTTTATTCTGTGAAATTATATAAAAAATTCAGGCTGAAGCAATGTCAGTGAATGTAGTTAAGGTGCTCATCTGTCTGCCTGGTACCATTTCTAAAAAAACCCAACACACTGACCATTTATTTCATAGCTGCCAAACTGCTTGACAAGGGCTTCAGGAGAAACACCTACATATTCACAACACTTTGGGCCATCTTTCTAGAGATGGGGACCCTTGTGAGCTCAAGGACTGAGATAGGTAATGTCTGTAGGAAAATTCTCACCAATGAAGCAGGGTGATTTTTCCCTTTCTGCCCCAGATACTGACTAAAGACAGCATACTCAGCAACAATGTGAGAGATGGCAAATACATGACAGTAATTATAAAACCAATTGTAGCATTACAAGGATTACACTGTATGTTGCTCACCTCTCAGCACAATAGAAAAAAAAGGTAGAAATTCCTTCTTTTTAGATGGAGGGTGTAGTACAAATGCTAGGACAGGATAATTGATTAATTTTCTTTAGAAGTCTGAAAAGTAGTTTATAGTAATAATCATCATCAGCCAAATTGTTGAAGAATTGTGGTGTGCTTTTATCTGCAGCTAAAAAAAGATATGCTGTTTTACAGTTGTGAAATCTGGATTTTATGTATGCTACCAACAAAGGCTCTTTAATAATGCAAGCCCAAGAGGTTATTCCTTGACAAAATAGCATCACGTTGATGCAGGTAACATCAAATGATAATAGATTTTAGGGTGTCTTGCATGTTTTAGTTTCTTTCCTTTATTCCAGTGGCAGGAAACACCTAGGTGAATAAATACCTTACTGTTAGTAGGGATTCATTGAAAGTTGGGTCATTAGCTCTCTCAGGATCCTTCAGATATTCTTATCAGAAAATGTCAGCATTATTGAGGTGTTATTTTGAAACATCACTGTTCCAGGAGGCATCTGTGCCAAAATATCTCATATATTACTGGCAAAAGCGATTGGGAAGAGAATCTAGCCAGTGCCTGGATGTGCCATCAATGCAGTAGATCAGCTTCTGTTCTTCTAACTGAGAGGCCTGTCTTCAGATAACAATTGTTCTGCCCTTCTCCTCAGACAGTGGAAGGAGATGGGCAGTTCCAAGATCTGACTGAGAGGGGCTGAATCACCTTTTTGAGGTTCATGCTTTGCCCTAATGATTATCTCGAGATAAGGGAGTCTAGCCATATTAATCATCAAGGATGCAGTCACACCTTTCTGTTTGTAGTGGGGCATTACACCTACAAAACATCTGGACTTTCTTTTCATTCCTATTCTTAATCAGCAAGTTCTTACTCTACCATGGGAGGAAAATTGGCTGGGGAGAGGGTAAGGACGGCACACCTGCCAATTCCATAAGGAAAATAAACTGATCTCTATGGTGAACGTCAGCAGCTTGTTGCTACTTCTGGGAACCGTCCTCAGTCAAGTGGGCAGCTTCCCACCACTTTGTTTTTTAATGGGGTGGCCACATCCTCCCCATTTACCCCCCACCGCCTTCATCCCTTGTGAAACTGCTGTGGCAGTGTAACCCACAATTACCAGAAGCAAAGACCCATCATTACATTTCCATCAGACTGTGCAAATACTAATTTTAAAACACAGGAAGTCCTTGTGTTGTTGCCTAACTACATTGTTTAGGAAGGAAACAGACAGGCAGGGGTTAAAATCTAGGTGACTGATGCTACCATCTTGACAAGCTTGGCTTCTATACCAATACATTTCTTAGTGCAATACAACTGTGTCCTCCCGCCTCTCCTGAGACAGTGAGGTAACTGTCATGAAGATCAACATTCAGTAAGAAAAAATGGAGGTCTTCCAAAACAAGCTGCAAATTTTTATTTGTAGTTTCAATATTTAAGGAAAAAAAAAGCATTTATAGATCCTAGCAGGTCAATTTCTTTAGTTATGATTGCTATCTACACATGCCATTAATGTTCAGAACTAAAATACTGAGTCAACAGCTTACAGTTAAAGTAAATGCTTTCTCAGTGAAGTTGAGCATTTATTTCTCCACTAATTTTTTTTACAAAAGTCTTCTTTTACAGGTCTATCACTCATCAACATATGGCTATAATTAGCTGTTTATTTAGTCAGAATTGATGGGTGGCTTCAACCAAGCTTCAAGAAACTCCAACCTTGTAACTAGGGACACAATCTGGATCGATACGTGGCTATTACAAGATGCATAAAATTGTAGAAATTTTATGTCAGATTAAACATGCAAGCACTAAACATGCACACTTCACTTTCTGCCCCACAGTGCCTTGAAAGAGGAATTCCCAAAGACACTGATCTTCAAGTATTGGAGTATTTTAGCGACAAAGCAAAGCATTTATTTTAAATTGGTTATTTTCTAACAAAGGAAATGAATTTTTTTTCTTGTTGGTGTATTCAATAGCTTTGGGGATTTTTAAAATTAAAAATAGTTAGGAATGCTATCCTCCTATTAAGTCTGTGAGATACTCAGCTACTTAGTGCCTGTGGACGCATGCTCCATACCTAAGAGCTCCATAACTTGCAATAGTAATGAAAAGATAATTGTATAAATTGACTAACCAGGGTACCACATGGAACAGTCTTTCTTGAGCTTGACATCTCTGAAGGTGTTGGGTTTTTTCCTTTTTAATTATAATCATGGGTCTAAACTTATTGCCTAAGCATATATGTTCTCTGAAAATCAGTGAAAGAGATTTTTTTGTGTTTTTTTTCAGTGATGAATTTTCTCCAAGACTAACATCCATCAAGGAAGACAATTCAGATCAGAACAATAGAGTGGCTGGAGCAGTTTGTAGAGCTCTGTGATCAGGAGGTAGAATATTATTTTCCTTTGGGGTGTAGGCGTGAAGAAGGGTAAATTACTTTGTTTTTCCATTGTGATAAACTTTCGGGAAGACCTGGGCTGCTGGAACTTCTTTTTTCACAGTCACTTTTTGGGATTTACGGTAAATTTAGCAATCAGGAAGTGGAGTCATCCTTCCTGACTTATGATGAAGTGCAAATATCAGCTCTTTATTCTCTTGAAGGCCATATGACTTCAGAATTGCTATGAATGTTGGCTTCTCACACCAAGAAGAATAAACAGAGTGTTTTCAACTGTAAGGCCAGTAGGTTCACAAGATGCTTAAGCTCAATACAGAGTAAAAACTGTTGCAGTCATGTCTTTTTGCACAACTGTATTCCTCACATGCTCTCTTAATACTTTGAACGCAAATAGATTTTATCATCTGTGAGTAGCATGATGATGGGTTTTTTTCTCTTATTAGTCTGGACATTATAATGATTGATGCTTTTAGTTATGTTCTGGTTAATTTTTTAGGTTCAAAGTTGCTAACTTGAAGAAAACGGAGGAAGCTTGATATGAAGATTTAATATCTGTGATGGGTATGAGAGAGTCATAGTCAACTCTGGTATACCAGTATGAAATGGCCATCAAGAATTCCTCATATACGACAGTACTTCAGTGCTTCCTAATATTTGGAGTAAGAAATATGGGCAGTATATCTGATAAGATATGCTAGATAAATGTTGAGTTCTTAATGGTTAATAGTGTTCAATCTACTTAAGCTCAAAACCTGTGACCTCTACTTAAGCTCAAAACCTGTCGCAACCAAACCTCTTCTAGGAGAATCAAATATACAACTCTCTTCAGTAAAGGCAGCAAAGTTCACTGGTAACTTGATCACTGTGTAAATGTCAGGTATTTCCCTCTATTCAAAGAAAATTGTATGGTACACATTTACTCTCTAGGCAATCCATCAAGAGGCCTGCGTAAGCCAAGGAGTGTATGCTCATGTCAAATATTTCACCCATAATTCTTATTTTTTCATCCTGAAGCTTGTTTAAGAGTAGCACAAAGTGGATATGTGTGGGTGTGGAAGGCTTTCCTAGCTGAGACCCACATGTCTGGAATTCTCTCTCCATAGTCATCAACTGGCCGAGTAAATATCCTGTGTGGGATCCTTCACAGAAAAAGTCACAATCTCTCCCTTTGCTCTTTATCATAGTTTCCCTATAATTGTGTGGTTTTGACATAAGAGAAAAAGGAGACAGTGTTTTGTGTTCAGAGCGTCTTTCAGGTGCCACTCTGAGGTCCTCGAACATAATTGTTTTTATCTTATGCAGCTCAATTAGTTGTTGATGAGATTCTAGCCAGTTTTTACTAAGGAAAGAGGAGTTTTCCGAGAAAGGTTGCTGTTAAGTGTTTGAAGGAAACTACAACAGTCTCAACCTTCACTAAGTTTTGAATGGCCATCTCGGTAACTCTCTTGCATTCTGGTCTCCTGAGGACATCTGGAGAATGTCAGTTGGCCACGTGATGTCCTCCACTTCTGCTGACATAAACCTGGAGTACAGTTGCTGAAGTCACTGCACGTTTGTGCAGTCTGTGCTGTTTAGATTCTGTTTCTAAACCCTGTCTTCCGTGTATGTTTGCTTTGAAGATGAATACAATGAGAAGAAAACTTTGTTCTTCTAATGGTTTAGAATCTGTTGTGTGAATGATATCAAGAATTGGGGGTCGACTACTGACATGGGGCTGGCTAGATTGCTTTTCCTCTTGTGATTAAGTGGCAAGATGAGTGAGTATTGCCAGAAGCATAGCTGCAACACAGGGAATGGACTGAGGCAGACTAAGAGTTTTGTTTTCCAGACAGGCCAGACTTATTTTTGGTCGCTTTGGCTTGGTCATGTTTCAGAAACCTCATTCCATAAGGGTTTTTCCTGTCTTCAAGACCTCGGTTGCTTTAACAATAACAATAACAAAAACAAATTATAAATGTCTCCGTCTGTAAGAGAACTAACTTGATCAAATTGAAAGGCTCGTGTTACTCAAGACATAGGGAACAGTGTGCTTGAGTGCTCTGCAAACATTGTCCAGAAACACAGCTCTTGGGCCCTGTGGAGATTTCTGGAGAGCAGAGTGCCTGTGGGTACAGAATTTCACAAAATAGCCATCTTTGCAAGTAAAGTGGAAGTGGGATTGATTTTAGGCTGGTTTCTAGGCTGCTGTTCCTGGTTTCCTTGCAGATGGATAGGTAGATTAAATCCAAATCTAACATTTTACCCAGCATGGCAGAAATGCTGAAGGGTAGAGTGTATCACCATTTATACTTTGCTTCCACAACTGGTCCACAATTAATTCGGTATCTCTATAGTTTCTTTCTGGCATATTGTTATCTGGCTAGCCCCTATCAGAACCTGAGTTATCTGCTATAAGTTGACTTAACCCCTCAACAGCTGATTTTCTCTTCTTTACATTAGCCTGCAGTGAAACTGTATTTGCTTATGGGGCAGGAAGAGGAGATGTTACAGACCCTGAACTACTGACTTGAGTGAGGCATGTGATTAATACAACTTAATGAAGAGAAGCCTTCCAGTGGCTTAAAAACAGAGGCTTAAAAACTGTCAATCTGATATTCCTTTCTAATGAAAAAAATTGAAATTCTTTGATTTTGCCTATGTTTGTTGTAGAAATGACAGCTCCAACAAAGTAGTTGGTAGAGAAGGAAGAGAGACGAGGTGTATTTCATATTTGAAAAATAATTTCAAAAATGCAGCAAAAGCTACATAATTCTGGAGCTCTGTTTTTTATTATATTTTACTGTCTAATGAATAAGAAGGAAAATGTGTAATTGTAATACAGTAATGTCACTAGAGTCTACAAGGAGCATGTTATCCTGTTAGATTTATTCCTCTGAACACAACCAAACAGCTCATGCTGAGTAAGACTGGGGCTTCCGTTCAAACAGCAGTGGTAAGACTGTGGGACTGGAATCTCCTGCATGAAGGGAAAATTTTAAGACTAATACACATAAAGTCTGTGGAAACATAATACACTGGGCTCTTTGTGCTTTAGAAACGTGCAATGATTTTAATTTTTTTTTACTTTGAGAATTTTGTTGTGTTTCTTTTGCAACTGTACTAAAGAATTTATCTTAACTCTGTCTAAAAGTGTACCAAAATATTGGCTAGGGAAAGTTGTTCACTCTCTGGGAAAAGTTTTTGCTTGTGATTTCACCTAGATGAGGTGTGCATTTGGCTTTTAACCTGATAATCAGGCTATGGTAGCAACCTGAGAGTCCTCAAAGCTGGAGACATCTGTCAAAAAGAAGCAGATTCCTGATTTGAAGGGGAGACTGAGATGACTGGAATCATAGAATGATTTGGGTTGGAAGAGACGGTAAAGACCATCTAGTGCCAACCCCCCTGCCCTGGGCAGGGACACCTCCCACTAGACCAGGCTGCTCAAAGCCCCATCCAGTCTGGCCTTGAACACTTCCAGGGATGGGGCATCCACAGCTTCTGTGGGCAACCTGTTCCAGTGTCTCGCCACCCTCACATGAAAGAATTTCTTCCTAATATCTGATCTAAATCTACCCTCTTTCAGTTTAAAACCATTACCCTGTATCCTATCACTACACTCCCTAATAAAAAGTCCCAAATAAAGAATCTGGAGCTTCACTTCAGAAAGTTCCTCTCTGTTATCTTTTCTGGGCCAGACTCATCCCCTGGGAAGATATTCACCCAGAGCATGTTTGCAGTGACTGAACTCTTTCTGTGACGTACCCTGGCCATAGGAGTGTCTCTCTGGTTAGTCTTACGGCATGCCAGTTCTGAAAAGGAGAAATGAGAGGGTCCTGCTCCTTTGAGAGTCCCCATATGGGACAAGTACTGACTGGGAAAGTTAAGGCAGCCTGACACACATTTTAAACTGTTTGAAAATGCAGTGCTTCATATTTAATCAATTTGAGCCCCATGGATTAAAGGAGGAATTTATCGGTAAGAGAAGCCTCATAGTCTTGAGCCTGTGTGATGACAAAGTGAAAACATCCAGCATTATCTATTATTTGTAACTTTTGGTTCCTCTGACCCTTGTGGGTTTTTTTATGTGAAAGTGTACGGCAGCTAAACTGTTTGAAACATTACAGTAAGTGAAGTCAATGGGGTAGGAATAGAGGTGTGGGGACTGTTCAGTCAGTCTTTTTCCATTCCTGTCTGCAGCTGTAGTTTGGTTCCTTGACTGTGTGCATCGATGCACACAACTAGATTACCACAATTTAATTAGATTACCACATCCTATTTTTTGTTATGAGGCAAGATTGAGGATCAGCCCTCCCAAGGCTGCTATGATCCCAAAGTGGTTAAATACTGTTATGTCTGAGGCAGTACTGAAAACTGCATATATTTATCCTGTATTGTTGAATGAATCACATATTTTGTTCATATACTTCAATACATAATGTCCACAGTAAAACACTTTTCACACAGTGAAATGCTGGTAAGTCAACAACAACAAAAAATATCCCTCATTGAGGCAAGGAGTTCTGCAATAGCCAGACAAATTATGGGATGTGATCCTGTAAGGTACCTGAGTGTACTGACAGATTTTGCAGTGTCCTGTCCTCACGCTCCCAGGGTGGCTGAGTAAGGAGCTGGCACAGTGGGGTGAGGGGAGACAGCCATGTCTCCCAGTGGCCGTTAGCAGATGGGAGGGTCTTGGGCGTACAGGGAGATGTTGAAGTGCATCTGGGCAATTCAGGGCTCATGGGAAGCTGCTGCGTAGCAGCCTGAGGTTCTCTTATTCCTATTCCCTTCATAATGCTAGACCCCATCTACAGCAGACAGTGCCACACTTGCTGGCGGGATCTTCATGAACATTTCTGTTCTGTGCTTTGAACAGTGTCTGTTCCACAAACATTAACTCTCATAGATACTTCTATGAGCTGTGCAAGGGGCGTTGCCCTGACTTTCAAGGTGATAATCACAGAGAAATTAGAGTCAAAGATCTTTGTTAGCTTGAAGTAAGCTCTTTGGAGCTTACTGGTCTGAGATGCCTAAAACTTGAATGTTAAAAAGCCCATATATACTCTATGATATGTTCAAAGCATGGCTCCCCCTCTACAATTTCATTTGTAGCTCTATATGCTAAGCATTTTAAAGCCAAACTGAAGGGTCTCCTGTGAGTGCCTGGAATTAACGCCTTTGACATTTCTATCTTGGATGAATGTCCCACATCCCATGGGGCCTGTGTCAGAGTTGGGCACATAATTTCATTTTCCAGCACCGGTATTCAGTCGCCTGAAGCAAGAACACTCAACCTCAGCGTGATTTTCCTTGCAACTGCATCTTCTGACTGCTCGTCATTCTTATTTCCAGGGAACAAGTGGAATCACTAGATATGTCTGTGAAAGGCTCATTGTACATAGTACAGATAAAGTCTTTGAGGAGATAGGAGTTTTACAGTTAAGTGGTCTGCTCTGAATGCATAGATTGTGACTAGTACAAAGGCTTGTATTTTGTCTGGATTACACAGTGATTGTGAAAGGTGCATTTCTTTTACCTCTGTGACTGTAGTCCCATCCCAGCAGACCTCAAATCATGCTGGAAAGCACCAAGTAGGATTTTCAACAAGGAATAGTTTCCTTTTTCTTGTTAAATCAGGAAGAAAGACTCTTCCCTCTTCTTAGAAATGGTAGAATTGACTCTGATTCAATCCAAACTGCAAAAGTATGCAGGTTGAGGAATAACCCAATATGGAAGATGTAGCTTAAATCTTTAGGCAACTGAGGAAAGAAGAGAGGTATTGGCCAATTTACTAGCTACCTAGCATGGCTATTTGCCTTATGTACCAGACAAAACTTGTCTCTGTTTAGAATGTAGAAGATGGTGGAGTCAAGCCAAGAACATCAAAGGCTATTTCTCATACTGCAGCAGCAGCAGTACAAAAAAACAGAATTCAGTGATAGCAAAACAGAAGGAGGCTGAAAACTTACAAGGATCAAAATAGAGTCTGAAGAAGAGCTCTGGGTTTATAGTAGGGGTAAGGTGGATTAAGAATTGTGTCCTAAGGATGTGCTTCTTGCAGTTTAATGGCTTCAAGTTACTTTGGCAGTATGGTGAACAAAACATAAGTGTTTTGATGTTTAGAGACATATGGTCCTTTGTTTTCAGATATTTTTTGTGCAAGAAGTCTAATTCTAAGTTTACTCTAGGTCTAGAAGGTGATTTGACACTGATCAGTAGTGGTATTTTTTTCTTCTACTGCTGGTTCTTTCCCAAATCAAACATTTCTTACTTGACAGATTACGCAAGACACAGAAGATGACTCTTTCCTTCATCGGTAAACAGAAACCCTGTTTCTTTCACTCAACATGCTCTTCACTACCCCTGTTTTTCTTGAAGTATTTAAGTAATTGGTAATTATGTTGCCCCTGTCCCCCTCACCTCCCAAGATTCTTTCTAGTGTGGTCAGGTCTTTCCTGCCTCCTTTCGGAAAACAGGACTGTGACTTCATCATATTGTGTAATAAAGTTTAAATTAGTGCCAGAAAAGATTGTACCAAAAAATATTTTTTATTTCTGTAATAAGCTTCATAACCTGAGGCTAAAAAGAAATAGAGGTCATTGATCTAAAAAGCACTATATTTGCAGAACCATCTACATAACTGCTTTAAAAAAATGAAGTATCTTTACCTTAAAATTAATAGTTTGGTATGTAGACTGGCTGCATATAGCATTTTTTTTTTTTGCAAATTAATGTTCATTATCTTGCAGTGTAGTTCAAAGTATGTTGTGAACAGATCTATGTTTGCATACGTCATCTGGGTAGGTTTTTGTTGTCTGGTTGTGGATTTTTTTTCCCAAAAAAAGGAAGGCCTTTGTTTTAAAGTTGTGGTGAACAGTAAAATGCGTTTGTCCAACTCTCATGCAAGTGTTGGAAAGCACTTTCTTAAGTTGTCTAACAAGGTCCACTATAAACTCCCTAAACACATAGGCATTACAATCTGCTCTTAGGAACGGGTAAACGAATTCAAGAAGTTTGAGTTACTTTCACGTGATTGCACCGCAAGTCAGTCTGCTTCTTGAATGTAACCTGGAATGTTACATATTAAAACATATAAATATAAAAAATTTGTATTTTCAGCAATCCATTATAGTTCTAAATATATACATAAATTTTTGTTTACAGATTTATGTCCCTTACATAAAACTCCCATACTGACATTTTGTACAAGTCAAGGTCTTTGACAGTTGTACTAATAAAACTGTCGTGGATGGTGGTCTGACATGTTATGAAAATCTTATTTCTGGTTATAACAAATGATCCTTGAAGTGGTGTAGAAGCAACTCTTCCTTCAGTGTTTTGGAGAAAATTGTTCACTAATTCTCCTTTAAAGTGAGAAAACTATTATTTGCATATGAGTTTATTTCCATTCTCATGATGCTATCCTCTTCACTCGTGAGTGAGACATCTCTCCCTAATTTTTTGTGCACTTTTACAACAGCAGAAATGGAAAACAGCTACTACCATCGCTTCGTCTAAAAAACAGCTGCATACCTATTACTTTTCTTCAGATTCTCCAAATTAAGTTAAATTCTGGGTAATTCTCATCTGTTGACTTTCTTTTCCAGTGGAGTGGTTAGTAAAAGATTTATTTTAATCCTTATGCAGGGCAGAAAGATCTAATTCCAGGACTATGTCAGCCAATAATGTGCTAGACAATCTATAGCGATGTACCTTAATTTCACTGTAGGAAGTGGTCTTTGATGAAACCAGGGTTTGGGCATTGAACTCAACACAAACAAGTGTGACTTTCAGTGTCACAAACTTCTAAAGTTCATTTTACTTAGTATTTCAGATGGTTGCTGTCTTAAAAAAAATTAAGCCAAACATGTCTAATATACACAAAGATTAGACATGCGATGGATCAGGGGAATGCTAAACTTGACAATATTGTCTGTAGGCATGGTAAGGGAACCCTCAGTCCCTGTCTTTTTCTCTCCCAAAGGAGAATATTCTGTCAGGAAATAAACTTTTGATTACCTTTGTAAATGTAAGCTTTGCACCTACTGATCATCACAGGTTGTGCACATGGACTCTGCCAAGATCAGGGCTGCTCCCTAGGGGATAGGGAGCTGGAAGCCAAGGGCGATCCTTGAACTAGAAGAACAGAGGCCTCACTGGCCAGGGCCTATCCTCCAGTACCCTTATCAGCCAAGCAGGACAGATCTGGAGATGGAGAGCAGGTCCTACCAAGAGTTCGGCTCTGAGACAATATCATGGCCATGAGGCAGATTGAAAGTCAAGCTAGGAAGTCAATCCCTAGGCCAGGGTTAAGATTAAGTCCAGTGGTCACCCAGCAGGTCCATAGCAATAAAGCTAGGCTGAGGTCAAGCCGGGAAGCCAGTCTATGAGTCAGGGCCTAGACCAAGGGGCTTCCATGGCCAGATATGGCCATTGAGAGCAGCGGTCCTCTACTATAGTTTAGGCAAAGAGTGAAGGTCCAGGGATGAGCTTGAATAGAGCTCCTGGGCCCAAGGGGGTGGGAGCAGCCTCAAGTGAGGCTGGTCACAGCTATTTAAGGTGCATTAGTGCACTCAGGGCCCTGACAGACTGGGTGTTTTCCATAAAGTGCTTCCTTTGTTATCCTGGGCACCACTAGTATATGGATATAGCATAGATAAGACATTCTTCTTCTTTTACTATACTGAATTCTTAAAGAAGCCCCTCCTCTCCAAAGCCAAATAACTGCTTCATTTTAGAGATCTTTGTGGTGCATTTTCATTAAAGTCTCCTTTCACCTTGCTGCTAACATATTCCTTAAACTTCATAAGTAGAAAAACCAGATATAGATAAGGTGTTTCACTATGAGTTGAAGATGACTTATAAAAGCCAAATTCTACAGTCTGCAGAGCCCCAGCAGAGCAAAGACTATACTTTTTATTTAGTTTGGATGATGTTTGTTTCTTCAGAATTTCCTAAAATTCATGAGGGAGGTGTGTGTGCAGAGGAAAATACAGAATTGCTCCCATCTTACAGTGGGCTGGTGGGAGGAAGTGTCTCGACTCCTGTATGTGAAGGTATCCTGGCAAGACTGAAGGGAAGAGTGTTTTATACTACAAAGCAAAGACATGAACTGTGTCCTTGAGCTACTGATGAAATGTGTCACAGGGGTAATGGGAGAAACTCCTGTTTCTCTTGATAAGGAGCTTCAACTTGAGTTGTGAGCAGCTGAAGTGGAAAAACCTGGGATAAATGTTCTCCATGAGTCAGGTCAACCCCTTTGGTAAACAGGTTCACGTTTCAGTAGATGTGGGCCAAGCAGCTCTATGGATTTTTTGCTCTTGAAATTGAAGCTTTATATGAAACCCCATGTGACATTTTCTTATCTTTTGCTGGCTGGCCTGCTTATCTTTGTGTGGTAATAGCTGTACATGAATTTAAAAAAACGTCGATGTTTGACTGGTACACGCCTCCTTCAATTTACACTCTACCTTCAGGATGCTGTACGGTCATGAACCTGATAGAAACCTGTGAGTAAGCACTTGGTGGAGAACTAGAGTAAAAAAGCAGCGTGGAGTTGGAAAAAGGGGATTACAAAAGTTGCTGAGCAGCTCCTGGGGAAGAGAAACAAATCTTAACAACTTGACAGGGTTTAAGTTTCCGATTCAATGAGGTACTTCAGTGCATATCTTGAATGGTAGTTTATGTCCTTGAGGTTAGTAGAGAACCTACAGAAATGACTGAATTCTTTAACTGAACAAAAGTCAAAATCGTCTCTTTTCCATGCTGCTAAGTATTAAAATACAATGATTCATTTTTTTTTAATCTGTGAAGATTTGCTGGTTTATTACTTTTAGCGAGTTTGGACTCTACAGTTGGATGAGTACCTGACTTGGCAATGAGTTGCAAAGCACATTGTGTTCATTTCTTTCCAACTGCTCAGTTTTTTCTCCCTTATATTGTGAAATTCTCAAAAGCCTAATTATCAAAAGCAGGGATTCATGCTGGGAACATGGACTGCCAATCATGAAACTCTCTTTAAAGTGTTATAAGATTGCCTTTTATCCTCTGAACAGAAATTCACTCTGTTCCTTTCCTAACTGGGCTTTCTAAGGCCCCTGATATTTGCTGTGCACATAACAGCTATCTTCTGTCACCTTAGGTACCTTAAAAATGATGCCAGCTGTCTCATTACAGTGTTCTACAGGGAGATGGAAAGTTGCTGTCCAGAAATACCGCTGTAATTAGCCTGTTATCCTGCACTATCACCAATGACTAACTGTCTGAAACTCCTTCCCTGGAAAAAACTCTTCTGCTGACATCAAAAGACCCGTGCTATAAGGGTAATACTCATGGTGATTTCTGTCCTCCTGACTTGACCCTAGTAGTTTCCAGAACTCTTTCAACTTAATGGAAAAGCAATGGAAAAAACCTGCAGTGTAAAACACTTCATGTGCAGGACAACCTCGCTTATCCTATGAGTCCCATGCAATACGATCAAGTGTGCCATGGCATTGACCAGCACAGTTTAACAGCAGCTTGTGTCTAAACATTGTACTGGCTTTTTTCTTGGAATGATCTGACTGGGTGCTCCTTCTCCAGAACTGAGCCCTGTTCCCTATGGTGTCCTCTTGCTCATCCCACCCTCTTTCTCCATTTTGTGTTTTAGTCTATGCCATGTTCCTTTGTTCCTGTGGGCTCTGAGCATCTGGCCCTGCACATCAGGTGGGCTTAGCAGAGAGATGGAGTGTGAGGTTTCAGTTTGGTGAATAGTTTCTGCAAAGGAAAGAAGTACTTAATGTTCTCAGATCTGTTCTGCTGAAAAGCAATGATACTTTTTGTTTGAAGTGTCATGATAAAACTCTTGAAACTAGAGAAATTATTTCATTCTGAAAAACACATACATAGGATGAGAAGTGAAAAAATTGGTAATCTTTACATTCGCCTACTTTTAAGCTCTATTTCTTGTTTTAAACATGCTGCCTAAAATAATTCTGATTGACATTCTGAAAGCATAGTCATGTTTTCTATGTCTCACATCTTATTATGTATTGCAGAGTTTCCTGCTTCATTGCAAACAACATAAATGTAGTGGGAAATGGCAGAGGTGCTCTCTTTAAATGGCCTTTGGTTTTTCTTCCTCACTCAACATGCAGAACTGAGTGTATCTCTTTGCTGCTTTTTAAGCTTCTTGAACAGCTTTGCATGTTTAAAAGGCTGTTTGCAGGTAAATGCTGTTTTCTCCCCAGTAAACTCTTTCTCCCCTCCTCCTAACTATTATTTTAAATTTAATTTAAAATAAGTAAAGCTGTCTGTGTTCCAGTCACACTGCTGGACTGTGAAGTGGGTACATGTAGAAGTATTCTAGCAAGAAGCCACAGAACACACAAATACGGTTTGTTCTACACATGTTCAATGCATGTTTGTGTTTGAATGAAGGACTAGAACCTTACAAATGTCTTAGTTAAAGCCTTCATTCTGACTCTGTTGATAGTTTGTAAATATTAGTCAACAGCTGCTTACTATGGCAGAGTTAAATAACTCACTTTGGAATTTTCTGTGTGTAAAAACTCTTTCCATGTTAGGAAGCAATCCAGTTTATAGCTCTCTAGCTGTCTCATTGTAGTGTTCTACTGCATGACTGCAACCTTTTAAACTGTTATTCACTAAAGCTGAATGGGCGTCGTGAAGTATAGTAAATCCCAGACGTACACATTGCTGACTGCTTTGTGTTGAAGCATTCTCCTAGCAATTGAACTGCCAGTTTTACGTGTAAGAATGAAAACTCTGAAAACCCTGTCTTTGAGGCATGCGACTGATAGGCACGATAGAGTTAGACGGTGCATAACCCCTACGCTGCCAATGCATGGTCTTACATGAGCTTGTTAGCAAGTAAAGAATTTCAGTTTGGGATTACATTTTTTTAACCGTGGTGTTAAGAGAATAATTGACATTTGGAACTGACAACACTGTTTTCTGTTGTGTGGCTTCTGTGTAAATATATGTAAGAACATCTTTAAGAAGGTACATCTCTGTGCGTTATGAAAGGAAGTAACCTGTAAATCACGTGTTTTTTGAAGAATTTCTTTTCTTTGAAAAACTAAAGGATGACTTACTTGGTGTGGCATTTATTCTAGGTGAGTAAGTGATGATCCATTCAATTACTGTCACTATGAAGATAATGCTGTCTGCAGAAACAGAACTTAACACATTCACAAATTATATTTATCAACAGTACAGCCTGAAGAAAAGCTAATTTAGCTGCAATAGATGTCTAGCTTGGCATGACAAACTACGTAACTTTGGCTCAAAATGATAGATATCTTCTTGCAGAATAAACCTCTCTGATTCATTTTAGATATTTCGTGTTTTTATCTTCAGGCATAAAGAAACAGGTTTTTGCTGTGCCTAACTTTATCACACTGAACAAGCCATGGATTTCTATGATAGCTGACTCACAGATGATGATATATTGGACTGGGATTTCAAGTGTGGTAACCTGACTTTTCACTGCACTTGGCACTTAAATCCAGCTGATCATGCCTTAAATGAGAGCACAGAATTATTCACTTAATACGATCTGCTTGATAGCATCAATGGTTCATTTTGCCTTCTTATCAAGCTCTTTACACCAAAAAAGGTAACTTCAGTTTTAAGGTTGCTTTAACCACATAGGCTGGTAATACAAGTTAAGCTGAAAACTAGCAGCAGCCATTTTGACAAGAAAACCAAACCTTTGATAAATTGATTTCAGTGGCAGTGTAGGAACCATGAAGCTGCGTTCTGCAGTCTCAGCACAGGGTGAGGAGCACTTAATTGCTTGAGTAGCTGCTTTGTAATCTGCAGCTGTTCAAATCCGTGTAACCTTTACCTGAGCTATGCATCAATGCCTCTCCTACATACCTGTGCCCTGCATATTGCTCCCAAGTACTTAACTGTGTGTCTGTCCCCTCAGCACGAGCACCAGTGACCAGTTCAGAAGCCTGTAATTCAGTTCTGATTTGAGAATTCTCTAATTGAGCACTCATGGGGTAAACTGATGCGACTCAAATCTCCCTCCATCTGTTAACTTGGTGCCTCTGTCCTGACAGAGTTGATGGATTGCGGGACTGTGCTCTGGTTAGGTGAGCGCCAATTGAGCTGACAAAGCAGTGGTTTACCCCCGCTGACAAGGAGGCTTATTAGTCAATATTATAATAAACTCCACTGAAGGAAGAGGACGGCAGTAAATCACAATTTCTTGTGTTGAACTCTTCTGTCTAGAAGTCATCTGAATACTCAGTCCACATGTAAAAGAAAGTAAGTTCTTTTTTAGTCTTAAAGTCGCATTTCAGATCACCTTTACTGTCAGAGTGCTTTTCAACATCACTAGAGGAATAATGTTGTTGATCACCTTTGCCTTTTTTCCAGGGGACTGAAAAATAATTGCATAAAAACTTTTATATTTTTGTGGAAGTAGTGTACTCAAGGGCCCTATTTTTTGTTTATGATCGTCATATGTATTTTGTCAGTTTGGAGTCATGTTGGGAGGCTGGTGTAGAAATTAACACTTGAAAGATGAAAAAGGGAAATAACAGTAATTGTGACTAAGACCCGAAGGCTCTAAGTTTACCTACTTTACCATTCATGTAACTTCTTTATACTTATTTCTACCCTAAAAATGGATGGCAGGGGCTAATGAAATCCCTGCAAGTAGGCTTTAGTAATATCTGAACCTGAATGGACTCTCCATTTGCTTAGAAAGACCAGCCAAGGCCTTAGCTATGACTTTAGAAATACAAAATATGAGTTTTATAGTGCAAGTGTTCTTCTTTCACTGTCATGCTAACTGCAACAACTGAGCTGAGGAGAACTCCTAGGCAAGCTAAATGTTGGACTTTTTCAAGGAGCACTCCCTCTATGCAAAAGAAAATTGGAAAGGATCAAAATCTTCAAAATACCAGGTTGAGCCTGTATGATTTTCAGAGCTTTTTTTTGGTAGCTGGAATTAAACAGTAATATTCAATACAATTTGCTAAAGGTGGATTCCAATTTGGGAGACTGTAGAAAAAATGAGGAGTCAAATGTAAATTTGATTACAGTTCCTGGAGTTAAGTATGCAGGACAGGTAGGAACCGACCCACTCTCCCCAAGATTTCTAATTAGAGCACCCAGTTACAGAAACAGTGCTGGCTCTTCACTAAGACCCTCAAGTTGTGCTGTTGGTCAAGGCATCAGAGTAACTTTGTCAGCTCACAGGGTGTGGGCAGGTGCCATTCAGAGAGGATTTTCTCACCTGCCTAGCAGGTTTGAGGATGTGTGCTGAGGAATGAGGTTGCTGGTGTTTTAACCTTAATGACTTACATGCAAGTAAGGAGTTGTGCTTAGAAATATGACCTAGCATCTCCTTGCTTTTCACTTCCTCAAGAGCTAGTCATGAATCTAATATTCCTTGGACTAAGGGGGAAAAAAACACCTTGAAAAACCTAATAAAAATAGCTCTGTGAATGCTGCTTCTGAAGAGAGAAGGAGAGAAAACAGACAAATGCACTTTGTTGACCCTTCATTCTCTTCCCCCACGCTCTCCTCCCACAACAGCTTAGATCATTAAGCTCCTATATAATTAAAACTTAGTCCAAGTCACACTAATTCTGTTTACTGGCCACAGTGAAGGATATAAATACCTAATCACTTCCTTACACAGAGGCTGCTTCCTGCTGGTGGTTTGCAGTTGCAAAGGACTCGGTCCCTCAGCAAGCTCCCTGTACAGCTGCTCGCCCTGTGAGAAGGAGCCTTTCTCCCAAGCAGTCCCCTGCCATGGTGCATTTATTTCCACAGATTCCTCCTCCTGTTTTTTCAAAGGGAATGATGTCACTTTCTGTAAACAAACAGCATAGAAAGGCTATTGTCCATGCACATAATAACTGGAATTAAATTTACAGAATGAAATTAAAAGGGGAAGAAGAGACTGTCTTTTAAGGTTTTCCCAAGGGACTGCTGTTCTAATGGGCATCTGAAGCCACAGCACTGAAAGGCCTCACAGACAAATAGGTCCTGAGCGTAGATCCACTGAAGTCATAGGAATGGTTAATTGGCGACAACATAATTAATATAAAGTGTTCTCTCCCCAACATGGAATGCCACATGTCCATTGGTAATCTCCAGAACATGCAGAAGTTAAACAAAGTGTTGCCTGCAGTAAGATTTCACGGGCGTGCTAGCTCCATCCAACACCCTTCTCTCTCTGTAGGAAGGAATAACACGGAGATGGAAAGCAGAGAAGAGGGAGAACCTTCCTAATTCACATCATCATGGTATTGTGAAGTTGTCATAAGTAGCAGGCTTGAAATAAGAGCTACTCTTGAGGATTGATATGGCTCTGACTCTGGGGAGGAGGACACCTACTAACAGTTGTATGCCATCCTTCGAGACTGCCTGTGGAGGAACTCTCAAAATTTAGTGGATGGTTTCCTTTCCTTAAGACACTGAGCACCCAGAGCTGTTATTCTTGCCTGCCTTGGGGCAACTCCAGGAAGTTAGTCCATGAGCTCCTGCTTCCCCTGTGCAAGAGGAAAGGGCAGCATCACAAAACACCAGGTGAAACTAAGTAGATGTACTGTAGTCACAGCCCTTCATCTTCACTGCCAGTTTCAGGAATACACGCTGTTTTACTGAGTGTTCAAATTATTTCTGTCTTTTCTCTCTCCTTATTTGTGAACACTGAGCACTGCTACAATCAAATAAGGCTGGACTGTATTTTGCTGATGTGTTACCTATGCAACTGGGTAAAGTGCCTGGGGGTGAAAGATAGTAGTTACATGAACAAGACCTTTAAAGCTCTTTAATGAAAATTTCCAAGTGGTAGTGACTAATCTACTGTCCAAGCTGTATTCAAAGAGTGACACAAAATACATCAGTCCTGTCAAGATGTACAGAGGCTTGCTGTGCTTTTGTGTTTGAAGTGAGTCTGCTTTCATTTGGAGTGTTTTTAATACTTCTTGAAGCTATGTGGGGATGAAGGCTAATAGTTGTACACTTAGTCTGTGGCATTTGATATATACTGATGCTCCAACTGAATCTTTTGTAGAAGCATAGGATTTTCCTAGTTAAAGTTACATGGGATATTAATGACAAAAGTAAGTTTAAAGTAGTAGCCATATTAACAATTGAAATTATTAATTGAAATTTATAAAAAACTCTCTGGGACACAAGCTAGTATCCTAAAAGTCCCTCTGCATTTAATTTCTGGCTAATGTTGTTTTGGTGTAGAACTAATGATTGGAATAGTTTTATTTGAATCTGGACCACTTGGTAAGCGTTAGAATTAGAATTAGAACATTTGTCTTGTTCTCCTCTCTTCTGTGCCATTGCATATCTCCCTACATTTCTAGTCTGTTCATCACCTCCCATAAGGCCACCTAACATCTGTCATGTTTTTTCCTCCCACCTTGTTGAGGCGGAAATGCAGTGGATTGCCCTGTGTGGGGTTTTTTTTTTCATTTATTTTTAATTATTACATGCCGTTTTCTAGAATAGACAAAGCAAAGAAGTGGGGATGAGGTATGTTTCAGATATTTATTTAACAGACTGAATGTGTGACTTTTTGTCTCCTACACACCCAGCACTTCTTCCTCCCTGGTCCCCTCCTTCCTCTCCCCAGGCGATACCCACGAAGTCAGAAAGAGTGACCTACTCCAGCTGTCAGCCAGAAGTTGCAGATGGTCTTTTAAAATAAGGCTGCTGAGCTGTGGTGTGACTACTATTTTACCTACCTCAGCTTCGGTTTCAACCAGCCTTCCCTCATCATGTAACTGGTATTCTCCAAATACTGAATCATTAGGTGTAGTAGTAACGCTCTGTCAACAAAGACCTGTGTGTCATCTGAGTATTGCTAGTAACTATGTGCTATCTGGCCAATTTATCTACGCGTCTAGCATTGGAAAATCCATGTTCTCAGGGCGAAGTGGATCTAAGATAGAGATACAGGTCATCATCACAACAAAGAGTTTAAGCCCTTCTAGTATATTACTATAGGAACCGGTATGATAGGGAAACAAATTCTGCTTAGTGGAGTATGATGATGCAGAGTGGACCAGAAGGCAGGAAAATGTGCATTGTTCTCTATCCACCATAGAAATAAGTTACCACTAAAAAAAGACCCTGAGAAAATGATGAAGCTTTCACATAAATTCCATTTTACGTTTTCAACGTAAACAAGGCTTGCTTGTATATTAAATATTAGAATTTCAGAAATTTTATGTAAAAAATCCACACTTTTGAAGCCAAATACTTGATTCAGCTTTAGGCATGGTGCCACAACTGTTATCTCCATAATTAATCACTGCACAACAACTGTCTGTGTAATGACAGTAATTAGCCTTCTCGGGTTTTTTCCCTCTCATTTCAGAACCTTCAGGTTCTACATTTAGTTGTCTTAATGTGTTATTTAGTGGAAATTTGAGACAAAATGGTTCTATATGAATAACAAGATTTTTGAAGCTGCAAAGAATGGCAAAGGAAGAGTGAGAAGTTATTTTCTGAGTGTTTTGTAAAAATTTGCACTTTCATTATATTAAAGATGTCATGCACAATCTCTAAAAAGAGGGACAAATGCTGTTTCTGAGTCCTTAACACCTTAACAGGTTCAGTATAAAATTCAGAAACTCTAAGAGTGAGATTTCCAGAGATGATGTGGTGGTTTTGTGGGCTTAAAATGAACCTAAAATCCCTCTCCCTCCTTTTCTTTAGCTTCTGTGGTAATTTAGAGTACCCTGCATGGGTAACACTGGTTGGAAATGGGGATATACTTATAGAGCCTGTTTTAAAAAACCTGATTTCTTTAAAATTATTTTTCTTAGCAAAAGAATAAATTTCTTTTGAAGATGAAAAAGTAAACTCAAGTTGAATGTGTTGCCTGCATTCTTAGCACACGAACTGCGTTCATTTGTGTGGTTTACTTGTTGCTTGTGTATAAATCTGGGATTTATATGCTGCAACGGATATACAGAGGTCACTGTAAGTTATGAATTTGCAAACTGCACAGGTGCTTTGGCCATTCTACTTACGCAGTTCTTGTGAGTGCTGCTATTCTTGTGAGTGCCATGGGCATGATTATGATATGATGCAAAGCCCATGACAGTCATTGCGATATTCTTTACTGCATCTTCTTTGCCAAGTCTGGATGATTTACTTTGCAGGTCAACCTATAGCTCTTGGCTAACTTCCAAACTCAGTATTATCTAATCTACAAATTGTTGATGTTCCAACAGTTCAAGTCAAACAAACAAACAAAAAAAGAACTTCAATGAGCAAGGGAAAAATTTTGCCCAATTGAATGAATAATTGAAGATGGAGTTTGGTCCAGAGAGAGGGAGGTATTTGAATCTGAGGAATAAAGAGCAGCAGAAGAAATGGCAGCTGAGTAAATAATTGATAAATTCTCAGCAGCAGTCCTTTTGTTGCTGACACTGAGGGAAACAAGGAAGCAGTGCTTTTCCCCTCACTCCTCATATGGACAGCAGTGATTTATCCTTTAGGCAACTGCCTGCGTAACTGTGACATGAGAGATGGAATCTCTGAAGGTGACTGCAATGGGAGAGGCACTGCTTGTGTTATCTGTCTTTTGATTTGGAGGACAGGTGATGTGCACTAGTTCTGTTGCAGTGAGGAGAGTGCATATTTTCACCCTACTTCTTTAGGCAAGTTGATCTTTGACCTGCATATTAGAAGTAACGTGTCTTGTGGAATCAAATTCTAAGTGTTGCCTGCACCACTTTCACTTGGGAAGACAGAGAGGAGTCATCTTGCGAGGTCAGCAGTCACCACTGTGCAGCAGTTGCTACTGACAGTATTTCTATTGCAGGATCTTCCCTAGGTTGACCAAAATAATGATGCCGAGAAATTGCTTCAGTTCAATATATCTGAGACTGACAATGCAGCTAGGATCTAAGAAACAGGGGTTTCCGTGCTGCCACTTAAATCATGCAGTTATACAGTTAAAAGGTATTGCCTTCAATTCTGATTATGTGTTATTCCCTTATGTCTGACAAAGGGAGTGATTTTGGCTCCCTTACATTTCACCTCTTAAAGAAGAGGTATGAAGAAGAGTTAATTTTTTTCCCACGCTCCTTGGTGTTTCCTAATGGTGTCCACATGCATTAAGGTAGTGTTTTGGTTTGTTTCCTTAGGCTGAAAAACTTGCTACTTGACCTCCCAAGGACTCAATGTTAATTTATTCAACAGTATAGCCATCTCTAGCATGTGCCACATGGCAATAAAGTCACCTAAGTTACCTATGGCTACAGTTGTCTCGATTCAGGTAGGTAGCACCCTTTTCTCCCATTTCTTACATACAAGGAACAGGTTTATTTTTTCAGCAAGATCTTCTGCATGAAACTCTGCTGGACCCTTGTTTTTGGAATGGTGCTGAGAAATAAGATCAAACCTAACAGTATTGCAGAAAAAATGGGGGGTAAACCCCACAGCATACTGGCTAATAAGTGATGCAATGACAATGTGATTGCCGACTTCCTCATCTGATTATATACCATTTTTAAAAACACCTTTTGATACCGACCATGACAGAGCATTAATGTTGTGCTCAACTTCAATTGCACTTTTGCTGGCGTCAAAAGTAGACTCAGACTATGCCTGAAGATACCTATATGATACTATGCTTTTCAGAAAATACGTGGGAAGGCAGCATCATTGTCCTAACATTTGTTGTTATTTAACTGCAACAGATAAGGTATGGGAGAGGTCATTCCCTCTGCTGTATATCTAGAGTTGTTAATATACATCTGTCTTACACGTGGAGAAGTGTCCGTGAGAATATTGCCATCAAGTTGCTTAAGAAAACCTTTTTGAAGCAATCAGTGAGTGAAGACTAAAATTTTTCTCATTGGGGTAGCGCTATCTAGCAGTCAAAACCTGCCTGCAGATTTAAGGCTTACTACACAACAGTGAAGTCTAATCACGTTGGACCGAAACATAGGAGCTGAATGTTTCCTGTGAGGATTAGATAGCATAAATCAGTTCATTAACTCACAGTGAATGTCTACCACGTGTAATTTCTCCCTGTGATGGAAAGACAACATTCTAGAGTTTTCACAGCGTGTGTTTCAAGTGCTTTCCAGGGCTGGTTCTGTCCCAGCAGGACTCCACTGTGTAGGATGTTAGCTTTGCATTTGCAGGGGGCACGTACATTCATTAGGATCTTAAATTAATAATCTTCTTTTATTACTGGTTGAAAATACATATTCAAAACCCCAGATTTCTTGTCTCTATCGCTTTCTAAGACAGACAGGACCAGGACTTACCAACTATGCAGTGATCTGATATCCATGAAGCAGCAAGCTTACAAGCTCAACTTGGAGAATTTAATGCATTAGCAATCACTGTTTGTATGTCTCTATTCATACGTCTGTAATGTATACAAGAGGGGGTGTTTTGATTGGAAAAAAATCAGTCAGCATCTAAAGTGCTGTCTAATTTTTACTGAAAGAAAGGGGAATGAAACCCTTGAGTCAAAGGCTCTTTGTTGTTGTATTTGTGTAGGAGCACTCAACTTCCAACATGAGCAGAAACATTTCTTATCCTTCGATGTGGTTAAAAACTTAGAAGTGGTCAGACCAGAACTGTTTCATTAGGCTTTTAGTATATGCCTAGGGTTGAGCATACCTGACAGTAAGTAGTTTGACACCCAGACTACTGACCAGTATTACAGACAAGCTGCCCTTTTAATTGTCTCACTGCTGATGCCATGGCATTCAGGGCGTAATAACCAAAGCAGGCTGTAAAGAGTTGCAGATTACCTCATGGTACTGAACAGCAGTTGAAATTCCTTGAAGACAGGTATGAAGTGATGCTTAAGGGGCAGGCAGAGGGAACAAGTCCAATCTTGTACACACAGCATGTCTGTCTTCCTGTATTTCTGAGGGACAACATACAGACGTTGTTAGAGTCACCTGTATTATTGTCAGCTCAATGCACAGTAATGGTCAGAGTCCAGAACAGAAAGCACTGGACCACTGCATAAATCCATAACATGGCTATATCTGGCATGTTGTGTACTGTTACGTTATTGCTTCTCCCCTTGCACTCTTCTTTCTTTTCCACTTCATTGTCCCCCAAGCCTACCTCCAAAAGAGATAATAAAACTGAAGGAAAAAAAATCAGAGGTATGTATTAGCTTCTGTATGAGAAATCATCTTATAGACTTCAACTCTTGGCTGGAAGGGAGAGAGGTCATGAGAAGTAGACCTAATATGTAATATTTCAAGTGTCACAGATGACATGAGTGAGGTGGGATTGTTTAGTGACCCCTCTGATGGAGAAATAGGGGACATCTGTGGATGAAACTGTCAGCACTCAGGTTCAAACCTGCTTGCTAAGCAGTAAAAATCCCTGCCACAGGATGTTATTGATCCTAGATATCTTACATAGGTTCAAGGGGAGACTGGACAAATTTGTGGAAGAGAGTTCTATCCTCTGTTATTAAATATTAGTTATCTGTTGCTCAGGAGGCGTGCCGGAGATGAGTCATTGGAGACTTACATGCATATTAGAGGAGAGGATTGCTGCCCACTTGCTCCGGTTGTACACTCTTCCCTAGGCGTGTACCTTTTGACCACTGTCCGTGGCAGGCGCTGGGACAGGTCAGGGTTTAGCCAGTGTGACTGTCCCTGTCTTCGGAGAAGCCTCTGCACCTCAACCTTCTGTTGTCAGCCTAAAGCAGGTGACATGTATTAGAGACCTGAGGTAAGAGCAATCACCAGCAAACCTAACTGAAGATTTAATGCATCTGCTATTGAGTTAGCAGATGTACAAGGTATTTTGAGTTGGCTTCTTGCTGGAGATGTAACAAGTGGTATAATCCACTGTTCTCTCCCCCTACTAGCTCCCTTTTCATTTAGAATGCAGCCTTCAAAGCACATCATTACAGCAGATGTACAGATCATTATTTTGTTCTTTCAGTAGTCCAAGCAATACCCACTGCTTTGCAGTAGGCAAGGCATGCAAGTGTGCCCCTAGGGTTGTCTTCAATTAGATGGCCTGTTTCTGCTCTTTCTGTCCACCCCCTTCTGGGTATGAATGTGTATATATATACATACATATATACATACATACACACACACAACTTCTTTACTAGAGCCCTATAGAACCACACAGTCACAGAGTATCAATTAAGAATTCCTTCCAAAACTTCACATTTTCTCATGTGCCAAGAAATACCTTCAAATATTTGAACGTAGCTTGTTTGTTTTGCAGGTGTAGCCAGACTCACCAAGAAATAAAAGCTTTTGGTAAGGTTCTAAGTTAAATTTACGCAATGATGTGCTGCACAGGGGCATCCATATGTGAAGACTGGTCCTCTACCCAGCAGCTTAGGCCTATTCAGTAGTAGCTGTGATTTTAAATGTCGGACTATTGGTTGCCTGTATAGTGGGTATTTAGCTTCAAAGCTCAGCACACTGCTGTAAACACTCTTCCTCAGAGACT
This sequence comes from Rhinoptilus africanus, assembly GCA_013400135.1. Taxonomy (NCBI): domain Eukaryota; kingdom Metazoa; phylum Chordata; class Aves; order Charadriiformes; family Glareolidae; genus Rhinoptilus; species Rhinoptilus africanus. Next base: position 54,033 of record VXBO01006258.1, on the reverse strand, counting down.
GGAGCAGTACACGTAGTCCACAGCCCACTGGCTCCACAACACAGGGGCAAACTAATCTTTTTAGCTTGGCATTAAGATAAAACCAGCGCACATGAAATATGCCTCAGTATTCATCAGATGGTCAAGGAGTTTGTCAGATTATTTTTATTTACAGAGAAACATGTTATATCTGTAAAGGAGATATTTCACAAATGCACTCTGTGAAGATTTTCACATCCTCAGTAGGGAATGAGATACTAGACTCTCCAGTACTGTCACAGAGGGGAAAGAGAGTACTTACGTAGTATGTGGGATGTGTGAGTTCAAATTAAATAAATTAAATTGCTGTTGAAATTAATCTGAGTCTTGCAACTAAATACCATAAATATGTAGTTAATATTTTATTCTTTTTCCCCTTAAAAAACTTAACTCATTTTTCATTGCAGTTTTGAGCATGCATAAAACCCCTGTGTCATAAAAACAAATGTTATTTTTTATGAGCTCTGAGTATGAAAAAGGTTTTATAATTAACAAAAAATTAATAAATTAAGCACAGGTAAAACAAAGTCATGAGCCACTTTTCTTTAAGTCTAGATTGCTTGTTGGATTGTCCTTTTCAAACACAGTAACTGCTGTTGCGCTCTCATGTGATCAAGTGAATGAAATCATCAGTGTAGAGGTTGTGTTTGTGTGCTAATGAGCTGTCACAAACAGTGCCAAAGCTTTGAAGGGCAAGCTTTTCATTGGTCTCAGTAAAAGGTACCACAGAGCAAAGAGAAGGTTAAGGAATCATGGGACTAATCCCAGCAGAGTGGTGGCACCATACTTCAAGGAGAGAAGTATACAGTGGGAATTGCCTTCCTGTCAAGCTGACAGAGGTTTCTCTCCCCTCCTCTCTTCCCCGCTGCTTAGGCACTTTAAGTACACATGCATTGCTACCTTTTTTCTACTTTTATTTCCTCATTTTCCCACTCCACATAGAGCGTTGGAACCACCATAACCCACCAGATCCCTCATTTTCAATAAGATAGTTGATTTCAAGTTCTCTCCCAGCATCTCCATACCTTTGTTTTCTGCATAACACAGTAGCGTTGCAGTCTTTTATAACCTGGAAGAGACTTCTTTATTGTCCTTCCCATCCTCCCTAGCAGTGAGGAAAGGAAAGATCAAGCTTTTAAATGTTTTTCCTTTACCCTTCTACCACATAGCTGCACCTTTTTATAGCCCCAGCCATCACGTCACCTGGGCCTTTTTGTGCACTGTCTTTAGGCTGGCTCAGGGCTCTTCCTCCCTTTCTTACAGAAAATCTGTCCCCCCACTTTCTGTTTAAAATGCCAGACTCCGTAAAATTACTATCCAGTTTCTGGTGCACTATAAACCCGGAGTCCTTTGCCACCTGGGGAAAGCCGTGTGTTTCAGCAGAACTTCACAGCTAACTTCCAGGTTCCTCCTAAGTCTCTGCGTTACAGGGTTTCTCACTGGGAAGAGAAAGAAAATGCTTTCCTCGGGATCCTTTTTTGCAGCTGGTTCCTGAGGCTGGTCGATCCAAGCATCTGCAGTCCTGAAATAGCCATGTGGTAGCAAGTGCTGCCTTTCCAGCAGCTGACAAGCTGCCTTTCCAGCTGGTCTGTACAAAATAGCCATAGTGATTCTCTTTTCCTCACGGCTAATGTGGCATAATACTTAGAAGCTATGATTTCTATCTTCCGCTGGCATATCCTAAACTTCCAGATTTTGAGTTGCCTGAAGGAGGTTTTTCTTTGTAAGGATAAGTATAGGCTAGTCAACTTCTTGTAGCTGAAAAGAAATAGTGCTAAATATATATTTGATAGGCAAAAAGGAGAAGCAGTAATTTGGTTTAGTATCTTGATTAAAGGGAGCTACTAGGTATGCTTAGACTGCTGAAATTGGGGTGAGGCTTCTACAACCTTCCTGGTAAAGCACTGGAACTTGGCATAAAGGTGTTACTTCTCAGGAACAGACAGGTTGCTAACGAGCACTGCAAGCAAAGTAGATGCTTGTCCAGTCTTTATGTCATCCAGTGAAATCTAAGGTTTTTGAAATGTATACAATCAGGGTCATATTTAATTACAAATGTATCTTCCTCATACAGAAATTTCTATGTAAGTTTAGTGTTATCTCCTTAGCCTTTTCCTTGAAATAATAACACATGAAGATGGAGAAGAAATGACACTTTTTCCGAGAAACTCAAAAGGACCTTTGAAAATGGCATTAAATACCAGATGCCTTTATGTGCCTTTAACCTCTGAAAGAGGCCCCCAGCTACAGCATTACAGTTCCCTTATTCATAAGACTTGTTTTGCCTCATACAAACAGTTCTTACTGGGGCCCTGGGGCCACCAATAGGCACTAATGGCCTTGACCAGCCTCACCTGGGACCACCATGTGTGCATGGCCCAGGAGCTTCATTTCAGTTCAATCTGGGGCCCTCGGTCCTGCCTGAGCTGCTCTAGAGGGGTCTGTTACACTCCTTCCTGGCTATGGACACACTTGTTCCTGGCCTGTGGACTGATGTCTTGGTCTAACCTTGCCCCATCCCTAGGGAGGTGCCTGCAACCTAGAGCTAGGGCTGTCCCCCAGCCTGTCCTGCTCTCTGTCTGGGTCTGTGGCATCCATAGTGCCCTGGGCCCAAGGCAGTAGCCGGTCCTTGCTGTGCTCCGGAATCCTACTTTGTGGGTAAGCAACAAAAATGTTTGTTTGAGCCTGTTAGCAGTCTAATAGCAGGGATGTTTGCTGGTCGGAAATCACAACCCGCTTCCTCTTGTGTGGGTGAAGTTATTGCTTCATTTGCATTTATGTGTGTGGGGTGAATAATGAGCAGTAAAATTAAAAAAAAAAAGCTGGGTAGAATATGTGAATTCATGTTAATTATGTAGTACAGATTCACCGTGTTTGCTTACGTATGTGTATATGAAGATAAAAAACCTTGAGAGAAGGTTACCAAGCTCCAACAGGTGATTATAGCTGTTTGGGGCTTAGGCTTCTCTAGATTGTTCTTCAGTAGTTGCTCTGTAAAGATCACCCAAAATCCAGGATGCAGGTGGCAGAAAACACCGAGCTGAGGGCTATGCCTGCCTTTCTCTGGAGTTTCAGCATGGGAGGTCTGTCTGGGGGTTAAAGCAGCTGTGCCCCCATAGGTCCTGGATCCTGGGGTCTTCTTTGGAAGGCAGGCCCTGAAAATCAAAGGCATTTGAGAAGTTTTGGGGTTTATTTTTTCTCATATTCCAGAAATAGTCCCTGCAGAGCAGAATTTAGTCTTGAGTTGCCATTATGCCAGGTATGTCTGTGCCTGGGATCCTTCATTTTGAAGGAGAGCCTGCTGTTGCGCTGTAGTTTAATTTCCACCTAGGAGACAGTCTTCAACTTTACAGCCTCTGCTCCCAAAACTGCATCATAAACTGACTAATAATGCTACTACTAATAACAACAACAATAATAATCTGAAAGACCATGTGTCACTTCATGACTGAAGGTAGAGTTTGGGGCAGGATCACTTCAGAATGTGAGCTGGTACCCTGAGACAGCAGCTCTGTGTTTATAAACCTATAGTTCAAATCTGTGTGTGTGTGCAAATCCACAGCTCTTGCATGGAGAATTGTTCCCTTACAGCAACAGAGGTGAGGTGTCCGTGGTGGTTTGTGAGCTAGCTTAGGCTTGCTTGGTCTTTTTCATTGATTTTTCTCTTCGTAGCATTTTGTCTCGGCATGAGTCCACCGTGGGTAAATTTAGGGTTAATTCTCTTACCGCATACTTTAAATATTTCAGCTTTCTTGTTCAGCTGAAGTGGCCTAGCACTTCAGTGCTGCAGTTTGCTGTAAGGGGATGATGGAGGCATGTCCGCTCGTGGGAGGCGGCGGGGAGCTGGGCAGGGGCAGAAACTCAGCCTGGCCTCCTCCGTCCCCTCCCACCTGACCTCAGATGCTGTTGACACTTATTGAACCAGCACAGGAGTGTCACTGAGGTCTGGGTTGTGTAAGAGCTGGGCACTTCAGCAGCTGGTCCTGTAATTGAGTCCTTGCCTGTAGGTCACGGGCCCAGGGGGGTGGGAGTGGGTGCCAAGGACAGCCAGGCTTGTCTAACCTTGGCCCGAGGGCGCCGGTGGCTTTGCCTTGCTGCATGCCTTCAGAGGGGATGGCTTCCCAGAAGTGTCCTGTCTAAGTCTCTAAACACTCAAGATTAGCCAAAGTGGTGGGAAGAAGAGAGTTACTGTTTGTAATGATACCTGTTTGGGGGGGAAGCTTCAATTCTCATTTTCTTGCATTTACGTTTGGGTTTTCTTTTTTTCCTATTAATGTACTAATCTTCTTATGCAACTTAACTGGTTTATCCTTAGTCCCAGCCTTTTTTCTTACCTTCTTTAAATCCTCTGCATTTGGGCCTTATCCTTTGGCCAATTTGTTGAAAAACAGTTGTTTCAATTGGGTGCTACTTCAGCAATTGTTATTTTATTCTGTATGCCCAATACTGGTATTTCTGTCAGTTGTTATCTCTGGCAGTCACTGGAGTAGCTTAAAGCTAAAATGTCTGCTAGGCTGGTATAGTAGTTAATATTATTGTAATTTTAGTTGTTTATCTCCTCCTTCAATCTGGCTGTATATACTGGAATGTAATCAAGAGAATTTTGTTTGCTTTGTTGCTGTTTTGTTTCTTAAGTCATATCAGTGATAAATGATTACAATTTTTTTTAAAATGTACTCATCTCTACTGCTTTCCAGCAGTACTTAAATGGCCTGAAATAAGCAATAGCAGTAAAACATCACTGCTGAATGGGCTGCTTCCCTGGATTTGTTTTCCTCTTCTTAAATACAGTTTTCCAATTTTTTTTTTTCTTCTCTGAGTAATTGACTTCCAGAAAAAAAGGTCCAATTTTACTTTTCTCTTCCTGTTGCCGTCTTTTTTATTATTATTATTTTTAATGAACCTACGTAAAGCACTAATTGAGTAAAAAACATGTTGGTTCACAAACAGCCAGAGTGACCAGTGCTATTCACTTCTTGTTTTTTTCCAGAATTTTATTTGGCAAGCAGGATGGGTGTCTGTGGGAGGAAAGAAACTGAATTAAATTTGGGGAAATACAGGATGAAGCTTGAAAGGGTGTGTCCTCAAAGATGTGTGCACATGTGTCACACTTGCAAATTGGGTAATTGCATATTTAGTTTCCTGTCTGTATATATGTGTGGGAGCAAATGTACGGTTTGTCTGCCATAAGGGAGATACATGCACCAAAGGCATCATCATTTTCAGACTGTTTTGAACCCAGTGCACTGGAAGAACTTACATGATGGTGTAAGCCACTATGGTGACTCAGATATTCAGTCCTGGTTTTATGTCTGTCCAGCGAATCCTGGTAATAATTGTGATGTTAAATGTGTTTTGGGGTATACTAGCATTCATTCAGCAAGAATACACCAGAGTCTCTTGAAGGCCTGTTGTCCTCAGGCCCCACGAGGGCTTGGCTAACAGCAGTCTTGCTGCACTGTGAGTTATAACTGCCAGTACATCCTTGCCTGCGTTCTTCTTGTGGAAAAAAACCCCTACTGCTATATTTTTCTGGTTGATACTGCCACTTGGATAACTTGGTATAAAGCTGGAAGCGTAGGACCTGAATGGAGGAAGAAAGAGAGGGCACACATGGGTCACCATTCCTGACAGTGAGGACAGACATAGAATGATGATGAGGTTTTCTTGTAAACAGTTTGTATTGGTAGTTAACAAAAAGAATAAATTTAATGCTGGCTTTCACGTTTCTATTCTGTATCCTCGGCCTCCCACCTGGTGATGCTCATCTTCCATTTGGAGTCCTTCTGGTTATAACTATGAAAAATAAGCTATTTCTGATACGGCAATAAATATGCTTGCTCACTAGTCCTAAAAAACAACTTCCTGCAATTACGATTGTGGTGACAGCACATAATGAATGATAGAGTTAGTGGTAAAAAGTTTTGCTGTCATAACCAACCTTTTAAAATGTAAAAAAAATTAATAAGCACCACACCTCATTTGCAGTTTGCAGTTTAGATACTTCAAAACAAAAAATACAAGTTAAAACTTATTTCTGCCATGATAACGATGCTTTGGGTGTTCAGTGGGATAACATTGGGTTTTTTTGTTTATTTGCTGTGTGTATTTGTTGTGCTTGGAAGGCATTGGGGGACTGAAGTTAGCATCTTATTTCTCTTTGTCTGCCAGGCTTTGACATTAACTTAGGAGCCAGTATCTTTGAGCCCTAATGAAGGGTTATTCTTGTCAGAAATGCAGATGTAGCCAAATGTGTGTTAACCTTCTCTTGCTTTTTATTGCAGAGTTGAATTAGCATGGGCTACCTACAGAAGTTACTTGGCCACATGGGCATGCATTGTCTTTTGTCTTCGCTATCTGAAAGTTTAGAAATGAGCATTTTTATTCTAAGATAAAAGCATCCTTTCCTGTTAGTTATGGAATGAACCTAATTAAACTATAAGATAACACCATGATAATTTTCTGAGGGCTGTGAAATCTTTGAAATCAAACTAGAGAACATTCAAAACTGCAGTTGTGAAATGACCCCCTCGTGGAGGGGGTTCCAAAGTTCTGGAGAGGTTTTGGCAAGCCAATAGTCTGACTGCAATGCCCTCAAAATTTCATTATTATTTTTTATATAAACTCTTTAAGGATTGATGTGGGGTGCTAGATCAGTGTACAAATAATGTAATTGTCACAAGTGCCAGTACATCTGTTGATGCCTGCTGCATGCTTGCTAGGTTTGCTGTGGGATGTAGGGGGTTTTGGCTTTGGGCTGGGTCTCTGTTCAGACTCAGTGTACCTCTCTAGGACTCTGCAACTCAAGGGCTTAGGCCTTGAGCCTCAAGATTTAAACGCACACTGGGAAAGCTCCAGTCTTACAAACTGATGTTTTATTTCCCATAGGAAGTGATAGACTGCAAGAGGGGGGGTTGTTCATTTGTTTGTTTGTTTTTATTAAAATAACTATAGTTTAAACTGCTCAAGAAAGAGGTAAAGTAACTGTGCCTAGAGCCTGCCTCAGTTTTTCCACTATTTTACTGGGAAATGTTCTATTCGGAGCTCTGCCCCTTCAACCAGAGCAAGGATGACTTCAACCAGTCAAGCAGAACAAGGATCCTTCTCCAGAAACGCATGTGCTTCCTGGTAAGGTCACCTGTTAGAACGTGCCAAAACTGAAGGAAGGTGACTGCAAGAAGGTCTGCTAGTCCTTCCATGTTCCTCTTTGCTTGTGCCTTGCACTTTTCTTCTACCTCTGTGAAAATGCTGCTACTTTGGTAGCAGCCACAGTGGCTAAATTCAACTAATCTGGTTCCTTTAGGCCTTAAAGTCATCTTATCAGCATGAACTGATTTTTCCTTTTAATCAAAAGCTGCCTGTGTCTTTGTTCCTGATGTTGCTGAGGCACAATGACACCCTTGTGATGAATCACAAAGTGGAAATTACTTCAAATGATCAGTCTACATTAGCTGTATGCAGTGCTCAAATTTTCCCTGCGTAGATATGAGCGTGTTGCTCCACAGTGATGCTCTGCTTTTGGACTTCTGGGGGGGTTCAGAGCAAATGAATCCTTTTGGGCTCAAAAATGATGTTCTGGCTTTTCAGCTGAAAGGGAGAACGGAGGTAAGGGGGTGAGCAGGCAGGTCTCCACGCTGAAGCTGTCGTTCTGGGAGTGAAACCTAAGGGACAGATCTTGGGCAGTGCAGCCAGTCCCAGGCACACCTGCAGTTGAACTACTTGCTCTGACAAATTAAAGTCCTTGAGGATTTGTCTGTTTCAAATGTGGGATACGTAAACCTCATCCACTCATGTCCTGTGGATTTTTAGAAGGATAGATCCTGTGGCTGGTGGAAAATTCATCTGTTCAGTCATGTGTGATGCTTCTTGAAGTGTATCATGCCATATCTTTTCCTGGCTTGCTCCCAGGAGTTAAAATCTGCTCTTCCAGTGGCTCAAAACTAGGGTAGCCAGTGCTCTAGACTGGGCGTTAGTGGTCTCTATTGCAAGTCCTCAGGCTTAGATAAAGTACTTCTGAGGCAATCTCTGGTTGAAGGTGAGGCCGCTTCTTTACCTGTGTTCTCCTTACGTTCATTATAACAAGACAGTAACAAATAGTAGCTGTGACTGAATCTGCTTGTAATTCTAGTCATGTACATAAATGATGAGTATGTGTGTATGTGTATATATATGTGCTATGCATATATAAGTGTTTTGAAGGGTAGGTGCATAACTTTTCTCTTCTTGTGCATTGAAGGCATGAGTTCTGTGTCAAATTTAGCTCCTTACTATAGTCCTAAGAGTTTTTATTCTGGATGGTGAATGAAACTGGTGGCACGAGATGGCAAAGTGAGGAGAGAAGCCTGTCACTTGTCTATGTGAGCTTAGTTCTGAGAAGCTTGAATCAGAGCTGAGAGATGACATTCTATCATCTGAGTGAGGTTTTTCCTCTCATCTTCCCCCTTCCTCCCCCCCTGCCTCGTCTGCATCAGTCTGAGATGCAGCAGTCTCTGCTCATTGGTGCCTCCCATGGTGCACTGGTTTCCTGCTTTTTCTTTTTTTACTCTAAGTCCAAACGCGATCTTGCCTTGGCATATGACTCTTACTCAGACAGGTCTATGCTATGGCTTTAGTCTTTTAAATTCCTTAAAAAGAAGTGGATTCCTTCAAGTAAGCAACCTGTTTTGCATTCCGTCTGGATGCTTCCCACAGGGTTAGATCATGGGGTTCAACTTTGTCATCCCATATAGCATTTCTTCCTGACAGCACAAACCTGTAGCTGCTTTCTGTCTCTCCTGGGAAGAGCAGGGCTGCCTCTGAATGCCCCATAGCTTAATTTTCCCATATTAGATCCATATGGGCTTCAAATCTATGTTTGCTTGGAGAGCTGATAACAGCAGAACGGAGGTGCAAAGGAACTCAGTAAAACTCTGGTATTTAACATGTAAAATATACAAACTGAGACCGGCACTGTTTTCCTGCAGCTCTGGAGAATCAGTTGGGCTGAGGAAGTTTCACAGTATCCTCTTCTTCTTTATTATTTTGTTTGAGTCTTGGAGCTGTATCTAGGAGATCTATCTCTAGCTAGCATTGGCAGCGTCTGTAGTGGAACCAAATCTCTTCACTACAAAAACAATATGCCACTTTCTCTCTTCTGTGTAAAGGTGGGGTTTGTTTTTTTCTTTTTTTTTTTTTTTCCCTAACAGAATTTTCCATTCTGTTGCTCCTCTTTAAGCCTTTCATAGTTACGGAAAGTTTACCCTAATCTCTGTTTCTTGAGCCTGATGAAAGATAAGAGAAAATCTGGCTAGTGGATGAAAGAGCCAGGAGAATAAATATTTCTTACCAGAGAAGGCAACTGGTGAGGTTTAGTAACTGCCTACTGTCTGCAGTTTGTAAGGGCAGAGTTTGTCTCGGGCAGTGAGGGACTCTATGTTCAGGCCAAAAGGTTTCTTGAAAGAGAAACCATTAAATGCAAACGACTGACTGGTACGCATTAGGTAGCTATACTGCACACATTCTCGCTATACGGCCCTGAGTGAAAAAGTAGAAAGTGGCAATCAAATACCTTAATATTGCTGTTGGATTTCTGAGAAGCCAGGAAGTATTTTAATTTGGCAGGACATTGATACAAGTACGGTAGTATCTGTCTGGGAAAATGCTATACCAGTTGCACCACTTGGACAGGAGGTGACAATAGCAAAGCGTGAGAAGAGCTGCCACTGTTAAGTTTCATCTGCATCATGGGAAGGAAGGAAACTGTGTTTGAGGTTCCTTAATATCTTGCTCATGAATTTTGGTACTTGCCATGATAACTATGTGCTACCTAGTAAGTAAGAATCTATTAGCAGGGAAAATTTTCTTATTTCTCTTAAATATCAAAATGCTTCCCAGTCAGAATTCACCCCTTCCTTAGGATAGCTGCTGTGTTGTTTTGCACTACTGTGATTATTGGTAAGGCACCGAGGAGTTTTATTAGTTTCCTGGCATGCAGGTTGGAAATTCTTTTTCTGCTCGGATGTTGAAGCAAAATGGATGTAGTGTGTGGAAGCTTGTCTGAAAACTTAATGAGACTTTGTTCTGCTTTTGGTCAAACAGTTTTGAGGGCTGTCTTCACTCTCTTGGCAAGGGTGCAGGAAGAAATATGGTCCTGTACAGAATTTTAACCCCTCCTGGGAAGTCCAGGCACCGTGCCCTGTGAGTGGCAGAAACTGCTATTGGTTAGGCAAGCAGTAGTTGGTCACTTGGCTGAGAATAAAGTCAATGCCTTCAGTCAGCCTTCTTGATGAGACTGTTGGCAGTGGCCATCCAGGTGGGTTAGACTCTCTGAGAAGTGTATATATGTATGGTTCTCTAATAACTTACCTTAGCTGATTGGTTTGCCTGAGATACAGCCTATCAAAACCAAAACTTTTTCAGGTATGATACTGTTTTTGCTTCTTCCTCTCCTATGCAATAAAATGCAGGGCTGTATTTATTTCCAATGCTTTGTGGTTGATACTAAAGCCTTCAGGGTAAACTATATGGTTAGTTGCTAATTTGAAGTGTGTCACTTCAAAAGCTTCAAATAGCAAAGGATTTTTTTAACAGATACCAGTAACTTATGTTGTAGTTTTCTTCCAGCAAGCCTCATAGGGTGCATGAGCTAGAGTGAGTGCTGGTACAGAGAAGAGCATCTAGTCCAGCATAGCCATTGAGAAGGCCAGGATTTATCTAACAGTCAGTGACTTCAGAACTTGAAGCACTTCTCAGAACTGACATCATGGCTAGTTATTTTTACAGAGCGGATGGTTACCAGAACCTCTAGAATATATAGAGAACTGTAGATATATTCTGTACACTGGGGGGGTCTGGGTGTAGTAGCCCAACAGAGGAGAGGCTGCTGCAGCTCCATGCCCTTGGCTCCAGCCACTGGTGGGGCTGAGTGCGTGTTCCCCGTGTGTGCATGCACACACCGCCCTGCACGTATGCGACAAACGCATACCCGGCTGACCGCCCAGATCAACAGAGGCAGGCACACGAATGGCACCAGTGGCCTCATCCTGTTCTCCTCTCTGGCTGAACAAGGTGAAGGTCTCTTAGTGTGAAACATTAATACATAATTATATGTGCATGTCTCTCTCAATATATATCTACACACCATTAATTATATATTAACAATATATTAATTATATGATATATCATTAATATTTATTATTTACTAGTAATTATAGGATTACGGTCAATAATTACCATTAATTATTACCAATTATAATTGCATATATAATTATGTATGAACACACATATGTAAAATGTGGGTTTCTCCAGCAGCTGGGCTCAGGCATGCAGGCTACCCTGTAGCTGGACCCTGGCCTTCCCAGTTTCTGTCACACGGACATATGAGCCCACAGCTGCTGTTCCAGACCATGGCACACACACAGCTTGCCAGGACCCCATGGGTTCCTCTGGTGGCCAAGTCCCCATGTTCTTGCCATTAGAGAGACACTGGCAGATGGGGGGTGGGGGAGTCTGATCAAACCCCAGTTCCTACAGCCTCATGAGCCTCTGCGACCCCACTGATCCTTCCATAGCCAGCTCCTCCAGTGGTCTTGCTCTTGGAGACAGGCAGACCATTAGCTGCTAGGGTGCTTTGCCTCCCCAGCAAGCCCTACTTGGTATTTGCTAGTGATCCCATGCTGGCTTGCAGGCCAGCACTCACACCAGTTGCTGTTAGATGGAGCCCTCAACACATGCACACACACACATCCAGAAGAGTCACCTGCTCAGGAAAACAGCGTTTAATGAGAAAACAGGACAGACTGTGCTGGCCAGGTGCATGACAGGGCCAGGCAAGGGTCCTGACAAGCCACTTGCTGATGTGTGTGTGATTTTTGATTCCCTTATCCCTCTGTTTCTCCATGCTTGTTCCCTCTGTCTCCCCGAAAAAGCCCATAGCAAGTCCTGTGCAATCCCAAAATTCTCTTCCCTTTCATCCCACGATGCCCCATACCCCTAGGCAGTGACTCTCCCCTTCCAGTCCAAAAGGTGCTACTGACAGGTTCTCCTGTTGACCTCTGGGCAGTGAGGCTGAGGGTCTCCTGGGACAGCTTGGGGAGGCACCTGGGCAGAGTGGGACCTTCTTCTGGAAGGGACCTTCCTCTGAGTCCTGAATTTGGGTTCCTGCCTGCCTTTGGCTGCCATGCTCCTCTGGGCTTGTGGAGATGGGCCTTTGATGGGCTAATGGTTCCTCGGATGAGCCTGGGAGTAGCTGGGGCAGGGTATTATTTGGGATCCCCCACTGCTGTTGTCTCTCTGTGCTTCTGTGTGTGTCTGCAGAAGAGCTTTTTCACAAACCCTAAGGCTGGGTGCAGAACTCCTGGACCACTGGGTCAGGACAATGTCTTTGCATGTTTGCTTCTGTCATGAGGCTTTTCCCCAGTTGGGTTAATTAACTTTTGCATTCAAAATCCACAAGGATGAGAGGGTTTAGAGAAGATGAAGGAAGAAAACGGAACTACAAACCCCCTCTTCCAGGCCTCTGTCCCAAGCCTGAGAGGAGGAGAAGGGGAAAAAAAGGAATAAGGGGAAAAAAAAAAACAGGGCAGGGTTTGTGTGTTGGAGTTGGGATGGGGAAGACGGGTGGTGTGTGGGTGAGGGTGGACATAGGCCTGTCTTAATTATATTATCTTTTTAGTAAATATTACCATAGCCTATACACAAGAGAGATAACAAAGCACCACAATGAGGGCTGATCTGCAACACCAGGAGACCTATGCAAGCCCCAAGCTTGTCCACATCCCAGAGCCCTTATGTTATCTAGCTGCTCCTGCACACTGCTGACAGTCCATGCCTCCCTCTCTGCTCTTTGTGTAGGGACTGAGTCACAGCAAGAATAAGGCTATCATTGCTGTTGTATAAGCGTGTTGCACCAAAATACAGAATTTTAGCTTCTCTGAGTGTTCTTCTGGGCTAGTATCAAACCTTGCTGTATCATAGAGCATAATTTATGTGAGGATTATTAATATCCTCATCAACATTTCATCCATTCCAGTAACATTTAGTAACAAATGCATATTACATGTATATTCCATTAAAAACAATCAATTTGTAAGGTAAAACAATAAGACATTTGAGACAAACCAAATTCAAAATTTGTCTCACTGTAACGTGCAGTCTTTGCTGATAAGATCCCAGCATGGTTCCCCACCCTTCTTGGGACACTTCCCTCTGTCCCTTCACTGAATAGGACATGTTCATTAATTGAAGAGCCACCAATATTTTGTATTTAATTGAAACAGTCCATTTTCACAGCAGAGTCTAAACCAAGTTAGTTTTTTTCATGGCTTTTTAGAGGGTTAGCAGATTGTCGCAGGTTTCTCAGATAATTTCTTTTTATAGTACTTTATGAGTTGAATAAAGTCGATGGGAAATGGAGGTGGGCAGTGAAGCCAAGAACACAGGCAAAACAGGTGCTAATGACTGGTTTTTTTCCTAGTACGGAAAACTAATCTCAAGTAGGCCCTGTTTGGGGTTGATTGGGGTTTTTTTATTTGATATGTGTATTTTGTGGTTTCTTTTGTTGGGTTTTTGAGGAGTGGGTGGCTAGAATTTTTTTTGTTTGGCTGTTTTGTTTTTTTGGTGGGGTTTTTTTTTCTGAAGAGCACCTGAAGTGCTATAAATATCCATGTTTAAAGAGGATCTGTCAGCTCTGATCACAACAGTAGGCATTCAGCTTTTTAATGACACTGACCCCAGTAACACCAGGCACTTGAGAAAATCTGATGTATTCAATTAGCAATTGCCTTTGAAAAGCTTGACTTGTTACTTAACCATTTAGCCATGAACTCAAGTAGCAGAAGGTTTGGTTTTCTCTCACAGAACTGAACTGCTTTGACCAGCAGACTGCCTCTTCATCACTTTCCTCATCTTACTTCAACAGAAAATGAAGGGCACTTGTAGAAAACAACTGCCTTCAGTTACATAGGTCTGATTCATCTCAAGGGCAAGTTTATCTGTGCTTTGACTAAGACAAAAGTATTTGGGATTAGAAGGGGGAAGATACAAGGATGTTATAGGGTAATTAAAAATGATGGTTTTCCTTTACCCCTCTCTTTGCTTACTGTGTTTTCTGGCTTAAGAAAACAGGTCTTTGAAAACTGTCTTTTTGAAATTATTTTTGTGGAATTTTTGGACAAATTTCCTGAAGCCTTAAAGAGACAGTAAATTCTGTGATATAGTAGTGCTCTGATATCCACATGGGGCCACTTCCTAAATTGTGATATTTACCAAAAAAAAAAAAAAATCACTGCTACTTGAATTAAGTGATTGACACAGTAACAGAGGTCTTTTGTGATCAGGGTAGGAGATGATGGGTCACTCTATCAGCACATATCTGGTGGCAAGATGTGGGCATGTTGACATCCCATTGTAAGGCTTTAGAAATGAGTCCTAAGACTTGGTCAGGAGAGTATTGGTCTGATTTGATGCAAGAAGCTGTGTTTTGTTTTAAAGTTGGTAGTAGCTGCTGCAACTTTCTTTTCCAAAAGTCATTATACCTGTACTTGTCTCAAGGAGTAGAGACTCCACTTCTGCTCAGGCTCAAAACCTTCCACTTCAGGTCTCTGCTTACCTCTTTGTTCTTTATTAAAATGGAACTTGTTTCATGAACACTGTTTGTACTAAACATGGGCTTAGTTCATTCAACTTCAAACATTCTTTCTTCATCCATAACCATAGTTCTTAGTCCAGTCAGTTCTTTAAATGATACTACCGCACTTACCTATGATTGTAAACCCTAGAAGGTGGTCCTACACGCTTTCTGTCTCATCTGGGGACTGTTATACTTCTTAAGACCTGAGAGAACTTGTTAAACTCAAAATATCAAACACCCAAGGAATGATCTTCCCAACAGAATGGATTTATCCTGTTCAGTTGGTATGAAAGCTTTCAAGTGGCAAAACTATTCCCCCTACTAATCTGGAACAAATTGAGCAAACAGTAAAAGGGAAGGCTTGCATGCAATTTGTTTGTCTAATTATTTTTCTTTGTTATCTAATTTCATATGCAAATTGATAGGTGAGTGACATTCTCAAGTGCAACACTTCTTTTTCCACCCTTTTTGGAAAATGATATCTTCATAAATAAGCAGAAGACTTACAATAGTTCTGTGCAGGCTTATTATTGCGAAGGAGTGAAAATGGTTCATGGGAAGATCATATTGTGTCTCAGGGTGAATTTGTCTATCAAAAATTGTAAATTTATACGATTATTCACTAGTATTAGCAGAATCCTGCAAATAAATTGGCCCAACTCTTGTCTCTCCTTCTCTTAGAATGCACCTCACTAGAACTGCACATTCCCTCTCAAGAATGCACCTCGTCAAGACATCTTCAATTAAAACAATTATTTCCAGTTTTGGATAGGTACTTTACTGTGGCAAAGTCGATAAACAAATACCCCACACGGAAAAGATAAATTTTATGTCATCAAAAGCCGTGGATGACCCTTTAATGGGACAGAGGAATGGCAGGGGGAGAAGGGTTAATGGGAAGGAAAGCTGTTGTCATTCAATAAGCATACAGGTACTCAGGTAGCCTGGCTTACATGGTAGAGTATGCATCTCCTTTACACAGGTTTTGAACTAGAGCTTGAAATCAAGGCAGGATAATATTGCTGTCAAAAGTAAGAAGCGTCCAAGTGTTGAACATATCTAAAGGCTCCCTTAAGCTTATTAAAGGGCATCTATTGCCCTCTACTGTTTCACCTGCACATCTACTTCCACTTATGAGTGCCTCCTCAGAAGTACTGGGTGGGAAAAGTGTCCTGATGTGACTGTAACTGGAGCATTCAGCAGCCTCAAGTGTACAAAGGACCGAGAAAGTAACTTGTTGCATTACTTTCTTAATAGGTTATTGTGGATGCGATTGTGTAAAGAGAAACTGAGCGTAAAGACAAATACAAGGTGTGCCGGGCTTGCTGTAAGAAATTGCCCAAACGCTGTAATGGGCTTACATAAATGTGTAGCAGCCAGGTGAGTGCAAGCTCTTAAATATAATCCTTCTTACAGCGACAGATGAGTGTGTACCAAAATGCACAGCAAAACTATGTGGGAAAGTTTACTAAATATATGCCTGATTTAATTTGGCTGCTAGCTGGCATTAAAAGCCAAGGTAAGCCAGACAGCTATTTTGATTTCACTGAAACTTCTACTGTGACTGGAAAGTTGTTGGCGTTACAGAGCCTTTACTTCTGCAGCACAGGTTCAGTTCACGACACTTGAACCGAAATTTTTCAGTATGCAGTTGAGTGATTTCCTCTGCAGTTTTCTTGGCTTCTGTGTTCTCCCTTCAAAGGGAGGACACAGTGTGCAAACAGATCTACAAATCAGACCTACAGGGCTGACATACCAATACTAAACTCTGAAATGCCCTTTATGCACAGAAATCAGAAGAGATCTGAGTCGCTGAAGTGGGTGATGAGGCTAGGCCCAGGTCACAGTTGAGAATGAAAAAGGAGTGAAGTTTTTTAGGGTGATAGCAAGTATCCCAACTTAGCATGTGTATATTGTGTGCTTTTTTTCCACTAAGTCTTTTATTCCTTATGCGTGTTTGTGTGTAATAGGCTTTTTTTTGTGAACCACCTCTTAAGATGCTGTGCTGCACTCATAAGACGTTCAGCCAAGAAGCTCTCTGTCCTGTTTCTTGTCCACCCCACTTATGCAATGGTAGCCAGGATAGTTACAAGGGGACCTGTGGTGTGCACTGCTGACCAAGCTGTATGTATTTGCTGATACATGTTTTGGCTCTTAACACCCTGTTACCTGGATGAAGATGAAATTTTGTATGTTACGCTGTCAAAAAAAAAGACTTCTTATTTTTGTCTTCTGATTGAGAGCAATGCGTGGGGATCATTAAGATATGTCCAAAGTAACATTTTAACACAAGCTGGAGCTTTAAAAGCTGATAAGAGCATCAAACTCAAATACTTGCTAGGTTCTGGTCAAACTTCACCTGGAAAACAAAGTTGTTCTTTTGCATGTGACTTGTCTTCTAAAGCATGTCATCTGCATGTCTAAAGAAGCATGTCGTCTGCTTCTAAATTGTGGTATTGAGATATATACATAATTCCTCCTGAGCTATTCTTGCTGTTTAAGAGGAAAGTTTAATAAATAAATAAATAGGGAGGGTCTTAAACTGTAGTACCAAGTCCTACCTGTGGGCTAGAGTTACTATTCATAGTGTTCAAAGTAAGTCTTTTGATTTCTCTAAGTGGATGTTAAACTGTCTTCAAAGTCTTGAAGATGACAAAGAATCTTGTGCCTTAGAGAAAATGTGTTCATCAAAGAGATGTGAGACGGGAACGTGTGACAGTCAGTCCGGGCGGTCCCTGAGCCATGGCTGTCTCAGGGGCTGCGCTGATGAGGAAGCAGCATCACTCAGAGTGATGATACTTGGTAGTGACCTCAAGGACACTTAGCAGTAGGTCCTGAGGGGATGGTAGGTCTTGGGCAGCTGGGCAGATTTTTACCTAGTGTGCAATGGCCTTTTTGAAATAATGGAGAGGATGGTAAGTGTGGGGATGGGCTGCCTTTTCTGACCGTGAAGGTTACACTGTGTCGGAGAGCCTGCTCAGCGGAGCTTTACCAATGCTGCCGTAGCCTGTGAGCTTGTTTATATGCAGCATATATCAGATTCAAAGTGCAGGGGTCTTATGTGCTACCAGGTCTGCAGTTCAGAATGCAAGGTTGGCTTGCAATTTTAGGGCTATATGCACGTAAACTTTATGATAAGTGGAAAATTGGAGATTACATATATAAACTGGGAGACTTTTGGATCCCAATGTGAGCAAAACTTCAAATTCAGAAGCTGAAATGACATAATGGCTGTTCCTTCCTGGACACTTCAAGCTGCATTGGAAGACATTTACTTTTTATCTCTTTCAATAATTCATCTTCATGCATGAAGTACTTACTTGGTGAGTAACTGAACACCACCAGATTAATTTGCTTCTGCCATGTGCAATCAAGCCACTAATATAGAAAAGTTTGGGTGAAAGGCTAGGGAAGATATTAGTGGCAGAAGCAGGCAATTATTCTTTATTTTTAGTGTAATTTTTTTTATGAGAAAACCCCTTGAAGGAAGTGAATTTGTATCCTATAAGGCAGCCTTTTGTCACCTGTTGAGAGAGGTGTAGACCCTGCATTCTTAACTCCAACTGTAAAATAGTCTTGAAATTACTTCAGTTATTCACTGACTACAGGAGATTAATATTCAGAGTGTGTGGAAACAGACACTTAATAAAATAATAAAATACCAGGAACCAAGTCCTCAAATTCTGATGATTCAGTTTTCTTGGGGGGTGGTTTGTTTTTTGTTTGTTTGTGGGTTTTGGGGGGTTTGTTTGGGTTTTTTTAATGAGTACAAGATGAATGTGTTACTTGTAGATCAAGGAATACGGTGTGTTCTGTGTCTGTGAGCATTTTTTTTTTATTTTTCTCTTTTAATTTCAGTCTCTGGAGAATGAATCCCAGAACCGAACCCATAAAGACTTGGAAAATATCTGCTTTCACTGATGCAATGCAATATACTGTATAGTTGCTGCTATAGCAGAGTCTATAGTGAAAAAGATACAGAGCTCTGTGATTTTGTTGGTGTCATCTGTTTATGAGCAGTTGTACCAATGAAAGGAATACAGTAAAGCTTTAGGCTTCATGAAGGACTTTTCAAAAGTGCTGGAATTTATATTCTCTATGTTAACCCATTTATACTGGTCTGCGGTGCTGGAGAGGCTATGGGATTTATTTTATTGCTTTTTTTCTAAGATTAATGGAGTTTTGTCATAATGGAATTCTGGCTTTTGTAGCTTGCTAATACAGGCAGTGATGCCAACTTTATTGCAGGCAGCAGAAGCTTGAGGGTGTGCATGAGTTCCCAACTTATAGTGAATTCAGTGCTGCATACCTGTGGCCATATTGCCCGTATTGACTATACTTTGAAGATTCATTATGACCACATGGGAGTTTGGTGCTGCAGAAATAGTCTTGGTGCCATTTGCCAATGAGAGGGCTTGTCTTTGGCGTAATGGCCTGATACAGGTTATCTCAAACTATCCTGTGATTTTAGTGCGAACAGGGAACCTGTACGTGCTTTGTGTTGCAGTACCTGATCATAAGACGCACATACTTGAAAAACATGGCTTCATAGTATTGGCTTTGCATAGTTAGTGATAGCTGTAGTCATAAGGTTTTCTAGATTTAAAAACCACCAACTTTTTCTTCTGACTATTTCACTATTAACATGAAATACTGCCTGTAAATCGCATAGGTTTTGGTTCAGAATTGCCTTTTTTTTTTTAAATGCAATCACATGGAAGATGAAGTGAACCATTCTACTTCACACTAAGGTTGGTGGTGTTTACAGTACTTACTTGCCATTTTATAGTGATTTGTGCACTTGATTAACAGAAATTACTCACTCTGAATGTCTTATTTCTGTGCTTTTAGTCATAAGAGAGAGGTCATCAAGGCTTTATTGTCTCTTAGAGTGGCAAAGTGAAAAGTTCCCCTCCTCCAAGTAAGCTGCTTAGTTAGGAAAAAATGGTTATCCCATAGAATAATGTATTAATAAGCAATTATACTGGCTCTTTCATCACATTGTTTAGGGAAGCTAAAGTATTCTGGAGTTGTTGGCTTAATAGTTCACAAGAGTAATGAAATCTGTCTTTTAATGGAGATGGACTTGGTAACAGCTCGAATGCTCCTTTTTGGTTTTTAATGTCTGATGAGGAAAGTGTCTTTTCTTTGATGAAGTAAGTATATTTTGGTGCAAAAGAGATAAAAAGAAATCCAAAGAGTAGGATCAAAGCACTCCAAGTGGCAAGGGAGTGTTTACACAGTGTAACATTGCCAAAATACTCATTTTGAAAGAGAATTGCTAGCTGCCTGCCTATCTGGGCACCAATGGAACTCCCAACTGATCCTCTTGAAACAGTGAGAGGATAGTGACGGATGCTTTTATCATATGATAAAAGTGAAGCAATGGCAGAGCCTGCTTCCACGTATTCCTTAGGTAGCAGTCTGGAAAAGGAGAATAGCTTCAAGGTGAAAGATTCTGTCACATTGACTTCAATGCTCTTTTTAACTTCAAATTATTGTTATAAAACCTCTTCTGCTAAGGGTTTAGCTTATCTTGAAAAATCCCATTGTTCTGGAGTTGTAGACAAGTTTTTGTCACAGATGGTCTCTCTTTCTGCACAAACAACAGGCAAGTACTTCATACATGATTATTTAGAAATGTCTGTTCATGCCTAGTCTAGTACTGGAGCAGTCTTTCTTGTAAAATTTTGTTTAACATAATTGCATATTTGACTCGCAGCTCAAATTTCAAGGCAGACTAGCTTTTCTCTGTCTTAGAATGACTCTGTATTTTAATAAATCTTTTATGTGTTATCCCAAGACTACTTAGGGCACCAAATAATATGTTAAAGAAAGAAAGAAGAAAAAGTATAAATTCTACTTGAACCTTACTGGGCTGGAATTTTCTTCTGGATCAAAAAAGACTAAAGAGTGAAAGACAACTCAAGATTTTTCCAAGGCCTGAATTTCTTGAGGTTTTTTAGTCCTGCCCTGCCATCTGTAGAACTAATGAGTCAACCAACAAGAAACCTCCTTCAAGTACAAGAGAAAACTTCAGGCCAGGAAAATGTAAGTAGATTCTTGCTTAACAAATAGAAATACCAAGTACTTGGTCCGTGAAATGTGTATTTGCAGTAACTGTTTCATCACAGTTCAGTAGGGCTGCTCTCATTGGTAAGGGTCATTCGTAAGGGTCATTCATGAGCAAATGCTGAGAAACTACTTATGCTTTTACTCGTCAAAGAAGGATATATGGTTCAGTTCTAATCCTAGCATTTCTAAAATCATCATCTTGCAGACAAGTGTGGGCTCCAAAATGCTTCTGTCTTATAGTCAAACAAAAGGTAGCTCACTCAGTTGCAAGAGTAAGGATTGCAAACCGCGTGTGTGGACACTGGCATATGTTTCATGTTAATAAAAAAATGTCTGACATCTGCCTGTTAAATCAAGATGCTTTTTTTGGGGGGGAAGAGATATTTTCAAAGCAGTTCATCTTCTCAAGAGGAACACTGTGATACTGCTGATTGCATGCTACCCTTCCTCTTTTAGGTGGCATTTTATTCTTGGCCCAGGCACAGTGACTGAGCAAAATATTGCAGAGAGAAGAAATAAACCATGTAGTAATGATTACAAAGAAATGTCTATTTGCTGCTTTTCTCTACCTTGTATGCCCCTCACATTTGGCTGCGTGGGGACTGATATAGGTATGAACTCTTGCATGGGCTGCATTTGAATTATTGTTTCGTTTCTCAAAGGCAGTACCTTTTCCAACCAATGTTTGCACAGTTATTTCAGACTTTTTGGAGACACCCTGGCTGCTTGCCTGTTCAGAGGAGGAGCTATAGCTGTCCATTGAGTCTGTTGTTCCCTAAGTGCATGTAGAACAAGTTTTGCATGGGTGGGAGGACAGTGCTGATAACAGTTACAGTTTATATTCAGGCATTCATATGTTAAAATTCAAGAGTCGTTTTTAGAATATATTTTCTAGAAAAAGGCTGTCTAGATATAAGCTGTAGAAACTAAGCTTTTCTTATATTAACAGTTTTGTTGTTGTTGAAGGTTTTTCTTTCAAAAATGGTTAGGCTGCAGAGCCTTGGGAGGATGATGTGAGTAGATGTGTAGAACTTCTAAAAATAATTGTTTTGTGCAGTTTTTTGTGGTTTGTTTTTCTTTTTGTTTTTTTTTTTAAATAGGGACTGAGCCACCTGAATCTTCTGTGGTTGCATTTCCTTCTATGGTGGTGTATTGTCTCAAGATATGCCAAAAAGGTTGTTGGTTGAAACACGAAAATAAGATCATTGTTCCAGCTGACATATTGATTTACCTTAATGTATTCTGTAAATTTACCTTTAGTTGTGTTCAAGCCGCTTGTAAAATCTATAGGATTGATTCAGTGACAGAGTATTGGAAATTGTGATGCTACTTAATGTAGTAATATAGTTGTTCAGTAATGCACCATATTGAAATAATGAGGCCTTTATTTTAGATGAGTTTATGCCAGCCCCAACATAATGTGAACTGAAAATTATTTATGTGAATAAATCATAGATGATGGCAAATAAATACAAGTGAAGTAAATCCTTTGTTCTGATTTCATTATTCCAGTTTTTGCTTTGAAATTGATGAATATAATTGCTTTAATTAGGGCATTTTTGCTAAAACATGAATTGATAATTTTGTTTTGGGCACTTTAACAAACGTGAACCAAATAAAAGCAGTGTGTGGTTTTAAGAGGCAAGCATGAGTTCTTCAAGACAGCATATCTATAGTGTCCTTCCTATAGAAAGTCATTACAGTTTTCTTATCTACAGCTACATAATTTGACCTGTGCTTTTTCTTTTTTTAAAGAAGTCTGAAATGCACTTCAGTAGGTACATTCGGAGTACTGAGCTGCCACAAGCATAAGCAATGTTTATAGAAATGTGTACGTTTCTGGATAGATAGCTGTGCAAGTAGACAGGAGCTGTGTGAAAGCTCTTGAGAGGGAGTAGGAACAAAGCATGGGACAGAGGACTTAACAGGTAGGAGGTAAAGCTGGTGTTTCCGTGTAAGCGAGGCACAATGTCTGCCTCTTGTCAAGGTTCATCTTGTGGTTCACATGAATAAGAGCTATAATCAATGCGAATAAGGTAAAATGCCCCATTTCTTCCTCAGTCTTTAACAACAGCCTGACACATGGTTTCAGAGGAATAATTTTACAGTTTCTCTGGAACACGTTGTAGTCTGGATATATATTCAGTACTAGACGAGTTACCTTTTAGGGGAAAATGGTATCAAGTAGGACAGGTTTGGAATTGATGAATGACATCACTCTGACTAGCTGCACAGCTGTGCTGATGTCAAGCAGCCGACTGCATTTAAATTTATGTGCTTGCTATTAAAGCGAGTGCAATGATAACAACAGAGACCACAGAAGGTGGCTAAAGGTTTTTCAGATAAAATGATGAGAAAAGACAGATGTTTATTGCAGCGCTAGTGCCTTGTGCTTTCCAAGGAACACAACAATAATTTCCCTCCTTTCCATCTGATGTTGTCTCCAGTGAATGTTAAGTAGCACAAGTGACCTGTTGCTATTTTGGTAGTAAGAACTATGAACACATGCCCTGTTTCACCATTTTAAAAGCACTGAAGTACCTACGGTCTGGTTCCTGGCAACTGGCTGGATTGCTTTGTTATGCAGAGGCTGACACAGGGCAGGTAGGGTAACGAAAGGGTTTAGCTGGAGTGCTCGTTATATAGTGCTTGATATGTGAAATTAGGCATATTATGTTAGGGGGAAAGAGATAAAAAAGGCTGGACTGCCATGCACACATCTGAGGGCTGGAACAGTTGTTGAACTGAGGCTGAAGTGACATGAATGAGACCCACAAGGACTGTGGCTCACATGAACACGTACTTCACTGCAGTGAGTCCTGTTTTCAACAGGTTATGAATTCAGGAGGAGCCATGCTGTAGGGTGTTACATGGAATATAATCTATTGCAGAAATGTGGGGTATTTTTCCTGTACTAGATGTCACCTGAATGTTAGTAAAACTGCTGCCTGCATTCCTCATATTTGGCGTTTCCTGCAGCAGCCTTGTGGTTGCAGCTGAATACTGCCTCTGGGCTCTTCAGTGGAGGTACTGATGTAGGAACCCCGTGAGAGCAAGGGAGAACTTATTCATTTTTTGAGAGAAGGGTGGGTCCTGAGCGTCACTCTACAGCTGGTCCTTTTAATGTACAGCTTTCTTTTCCTTTTTCTTTTTAAGGGCTAATTAGTCAACTTTTGGACTGGTGCTTTTGCACAGTGCTGCAGCTCTCCTACTAACAGATCTAGAGAAATGACTGAATACAGAAATATCAATAATGTTGGTAATTTTGTCCCCAAACTCAATCTCCTTGGATGCTAAACAAGCTCCTTATCCTGCCTTTCATCTCCAAAAGAAATAAACAGTCTGTCAGTAACTTTAACCATGTCCAAAACGTATTTTGAGAGGGCAGAGAGAAACCCCTCTCTTTGCTACAAGAGAGAGAACATGGCTTGGGCTCAGCACCGAGTGGGACTGGCCTGTGAGTTGTGTAGCTTCTGTAAATAACTGTTACCCAGGTTGTCTCAAGTACAGAAATGGCAGAAGGTGCTCTGGGAAAGCCAATTGCCTACAGTCCTGCTCACAGGGGAAATGCTGACAATTTTGACAGGAGGATGGGTGAAACTTATTTCCATAGGAAAACCTAAAGAAACAAAAAAGCTCTAACTTTTTTCCCCTGTGTATCTTATTGGCCATAGTCTAATGTAGGTTCCCTTAAGGAGTTAAAGCTGTCACAAGCCCAATGCTGTTATGGGGCTCTGTGTCACATTTTGATTCACCTTGCAATTGTTTTGAGATTTTCAGGACCGTGATCTAGTGACCGTGTTTGTTGGTAGAGCTTTTTGACTTGATGTGGTGTTCGCTCCTACCTTCTGTGAGCTTCTGATGTTTGGAAGCCCTGAAGGTGGATGATGTCCTCAGACGGTTAGAACAGCCCCAGAGGACTCTCGTGGAGCAGAGCTGCCCCATGCAGAGGAGGAAGTCTTCCCATAGCACCTGAAAGGAAGGAGGAGGTGACTTTTGGAAGGCATTTTCTTTAATTTGCTTGAGAAACACTTAAGCGGTGACAAATCACAGTGATGTTTGGAAGGGGTGGCGCAGGCTGCCTCTTCTTGTCTTGTCCAATATGAGGTAATGCTGCAGCTGGTGGGGGTCTGGGAGGAAGTCCTGGAGAGGACTGAACAGCCAACCAGGCTATCTTTTCTGTGCTGGTAGGTTTTTAGAATCTCATGTGCCCTGATGCCATTTTAAAGAGGTTAGATGCTGCAAGATGCTGTTGTGTAAAGTAGAAGTCCGGGGAAAAGTTGACTGTCTGACTACCAGAGCTGTGCGCTCACCCTGGCTAGTAGGAGAAGCTACGACAAAGGCTAAAAAAATTAACTAAAATAGTAACGTTATCAATGCAGGTTTGGGAACACGTGGAAGTGGTGCTGGGAAACCTGGCTTGTTTAAGAGAGCAGCCCGCTGCTGATGTGGACTCCTGTACGGATTTCACAACCCCGCTTCAGGATGCGAGGCATCAAATCACAGTTAAGATAAAGAGGTAGGCTAGAAAGAGGCTGAAGCAAGATATAACTTGCTACCTTTAAATGTGATTATAGCGGCAGGGTTTAACTTGCTTGCAGTTGTAGTAGTCGCCTTGCAGTGACAGATGCTGTGAACAATTACTTGGCAGTAATAAAGCATATTCTGAGCAATGTCCGATTCAGCCCTTGGTGTTCCAGAGCTAAAGTGAAAATACTGCTTTTTGTGACGAATGTGGCAACAGATGGCTAGGCAAAAACCCCAACACAAATGAAACTTGCAGATCCTGGTAACGAGAAGCACATACCCAGTGTGTTGGTAACTTGTGGATCACAAACTCTTCCTCCCTGGAGAAACTCTATGGATTGGAACCTCCTAAGAACAACATTTCTGTTTCCAGGGAGGGAGCAACAGCTTGTAAGGAGTTGTAAGTTGCTTCTGGTCTATGCATAAAATTTGTATAAACTTCTGTCAGACAATGGACAACTTCTGTGCTTGGTCTTGCAGGGTATTTTTGGTTGGTTGTCATTTCAAACTCTGCTTTTGCTGAATTTTTCAGTGCGCTCAAACAATTTTGGTCTTTTTTGGCCTCAAATCTGACTTGAGATTAGAAATCGGTGTATACCAGTGTATTCATTACAAACTGTGTAATGATAGTTCTGACTTTGGATGGAAGATGCCTCAAACATTTGGTAGCCAGTAAAATCTGAATTTAGTCATGATGTGACAGTATAGAGGTAAAAAGTTTGCGTTCTTTGCTCCCTTCCCCCCAGCTTTCCATTCTGCAGTGCTTTTTATTTTGTTGACCTGAGAAATTTTGCAATACTTTGGAGGGGTCACGTAAGTGTCAGTTCCTGCTGCCTTATGTATATTCCTGCCTCATGAATGGACGCAGGGTTTGACTTCAGTGTGCAGCCAGGAGAATCCAGCATGACTGCATCTGAATGCATAGTTCAAAGGAGAAAGGGCATGAATGCAATATTGACATTGTGATACCAATGTTGAAAGCCTCAGTGGCGTGTTATGCTGGAAGGATTTCTTACATTAATTCACAACAGGTCACTGAGACTCACCTTGTTACCTGAATCCTAGATGATTCCCAGGAATTTCTTTTCTGGGGAAGCTTCAGCTGTTTCTATCACATAGGTTGTCAAGTATTTTTATCCTCTTGGCTATTTGCCATGGTTGAATGTGATGAATCATAAGTTTTCTGTGCTTAGAATACTTTCTGCTGCCACGGTTACTGGTCTGTTCTTCTGACTTAGCTCTTCAAAGGCACTGCCTTAGCACGCTGCCCATGGCTTTGTCCATATAATTGTTAGAAAATACTTGATAACTATTAGAAAAGCACTTGAAGCACAATCTGATATTTTGTATGTTACTGCACAGCCCTGTAAGAGGCTCATTAATCACTTTATATATTGTCTCTTGAAATTATCCAAAGGTTTACAAAAAAAAAAGCTTACTGAATATTGTTCTAAGGACCGTTTGTTGTGGCCTTGATTGACTTTTTTCTGTACTTTTTAACAAGAGAAGGAAAAAGAGGAGTTCATTGGTATGTCAAGTGAAGCAGTAGAAGTCCATCCTCTTCTTTTTCTCTGGTTTATAGCCCATAAGAGAGTTTAGAAAATGGAATTCTGACCGTGGTTCCAATCCTATTGTGACCTTATAACTTTTGACTAGTCACTTGGTGTTTCTCCCTCAATTTCCCTTTAGTGTTTGTCATAATCCCCCTCTCCCTTTCCCTTGTGATTTGCAAGAGTACGGAAAGGAGCTGGATAGCTGGAAGTTGACTTTCACAAATAAAGACTTTCTAAACAGGCAAGATAGCATTTTTATTTTTTGATTTTCTGAATACAAACCCTGTATAATTCCAGAGGAAGAGAGAGAAGATATTTACCCAACCATGTCTTATAAGAAATGAAACATATTTTCAGTTAATAAGCTACAAGAAAAATTAAGCTCAGAAATTTTGTTTGCAGGAGTGGTTTTTTTGGGTCAGTGGAGGTTCCACAGATCCTGTTTAAAATTCTACATACATCAGCTTGTTCTGGGGACTCACTTGGGCTTTCTGAGAACCAGCTTCACAGTGTTCCTAATCTGCCTTGTACAAAACAGATTTTGTCCTTTATCTTGTGGACAGTGGGGGGAACCATATAACTAAGCCTATGATTGGCTTTCAGACTTTAATATTGCTGCTTCTAGTGAAAGCTGCAAAAGGGATGTGTGTGTCCTTAGTCCTTTGTATAGCCTTTTGTATTTACAAACTCTGTGACAGAATGAGTTAGATGTTCTTGCTATTTTGGTATGGTGTGGAGGTGGTAAAATATTTTGCCTTTGAAAATGACAAGATCATAAGGGAAATACTTCTAAATAAAGTTATCAAGCTTTGGAAACCTCCCAAATGTGGCAAGTGATACTAAAACAAGACCTAAGGAAACTTGTAGCATTAGATAAACTGCTAACGATAAAATTCTGATGTCAGGCTAAGCAGCAGTAAGGGTGTGACAGTGGAGCAAGTGATGAGAGTGATTAGTCAGCCAACAGTATCTTTTGTTGTAATTATTGATATGCATGTTGTCTCTTAAAACTGGCAACAAGGAGGTTATGAAGGTAGTCTGTTTAGGAATATCTCTTGGCTAAGGTTTGCCAGAATGGGGCAAGTAGAATCATACAATAATTTATTTCTATAAAATGAAGGATGTAGGCTCATGGTCTTGGCCTACATGGACACCTCATGTCTGAAACTTTGCACATATCTAGATATTTCATCTGCCAGGCACAAAGCAGGTGTTTGGAAAAGAGAAATGTACAAGCTGTTCTTGTGTATGATTAGTTGTTTAAGTTGATTTGAGCTAGCTGACTATCCAAATGGTTCATCTTAGGATGGTAGAGTTAAAAGGCTAATTTCAGCCAAATTGGTGTCCTTCTGGGTTATATGATAAGCTGATGACTTTTGGACATGAATATTCCCTGTAGGTTTAAGAATTTAAAGATGTGATTAAAACGTATTCCATATATGCATAAATATGTATGTTTGCAATATTGAGAGGGTTTTTTGCCTAGGAACTTCTGTGCCTGAAAAAGACAAAATTATCTTCAGGATATTTTGGAATAAGAGAAGCTTCTGGCATTAATATATATGTAAATATAAAACTCTTTTGAGAAAGAGGGCTTATTTTATAGGCAGTATTGTGCAAAATTCGAAATAAGGGCTTGAATCCCAATTTTAGTTGTTAGCTGTTTACTGAAAAGAATGGTTCCTGGAGGAGGCATTCTCACTATACTTATAGCCTTATTTTGTCTGCCTAGAGCATGTGAAAATATTTTAAAAACAAAGCCTTCTATAAGTTAACTGCTGTCTTAGAAATTAATGTCCTTCATAACTTCACAGAATCAAAAAATAGTTGAGGTTGGAGATCATCTAGTCCACACCCAGCCTCTGCTCAAAGCAGGTCAATAAGATCAGGTTGATGGGGACGTTGTCCAACTGTGTTTTAGACATCACCAAGAATGGAGTTTCTACAATCTCTCTGGGCAACCTACTTCAGCACCACTGTAAAGAAGCCCTTGGTTGGTTGGTTAGTTTGTTTTATGTTTAAGTGGATTTTATGGTATTCCATTTCGTACTAATTGTCTTCTCCACTTCCTGCATACCACCGAGGAGTCCAGCTTATGATAGGCATCCAGCTGTGCTGATATCCCAGGAAAGGAGCAAGAACTTTGCCCATAATTCTGTCTGGGGGACGTTTATTTAAGTGGATGTGCTTGGAGTGGGTCCCCTTCAACCCTGTTTTGTTGTTTACAGCTCTCTACTGCTTATATCACCCCACAAACTCTGTTTGTCAATGTGATTAACAACATCCTCACTTGAGTGTTGATCATTGTCTCCCCCCCACCCCAGTCATTCCTAATTTAAAGCTCTCTTCACCAAATTGGGCAACCCATGACAAAGCACAGTAAAGATGCATTTGCCCCACTTAAATGGATCAAATGTCTTCCTAGAAATCCTTAAGCCTCAAAAAGGGTCCTATTGTCATAAAAACTAAACTCTTCTTACCAACCCCCATGTGAAACCAATTGTTGACCTGAAGGGTGTGCTACTCCTCATGCCCTTTCCCCTCAGTGGTGGGATCAAGAACATCTCCTGGACCCTGTGGGCACTTGACCATCACTGCCAGAGCCATATAGTCAGGCTTGAAACTCACCTGGTCACCCTGGCAGTATCCTTGGTGCCTACATGAAAAAGTGGCAGGATGTAGAAGTCTGAGGGCTTGACAATCCATGTGTTTCTGCAACATCCCCCATCAGCGTAAACCTTCCTAGATGGTGGTTGAGTTTGGCAGATAGGGGCCTCTGTCTCTCATAGCAGGGAATCTCCCATTACTATCGCTTGCTGCTTTCTTCTGGTGCTCCTGTGTGGTCTTGATTTTACCTGGCTTGTACAGTTTCTTGAACAGAGCTGCCAGACCCTTGTTGGCTAAAAGGGCACTGAATCTGTTCTGCAGATCTTGAGGTGGAGCAGGAACCTTCCTCCTGGTGCCAGAAGTCACAAGGTTCCAGCCTTCACTATTCTGGGAGTCTCTACTTCCCACTCTGACAGGCACAGACTACCTGACCCTTCTCCGAGGAAGGTGATGGTTTGGGTATTGCTGCAGTGTAGGAAAACACCTGGTCGAGCTCTTGATAGCTTACTGATGGCAGTGTTCCTTAAGAAAAAAGCTTCTTTCCCTGTCCCAAAAGACACTGGATCATAATGATGGATCATGCTGAACAAAACTCATTAAAAATCGAGAAAACAGAAATCTAGGCAATACAGTAAGTGTATGTTTACTTTCTATGTAGGGTTATGGACAGTCAGAAAACTATTGTTATCCGGCAGAAAACTGCCTCAAAGCTCAGCTACTTCAGTTTGGATTTGGAGGCGTTTGCATAAATGTAACCAGCTCAGAAGTAAGTGACTCTAGAGATGGCAATTCTTTACGTGGTGAATGCATGAATAAAACTCCGTTCTGTTTTAGTGTG
This sequence comes from Rhinoptilus africanus, assembly GCA_013400135.1. NCBI lineage: Eukaryota > Metazoa > Chordata > Aves > Charadriiformes > Glareolidae > Rhinoptilus > Rhinoptilus africanus. Next base: position 23,807 of record VXBO01006258.1, on the reverse strand, counting down.
CTGCATAACCACTTAACTACTGTACTCCATAGCTCTTGTGTGCTAATACACTGTCTTTAGCCAGTGATTTCAGCTTTATAGCTATCGAATATTAAGGGCAATTGTTTGTTAATTTGATTGTGACATATCAGTATGGAACAGTTTTGCTGCTTGCCAAACTACCAGCATAAAGGAAACCCAAATAACAGTCAGTGTCACATAATCCGAGGTCTAATGACCCCTGTCTGATGGGGATATTAGGAGAAAAGCAAGGGATATTAGTATACTACATCATAGATTTTTCTGTTATGCTGTGGTTTTGTGGGTTTTTGTTGTTTGTTTTTCTCTTAATTCTTAACAAATTTTAGACACTTTCTGTCTCTGCCTCTGCAATAGGTAAAGGAGCTCTACTGATCTGTTGCAGTTGTCTGGTATTGTGCAATATGTACTGAGTGTTGTTCATACCACAGAAGTTTAAAACTGCTTCTATGTCTAGAACAAGAAATTACTTTTGGTTTTTTATCAGTATTGGGGTTGGACTGTGAGCTTAGTGTAATTATGGGGTCTTTGAGTGGAATCATAGAATCGCCTAGGCTGGAAGGGACATTTCAGATCAACTAGTCCAACCATCAACCTAACTCTGACAAAAACCATCACTAGTCTAAACTGCATCACTAAGCACTATGTCTACCTGTCTTTTAAATACCTCCAGGGATGGTGACTCAACCACTTCCCTGGGCAGCCTGTTCCAATGCTTAATTACCCTTTCGGTGTAAAAATTTTTCCTAATATCCTAATTCCTCTTGTCCTGTCACCTGTTACTTGGGAGAAGAGACAGACCCCCACCTCCCCACAGCCTCCTTTCAGGTAGTTGTAGAGGGTGATGAGGTCTGCCCTCAGCCTCCTCTTCTCCAGGCTAAACAACCCCAGTTCCCTCAGTCGTTCCTCATAAGGTTTGTCCTCCAGACCCCTCACCAGCTTCGTAGCCCTCCTCTGGACACGCTCCAACACCTCAATGTCCTTCCTGTAGTGAGGGGCCCAAAACTGAAGGCAGCACTTGAGGTGGGGCCTCACCAGTGCCGAGTACAGGGGGATGATCCCTTCCCTAGTCCGGCTCACCACACTGTTCCTGATACAGGCCAGCACAGTGTCCTAGACCTGAGAGGTAGTTCTAGTATTCCTTTATTAGCATAATTCCCCTGTGTTAGGATAATTCAATGTGGAAAGGATATTAGGAGCTCATCTAGTCTAACCTTCTGCTCTAAGAGGAGAGAAGCAGGAAATCAAAGCTGCAAGTAGAGGTGTATGGGAGTTCAAAAGGAATTATAAGAAATTTGGACAGGAGGTGGCAATTCTTTATGTGGTGAATGCATGACAGGAGTACTCAGGGAAAGCTTTCATGCCTTGCTTAAACATGAACTGTGATTACTTGCTGTGTACATGTGCTATGTACACTTGGTTTATATGTGGAAGCAAGTGTTTTATCTGTGTACTATCCAACACAGCTTGATTACAGGAAAGGTTATGGTGAGGGGGGTGGAAAAAGAGCTTTTTAACTCCACAGAAGCTTCTATGAGAACTCAGAACTTAATCCAGAGGTTGCTTTCTCTCTTTTTTATTGGCAGCTGGAGTGTCTTTTTTAAAAATATATATAAACTGGAAAATACTCTGCATTTTGGTTCCTGAAAACAGCTTATCCAAAATATTTTTGTGGAAAGAGTGGAACAAGGGAAGACTTCAGAAAGGACTGAGAAACATTCTTTTAGGCAAATCTATTTGCTAAAAAAAAAAATGTGAAAATCTTATTTCCTGACCTACCTGAAGTAGTTATATACAAAGAAGGTAACTCTAACAGATCATTCTCATTAGTGCATGCTGCTGCCTGACACTTGCAACTTCTCTGGTGTGTTAGATTTCCTCATGAATCATAGCTGCTTCAGTTTCTTGAGGATCCTGTTTCTTGTTATGTCTTTTTAAGCTGCAGTACCCTATACGTAAACCATCTAGACAGAAATCTGCACCCTGAATGCAGCTCCTGTGGGGAGCTGTGTGTTCTTTTGGGATACTTGTGGCAAAATGACAGAATGTGCAACCAGGGCAGTAGATGAAACCAAACCCTGCCAAATATTTCCTTTAGGAAAGTGTATTTTAAAGCTCTTTTTAACACGTAATTAGGCCATCTCAGCAAGCCGTGCACTTTCCTAATGCAGTTATGAGAAAGCTGTTTAGTTAAATTGCTAGTGGTAGTCTAGACATCCTACTGGAATCTCCTGAGTTGGAATTTAATTAAAGGGAGGGAATTTCAGTGGTTCTAGCCAGAAGTATTTGACTTGAGCGTCTTCTTGTTGAAGATGTGGTTTGGAGAAAAACTTGCAGTTCCTACAGGCATAGGAGAAGATATCTAGTTTTGAAATTAGATACTGGATAGAGGAGAATAATCAGAGTTACAAAGAGTACAACTTTTATTACCACTTCCAGGGATGATTGTGTTCCTGAAAAGAAGCTAGGGCTGTACTAATATGGCCTAGTAACAAGTGAAAACTTCTGATAAATGTTTAGAATTCCCTGCTGCCATCCAAAATTACCCTGCTTCTTTTGCCTTAGCAGCATCCACAGTTGTTTAATTTTTGACCCTTCAATTTTGATTTTTTAAGAGCATAAATCGTAATGTTTGATAGAAACAACGTTTTCAAATCTTATGCTGCATTTCGGAATTAATTATCCTCTGTGAGCTGTTATTCTCCATCTGCTTACATTTCTGGGACTCTTAGCAATTAAATTAGTATTCACATCATCTGCTCTGTTTATTTCACCACTGTTGGTTTGGCATGCAGGAGTTAAAAGTTAGGTTCTTGGAAGCAGGAGTATTGCAGGAGTTCTTACTCTGCTGGTGCAGTATCAATCACAGAGGATCCTAATTCTACTTGGGCACTCAAAATTCTATCTTTCAAGAGGAATTACTGAGTTGTTTTTGTTTTTTTTTTTTTAAAAGAGTGGGTCCCCTTGATTTACTGGGAGATTAACAATGTTGAATATTTTCTTGACTTGTGTCTTAAACATGGAAATGTAGGCTGCTGCTTTTTTGGAGACTGGAAGTGACATCAAATACTATGTTTAGGATCAGCAGATGCTACAGGGGTGGACAGAATAGTGAAGGAACCTCTTTTGTGGGCATATGGAGAAATTTAAAACTCTAAATAAAGCTTTGTGTACATGCCATCCTCTTGGGAAAATGCCTGGTTTTGCTGATTAAGTTCTTGCCGTCTTTCTGGAACATTAAACCAGAAATAGACTACCTCATAGGAGGAAAAAAAATCACGCTGTCTATCAGCCTTTTGAGAAAAAGGATGAAAACAACTCTGGATGTATGAATGACATCTTTATATTTGGTTGTGATGGGTTGACCCTGGCTGAACACCACATGCGCCTCAAGCTGCTCTATCACTCCCATCCTCAGGTGGACAGGGGAGAGAAAATATAACAAAAGACTCATGGATTGAGATAGGGAGAGGGAAATCACTCACCAATTACCATCATGGGCAAAACAGACTTGTGAAATTAGTTTAACTTATTACTAATCAAATTAGAGTAGGATAATGAGAAATAAAACCAAATCTTAAAAACACCTTCCCCCCCACCTCTTCCCTTCTTCCCAGGGTAAACTTCACCCCCAGTTTCTCTACCTCCTTCCCCTGAGCAGTGCAGGGGGATGGGGAATGGGGGCTGTGGTCAGTTCATCACACGTTGTCTGTGCTGCTCCTTCCTCCTCAGGGGGAGGACTCCTCACACCCTTCCCCTGCTCCAGCGTGGGATGCCTCCCATGGGAGACAGTTCTCCACGAACTTCTCCAGTGTGTATACTTCCCATGGACTGCATTTCTGCAGTTCCCCAGGAACTGCTTCAGTGTGGGTCCTTTCCACAGGTACAGTCCTTCAGGAACAGACTGCTCTGGTGCGTATCCCCCATGGGGTCACAAGTTCTGCCAGCAAACCTGTTCCAGCGTGGGCTCCTCTCTCTGTAGGGCCATAGGTGCTGACAGGACCCTGCTCCAGCACAGGCTTCCTGCAGGGCCACAGCCTCCTTCAGGTGTCCATCTGCTCTGGTGTGGGGTCCTCCATGGTCTGCAGTTGGATATTTGTTCCACTGTGGACCTCCGTGGGCTGCAGGGGGACAGCACACCTCACCACAGTCTTCACCATGGACTGTAGGGCATCTCTGCTCCAGCGCCTGGACCACCTCCTCCCCTTCCTTCTTCACTGACATTGGGGTCTGCAGAGTTATTGCTCTCACATCTCACTCCTCTCTCCGCTGCTGCCGATGTTGCACAGTTTCCCCCTTCCCTCTCTCCCTCCCACCTTAAATACTCTATCACAGATGTGCTACCATTGTTGCTGATTGGCTCAGTTTAGGGCTGCTGGTGATGGTGGTTTACCTGTGGGAGATGAATTGCTAGCTGAAGGAGGAGATGAGCAGGCTACATGCCATCAGGGAGAACAAACAGGAGAATCACAGGGTCTTCACCGAGTGTTTGCAGAGGTGAGAGCCCAAGCCACACAATACAAAGAAGGCAGCAGAGGTAGACACTGTGCTTGAAGGAGTGGTGAGTAGAGACTACCAAGAAGAGGGAGGCTGGAAGCTTCTGCATTCAGCAGCAGGAGAAAAGTTATTTTTTCTCTTACAAACGTACAAAATCAGTACTGTGCCCTAATAGGCAACACAGAAGAGTGAGGACCTTTAAGGGAGGCGTCAGAGCCAGCTGGGCCTGATCAGACCATTAGTACCAAGAGGAAGTGATGGGCATTAGTGGTTGGAGACTCATTTTTACAGGAGATAGAAGTACCTAACTGCCCATCAGACATGCTCTCGCAGGAGGTTTGTAGCTTACTGGGACCCAGATCCAGGGTGTTTTAAAGGACTGCTAAAATTCATCTGGCCTTCAGATTGTTACCCTTCATTGGTTGCCCAAAGGGCACCAATGATGCCAGCAAGTGAGACATAAAGTATGGAGTATGGAGCTCTGGAGGTAAAGGTGAAGGATGTGAGATTTCAGGTTTTATTGTCCTTAGTACCACTGGAGAATGGGGAAGATTCATGTAGGAATAGATGGCTCTTGAATTAAATAAGTGGCTGTGTGGCTGGTGTTGCAGAAGGTGCTTTGACTTTTGTGACTGTATGTCCATTCTCAGGTAATGACAGATAGGATCTGTCTGACAAAGTGGCATAAAACTGCCTTTGCCTACAGACTTGACAACCTGGTGAAAAGAGCTTTAAACTAGATATGGAGTGGTAACAGCTTGCACTTAAGAGAAGGAACAGAGATTAGGGGTGACAAGTACATGGAGCAAGGTGATAGGAGACAGCCCTCCGGAAAGGTAGAAATGGTCACAAGGGGCCAGCCCCAAGCACTTGCGCGAGTGCAGGCAAACTGGAAAGCCAACAGGAGGTGCAGGAGCTCAGTGTATGGATGCAGTACTGGGATATCACCAGTGTAACTGAGACACTGTGGAACAGATCGCATGATGGTGTACAGGCTCTTCAGTAAGGATGGTTGGGAAGAAAGGAGTAGCAGTCACTTTAAATGAAGAGTACTCCAAAAAAGCACACCACCCCCTCCCTCATAGGACGTAATTATGAGGTCCTGATATGAAAGAAAATGTGGCAGTTTGGGGATGGTTAAAAGTAGAATTATCAAGATGGATCAACTGTGAAAGCAAAATAAGGGATATCGACTTATATCAAACTAATGTTGGGTACTGGCCCTTCAGAATGAAAACCAGACAGGTTTTTTGTCCTTTGCTAATAACTGCATGCTTTAACTGCCAAATGTAATAATGGCAATAAGACTCTCAGACCATAGCAATAACATAGTTGCTTATAAAAACACAGAACCTGATGTGCCTCGGGTTCCACATTCGGCTTCTTAACTCTGTTGTGTTTTCCATCTATGTCTTGCTCACGCCGCTCGGTAGAGCTGGCTGTCTGCAATGCTGCGAGGAGGGTCCAGCCGTAGGGTTGGGAATGAAGTGCTGCCGACAGCATTACCTCCTCTAGGTTATCCAAAATAGAGACATTCTGATTTCACACTTTGGTTATGCCTCTTTGAAGCAGAAGGCATTAGCCCAGTGGTGTCCTCTTGTCAAGGCAACGTAGGAATTGAAATGGGACCAGAAGTCTCTTGGTTACTTCCCCTCTTCTCATTCCTACAGTTAGTGTAGGTGAATCTGCTTCTTGAGTTGTCGCTGGTAAAATACAGCTGGCTTTTAATGAATAGAGGTCATAGTGCCAAAAAGCCATCCTGCTTCACATTAGGTTTTTTTCTCCACACTCTTTCTGGAAAAAGGAGGAAATTTCCAAGCAAAGGGGATATTTGCAGAATGTTTTGTAGTTTATGCTATACCTTTCTTTCTGGGGTATTATAACAAATGTGTCTAACAGGTGCAGACATTAAATCAAAAGGTAAAAATGTAAAGAAAAGTTATAGTAATGAGTAAATATACATTTCAGTTTACTTAACACTTGCTCAAATCTCTGACAGCTGGAATCAGAATGCCCTATTAGGAGAAGAGGTAATTTTCATGTCTGTCTCAGAGCCTGAGGTTTGTTGCAGAAATGGGACCTACCATTCAGTCTTACTTCAGTCTCACTTGCTTTTGAAGGACCGCAGCTTACTACTATAGGTAGGAAAAAGAAAGCACTAGAATATATTCTGGGAAAAAGTAGTAATAGAGGATTCTGATACAGGATGCTGAAGTTGTTTCCAAGTATTTTTTTTTTAAAAACCAATTTGTTACAGTTCTACCACCAAAGTTGAGAGAGAAAGATCTCTGAATAAGTTCATTTATTTGCATGACCAGCTAGATTGGAAAATTAGTAAGTTTTATAAACAGTAAAAACATGAGAAAAGCATCAACTTCTACTATGCTATTTAGTTGCAAGCTTTTCTGCTTTTACAAATTACTTTGTGTGTTGTTCTTGCCTTTGGATTATTTGGTATTCAAAGAAAATGAATCTTCAATAAAAAAAGTTTTAGTATTACATGACATAAATTGGCTTCTACAGCTACTGTGGCTAAGAGTTTTGAAGATCCCTTTGCTTCATGACTTGCTGATGTACACTTCCACCCTGTTTATGCCTATTTAACTTTGGAACTGCACTCAATTTTCATATCCTAGTAACAAAATATGTTGTAAAAATAAAAGACATTCTGAATCACTTTCTAAATGGAAGGAATTAGCATGAATTTTATTAGTGAATGGGGGTTTGAAGTCCAGTTCATTAGTAAGAAATTGCCCTGCTAGTTAAGTCTATTTTTTTAAGTCTCTAAATTGGTAGTTATTCTTCTGTCTCTAATATTGCTTCTTCAGGAGTAAGAACTGCAGTCTCCTGAAATCTGAAAGGTGCATGGATGATTTTCTTTGCAAAGTTGCATTTGAATCAAAACTGTTGTCTTAATACTTGCGTTACTATGTTGAAAGAGCTGTCAGCACAGGGACTTCTTTATTCCACAAAGCAAATGGTTAAGGATATTTAGGCAAGGCTTACAGCTGATTTTAGAAAACAAACAAACTACTTTTGACTTTTTTTTTAATTCATAACTTTCATAGAAGTAGTTTTTAACAGTGGCAGACGTGCAAGAAGACTTTTTAAATAGCTTTGTCTTTTCTGGAGTATTTTAGTATGAAAGCAAAGCCAAGAAGTTTAGTGTCTCTGTAGGTCATAGACCTTGTAAGTCTATTTCTTAATAGGCATGAATATGATTCCAAGTGTATCCTGAGAAAGTTCTCCCACAAAAGACATGAGAAAAGACTGCTAAGAAATAATGCTGAAGTTTTAATAGTCTAATAGTGAAGAAGTAAAAACATTGTAATGAAGACTGTTTTCCTACAGAAATTAAAGTGATTTAAAAATTGAAGACCACAATTGTTGCCATATGACTGCCATCCATAATTTTTCTTAAACAGAACTTTAGCAAGCTATAAACAAGCCTTCACCATTGATTGTACACATGCTTGTCAAGTCTGTAATTTACATTATATATTACATATTTATGTGACTTCCATTATCACCACAACTGGAGTTTACCTTTTATTTTAGAGGGCATGAATATTGGTGGTAAAATTGTATAGTTGATTTTTATATGTGTAATTGTAAGCATATGTATTGCTATATGTGAGCGTAGTTGATAATCCAGACCACTCAGTAATGTGAGCTACCATTCGGTCTGTTTTCATGAATGCTTGTTTAGAGGTGGACTTGTAGGAAACCTGCTTAGCCAGACACTGAGGGCTTTAGGAATCCAAATAGCCACCATTTAATTTTGTCTCTTTGTAATTACGACAATCTGATAAAACCAACAGATTATTCCTGGGAATGGTGAAGAATAAAGGCAGGGAAGTGCATTTATTTTTGTTCTGTGGATTGTGACATGAGGCTCTTAAAGTTCCTCCTCCAAGTAGGTGACCAGTGTGTCCAATTATTATACCAGGAAGGAACACATGGGGGAAATTCAGGATGCTGCTTTTAAAGAAACAGAATTAAATAGTAAGCAATTCAGGTGGATAACAGCAACGATTAAGATGGAGTCAGATTTAATAGCCTTCCTGGTCTTCTGTTTGGGGTGATGAGAGAGAGAAACCTCATGACTGCAGAATTAAAATGCCTTTCAAGTATCTACTGTGTTCAACAAAACTGAAATTTTTGATATCCAGGAATAACCTAAGGTATATCTACTGAAGTCTGTGTCAGTGTCTCCCTGAAAGAAAATTGCTGTCCAAAGTCCTTTTGGGTTTGGTTTGGCGTTTTTGATTGGTTTTTTTTGTCCTCACTGAAATGCTATTTTAGAAATTGAAGTGGTGGAAAGCTGCCAAATTTTGTATTGCCTACCGACTACCACAAGATGGCAATATTATTTCTGTGCTTAATGAGACCAGAGTTGATTTTTAGGAAGCCATCAGCCTTGTATTAAAGGGAAAGGCTAATGGAGATGACTTCCTTCTTCGTAAAGGCTGGTTTTTGTTAGGCTCACATATGTTATTAGATCAATTAAATTTTAAATTACATAGAAATCGTATTTGATTGCAAATCAGTTTAAACATATGGTGTCAGGTCATACCAGTCTGAGTCTGATATAGATATAACATGTACATTTATAATAGCATAGTATGAAACCTGCCCAATAAATGAAAAACCAAGCTACTCTGCCCAGTTCAGTCCGTATTTCATAGATGTGACTAGACTTCAATTCTGAATTAAATATGCCTTTCTTCTGTCCTAAGTCTAAATGTTTGTATGGTTATCTGGGCTGGGACTCCGTGCTGGGGTGTGACTTCTAAGATTTCAATGACTGCAGGGCACAAGAGTTGTAACCTGTGAACTGCTCATGATTTTTTTAATAGTACAATTTTTGACTGCATGTTACAGAATTAACCGTGATGTCATCTTGCCAAGGTCTAATGCAGAAGTTCCAACAGTGAATAAAGGAAATAAAATATTACTGGCTATGCAGTTATCTTTGGACAGTCTCCAGGCTGAAAACATTTTTTCATTGTAAACTACTAGAGGTCTCAGTGTGAGACCGTTTCTTAGGACCCACCGCAGGGACCCCATGAGTGCCAAACCCAGAGGGGGAGGAGAATTATTGTCAAGTACTCAAGGAAACCCAGCAAGTGTGGTCTCATCACCACATAAATCCCTACTTAAGCCAGTTTTGCTGCATGGTTTCTTTGTCAAGGCCTCTCTTTAAAGCTCCTGTGTCAAAAATTTGAAGTCAGAACAAAAACGTGTGAAAGATTGCCTTGGGCAAGTGGATTTTCAAGTCCTAGTGCAGGTGCAGTACATCCTTACTCAAATGGATGAATACTTTGTAATTAACTTTGTTGGTTTAGAATAGCTGTTTTTTTCTGTGTCATTCGAAGTGTCACATATCAGCATGCGTGTTGCTTATCTAGGTACTGACACTAGGAGGTCTCACATGAAGAATGAGTGTTATATATGAAAGTAGAAAGGGGCCCAAATTCTTTTGTTTGTGTGTTAGGAGGATCAGAAGAACCTCTGAAACTGCCTGTATCTGCAATGTAAGTGCAGCATTCCTCCCCAGCAACCAGCTCTTAAAGAGGAGGACTGGGTGTCTTGCAGTGGTGCTTACTGTCTTGACCGTGAGAGCACCAAGAGGTGCACCCTCTCTCTGCGGGTCCAGTAGATCCATTTTTCAGCTTAGGCTTAAGCCTCTCTTTTCTGAACTATGTTGTAGGTGTAGCTACAAGCCTGTCCTCCCTCCTGACTAGACTGCCTGGATAGACCCTGAACCTGGTTCATCACCTCAGCACATCTGGGACTTTCAGTCTCTGCTCCACCAGCTCGGGTGCTGCAGGATTGTGCCCTAACTGATGGAGTTGCTGGGGTCACTCCCTGCTTGCTTGCCTTGTGGAACAGACCTGCTCTTGCTGCTTCTGGAAACTTTCTGCTGTCTTCATCTTTGTTTCACTGCATTTGTGATGTACTCAGCTTGATGAAAAATTGTTTTTGCTGGTCTGTGACAAATAATATCTCTAAAATTGTTATTTCATAGGGAAAACCACAAGGGAAGGGGAAGCAAATTTTCTACTTGCGTGCTATTTTGCTGATAGTAACAGCATCTAGGTCTGGCCCCTGCTGTTTTTTGCTTAGCCATTGCAGAACAAAAGATATTTGATACCCCAACAAGTGGGGAGTTTTTCAACTGGCAAATGGAAATTAATTAATTGTTCTTGGTTGTGAATCTGTCTTGCCTTCTAAATGTTTTGATAAGGCAGGACGCTTCTTAGGCCTGGCCATCTTATGTGCTTCCAAAAGAGCTTCTTCCGCAGAACTTGATCTATGTAGAAGGCAAAAAATGTTTACAGGCTTATTCTGTTTTCTGCATGCATGCATCTCAACTGCTTCAAAGTCCCCTGCAGCTTTGCTGATTAACGACTTCAGTTCCACACACAATCTCATTAATGTAGATTCTACTTATGATGTCCCATCTTAGGTCAATGAAATGCTTTTGCCATGATGCAGTTCCTTAGTTGATTTGTTGCCTTTCTAGTGTCTCAGGTGGTAAAGAAATGAGTAACCAAGATGTCATCAGGGCAAAGACATAGCTTAACCTGTAAACAACATGTTGGAGACTCTACCAAGTGCGACGCTTGTCTTTGTTTTATTTTGCTGTTAGTAATGAAAAGAAATCCTTTTGTGCTCCTTCCCTCAACTGTCAACTTGAAAAAAGGCAAGTTTGTGGTTGGTTTTTTTTTTCCTTCTCAATTTCAGACTGGCTTTAGGTATCTTTATCTCTTCTCCTAATGTGCAACCTATGACCATTACAAAGCATTGGTTTAATCTGCAAGTTTGGAGAAGTTCAAGCATGCTTGTAGGTCTTTCTGGCACCTTCCCAGAGCATTTCCCAAAGTCAGTCTCTAGAAGATATAGGATAAATGGTTGCATGCGTTATTTAAAATAAAATAGCACTTTAATTGATTTTCTTTCTATTCATAGTATGTATCGATTTCGTATGCTCTGACCTTAGCAAGTGTAGTTTTCTCAGTATACTGACTTTGAGGTGTTCTGCGTGTATTGTGTGCAGAGCTAAATATGGTAATCTTTCAGTCAATGAGGGCATTACTAGTGAATCTTGGGATGAAAGCATGGAATGTAAGAAAGAGTCTGTTTGGTGTGAAGAACTTAGACAACTACAATTCTCGCAGTCCTTCTTGCTCTCTTTAAGTCTTTCCAATTTCTCCTTGAAAATAAGAAGAGAAAAGCTGCTATGACAGCAGTGGTTAGCTTAAAAATAATTTGCAATCCAGTTTGAGTGATGCCATTTGTAGATTCTTCTCTTGCATTTCGGCTATACTTTCTTCAGTGCAGAAGCAAGAGGAAGAGGGATAATGGGTGCACTATGCTGAAGTTCTTACTGAGTATCTGATGGCCTCTTCACTGAGGAGAAAGAATTTTGTTTGCCTAAAAATTGAGGCTGGTATGTTGCAGCAAAGGGAATCTGGTATGGTATCTCCAAAGATATCTGCTAAGTCCCATTGTAGAAAAGCTGAGGAAAGAAAGTATGCAGGGACAAAGGCACAGTTATCGGCTCTGTGCAAAATCTTTTCTAACTGGTCTAAAAGTGAAGAAACCAGCAGTGGTAAAAGCAGTAGGGTTGCAAATACAGCAGGAGCAGCAGAAGCACTCAATGGGGACTTTTGATTTTGTATTTGGGAAGGGGAGAACAGAGGGATATTCTGTGGTAACTGGCAACCTCCTGTTTTTTTCTTGAAATGGAAAAAATGAGACACTTAGTAGGCTGGTGCAGACAGCTTGTTGGTGTGAGTTGGAAATGGAGCATTTTGCCCTAATGTTCTTTTAAAAAAGCCAAACACCTTCGTGTGATAGAAACTGCTGTGTAAATAACACCCTGCTTAGACACCTCCTTGTTGGTTCCGCGACAGCAATGCCGTGGCCTTCTGGGCTACAGCCATCTTTACATAATCCTGTCCAGGGCCATAGAAGTCTCTTGGCACCTCTCAGTTGTCTGCTCCTTGCTTTTCAGTTGTACCCCAGGCTCCTTTGTTGTTGAAGTCACATCTTCTGCTTCTCTTCTCCCCATTACCCCCACCCTTAGCAGTCTGGAAGCTTCCCTCGTCCAGGCTTGCTTAGGTGCACCATAAAATGTTTAATATACAACTCCTGAATTTGGAAAACAGCTTTTCAGCCTCCTGAATCTTCTTAAGTAGAGTACCCCAGTAATTACCAGCCTGTAACCAGTTACGTTTAAAGTGGCGAAGTGGCTCACAGTGGCCTTTAAGAAGAGTTTTCCAGAACACTAGCATCTAATGTGAGTTAAAAAAAATCAATAGAAAAGAGACTGTCAGGAGTATGGCAATAAATCTTGGTAATCTGACAAAACTTATTCATCTTAAAGTAGTGAATTTCTCTAATTTCTTGGTTGGGTGCAACAATTCCTTTTTCCTAAAGGAATTTAAATGATAGAAAATCAGCTGCATTTAAATCCACTTAGAGGTTTACTTCTTGCTTGTCTCGGCGTAACTGCATCTTATGGTTCGCCTCTGACTTGTGATAACATTGAGGTTAAGGATTTTTCTTTTGTACTACAGTTTCTGACCACTGTGTACCTCTTAGAGCAGAGTACCAGCACCGTAGCAATTGTAGTCAACTGCTAGCCCTTCAGCAAGGGTCTTGTTTGCTTGGGGGTTTTGTTGGGATTTTTTTGGGGGTGGTGGGTTGGGTGTGGGTATTTTTGTTGGTTTATTTTTTTTTTTTTAAGAGATGAGGGAATGAGTCTGATCCTGAAAATCACCAGCTGGTGAATGCTGAGGATCTGATAAAAGCACCTGAATGTTTAAGAAGGGAACTGAGAGCAGGGTGCTGAATGACCTTCTGGCTGGCACGTGTACAACGCCTGGTGGGATGCTGCATCCAGCTGTGCTGTGCAGTCAGTCTAAACAGACATGGCGATTCAGTGGAAGTCCTGAGGAGCTTCAGTTGCTTTTAGGCTCCCAAAAGAAGTTAAGGGTGACTTACTAGCTAAAAAGTAAATACATGTACTTGATAAATGGCTTTTCATAGTATAAAAAGATATGGTAGGATGCAGCAACTGGAAACTAAAGCCATATTACTGCAGACTGAAAAGACTTTATTTAACAGTGGAAGAAATTAACCTTTGGAAAAAGTGATGAAAGGGAAGTGGTGACTTACGTACCGACAGACCTGTCCATTCAAGGCTGGATGCCCATCTGAAAGACAGGATTTTTCCGGCTTTTCTAGAGGAAGGCTTATGTCCCATACTTAGACATTTTATTGGACCAGCCTTTTCTGGCCTTAATGTATGAACACTAATGTCTCAAGAAAAGTGTCTGCTGAGTACATCAGCTTCAGTTCTGCTTTTGATTCTGGTAATATTGCTCATGGCCCCTAAGCACAGTGCAGATGGAGAAAATTGGTCTGCCGTTTCCAAAATTTACAGTACTGGTGGAATTTTGAAATGACATTTGACATTCCAAAGTGAAATTTGGAAAGGTGTGGTTTTTTTCTGTAACATAGTTTCTATATTTGTTGGCTTCAGACATAACTGGAGGCAAATTACCAAAGCCAATGCTTCCTTGTTGTGTTTTTGATGAGGAAAAAGATGACAGTCATAAGGGCTGGGGTCAGGATATCGTGTGTTTTTTAAAGACCTCTAATGAGTAAAATGGTAAAAATGGTCTAAAAAGAAAAAGCTTGAATGGTGAAAGAAATTTTCTAGCAATGCCAGTGACTTAAAACAAACTGCCTCTGGAAAAAATATTCTACAAGGGGTTAGCATTGGGTTTTTGCAGCTGACAGGATGGTTTCTGTGTCTCTGTTGGAGATCTCACCTTCTTTTCCATTTCCCTCCCACTCTTCCAACTCACACACACCTTTTCTTAGTTTTACTGGCATTTATCCAGCAGCCAGTTTGTATAATACTGCACACAAGCACTTCTTGCAGAAGGTTGCTGAATGTATGGGTGGTGTCATGTGCATTACTGAAGTCTCTGCTTTCAGCCTTTATTCCAGCAGACATCCCTGTCATGCTAATCATGAGTGGGAATAGTTGAGAAGTTATATAAAAAAATTAGTATTTATTATGTACAAGGGATGATAATGGTCTTCTCTGGCCTCCATTATTTCTTAAAAAGTATACAGTAGAAAAGTGGAAGCAGTCATCTTGGAACCACTGAGTTTTGATACTTTTGGCTGAAAATTTAGAAGTGGTTTAACCTTGAAAAATATTAAAACTTGAAAGGAGAACTGACGGAAACCAATACTAACCTTCCAGTTTGAATAGCCTAAATTTGTAATACTAGTGAATTTTTCAATGATCAACCTTAAACTAAATGGAGTCCCTGCATTATCTGTGGATAAGTGCTTTTCTTTCTTCTGAAACGTAATTTTAGATTGGATTGAGTTGAAGTTGGCATCATTCCCTGTGCTCCCCGTGATATCAAAGTGCACCGTATATTTTAACTTTTTAGTAGCTTCTGCCAATGAAAACAAAATTTATAATTAATAGTCTCAGCAGTTTTGCTGCCAAGGGTTCCTGGCCACAGTTCTTAGTTTGTTTTATGCTGCAGATGCATACCTCTGAACCTTGTTAACAATTTTTTTTTTTTCCCTTGCCAATGATTAAAGACTACTACTGTCCAAGGACCTAGCCCTTCTTAAAATAAGAGAAAGTAAAGCATGGATGTTAAAGAGTTAATTTGCACATGAGAAAACATTTTTGAGACAAACTCTTTAAAGGAGCTAAGATTCTTGTTAAGGCTAAAGCACCATCTCACACATCAGTCAATTAATTGTTCTAAAATAATTTTGACTGTAGAGTTATATTGCAGGCAAGGTCAGTTACGATACTGAAAAATGACTACATCCTAAGAGTATGGGTTAGCAGGGCAGGTTGAGGTCTTATCTCTTTGCTCCCCAGAGCATCATGTCATTAATTACCCTAATAATCTCAGCCCCATTAGACTGGTAAAATATCTTCCATGGTGATATGATACTTTTTAATTATTCAATTATATAAATGTATTTCTAAATATATGATCTGACTTTAGAGGTAGCTTGGGAAGTGCAGCTCCAACATAAGACCTTTAGGAAAAAGTAATTTTGCTGGACAAATAAACAGGTCCAGTCTCTTAAAATTTTTTTCTTGGGTTTTTTTTTTTTTTTTCATTCTCTATATGTGGAGCTAGGCCACGCAGCCTGGTTTTATATTATTGACAACTGCAACTGGCTGATGAACTTGTTTCTGCTGAATCTGATGGTAGACAAGTGTTTTCCTACCACCTAGAAATATTTATTTTTTTTCCCTACTTTGCCTTCATAGTAGTCTTGCTACAGTAACATAAGCTGGATATTGGTGTGGCAAGGCTCTAATGACTTGTTTAGCTCTTTACTTTTCTTCCAAAGCAGCTTTTCTCCTCCTTATATCATTTTTTGTGACTGAGTCTCCTGTGGAAGGCTCTGTGTGGATGGTTCAAATACTGTACCTGATCAGATGCTGTTTACCTTGGGCATCTGACTAATAAGCACGTCTGAGTGGGATTAATACTGTAATAAGTGTCTTGGATAAACATAAATTAATGAATGGATTCAGGCTATCATCTTATTTTGTAGTGCTTAGTGACTGAGGTGAGTAACATTTCAAATGGAAACCTCAGAGTTAAAAGATCGATCCGATTTGTTATGTCTCTTCCAGTATTATTATCTCTACTTTCTCTACTTTTTCAGAACTATAATGATTTGAAGAGAGCTAATTAAATGTCCTAGTGCTATTGCAGCATTCTGAGTACTTAGAATCATAGAATCATTTTGGTTGGAAGAGACCTTCCATCAAGTCCAACCATTAAATTAGTACTGCCAAGTTACCACTAAACCTTGTCCATCAGCACTGTTCCAGCAGGCATTGCCTACAAGTGTCGGAAATTTAGCTTTGTCTCCTTTTTAAAATGTGATTCTTCTATTTCTGGTGTTTCTTTGTTCACCTGGTAATATGCTGCTTTTATAGTATGTAAATGTTCCTCGTATGCATTTTGTATTTATTATGCTCCTTTCTACTGTGTCAGGTTTTCCAATAGGAGAATCTGAAATGCTCATGTAATTCAGAAATCTCACTTTGCTTTGGTCTTTTAATAAATTCTACCATATTTCCCGCTCTTAGGAGGGTGATGTTTCCTATTTTTAGAGACTGCTGTATTTTGAGAGTCTTAGTGCTGTCAAATTAGCTGTTTCTGAAAACCGTATGTTTTAAGGGAAGAAATCTTCATAGAAATAAACTTCCAAGATTAGAGTTTGTTAGATGCTTTAAATTGAACTTCTGCTGTCAGGACAAGTTTTTGCATCTTATTTTAATTTCAGAAGTAACTTTTACTGTATCAAGGGTGCTGGTTTGAGTGCTTGGAAAGATAGCCTGACGGTCAATGGCTTGTTCTTGTCACTGCCACGAAGCTGAACTAGAGGAGCAGAGGAAAGGTTGTCTCTTGTTTAGCAACCAAATAGGGTGTGCATTACTAAAAAATTCCTAATTTGCTGACTTGCAATACCAAGTGGACCACCCATCCTGCTGTAACAATTCCAGCAACAAGTAATTCCACCTGTTCTGAGAAGTAAAGAAATGACCTGTGGAAAAGCTGGCCAGCTGCAAGGAAAATATTACTGATCTTGGTCTGTTACGATTTATAAAGCATGAAGATATTGGTTGCTTGCAACTTTAGACACGTTTTCTCCATGTTTGCTCACCCCACTGGACTTCCATCAGTAGATATACAAGCACTGATGGGATAGAGGGACCAAAATTCTGTGAGTGCAATGGTTGACATCATATCTTAGCATAATTGTGCTGGCTTAGGTGCAGTAGAGCAATAAAACTCATAGTGTAGGACTATGTCAGTAGCCTGCATTGAAACCCATGCTTCAGTGTCTTCAAAATTGGCGTCTGAGCTTTCCAGCTGGAAGGCAAATCTCTACAGGCTGCAGTGTATTTCCAAATGTTCTAAATAATGACCACTGGGGTGGTGAATAGAGCTTTGTATGGGTCCACTTCATTATTACTATCTACTACTGTCTCTCTCTCTATAAATATAGATATGTTTAAAATAGGAATTAAAATCAACATTGTTGAAAATGGAGTTGTGTTAGTGCTACAACATAAGTGTAAGTTGTGGGAGGACAGTAAGACGGGGGTTACCACCTAGGGTTAAATTAGGCTTAAAAGCATAACTACAGAAGACATCTAGATAGAATAATGGAGAAGCTCCTTCTCTTAATTATCCTCTAATGGGTCCTACCTATAGGGGCCTTGAATTGCTGCAGGAGGTACCTCTGCTGATCAGCAGAGGACAGCCTACCCTGATCAAGGCTTTCATGAAGCATTTCTCAGCCTCTGGGACAGCTATGGAAGATGCTTCAGGACTTGCTAAGGAGCGGAACAGAACTTCCTCCAGTCTGCGTCAAGAACCAATGAGCAGGAAACAACTTATTTTCCATATCATAGTTCGCTTAATAAAAAGCAGGCTTTTGACATCTTGACAGCTTTTCATTGCTGGAATATTATTTTGATCAAATAATCACTAAGAAAAATCTTAAATATATTTTTTTCCTTCCCCTCTTTAGATAATAGAAAAAAAGTAGCGAGAGAGAGCAAACATTAACTTGCATCGTAAAACACTGAAACCACTTGGAGTTATAACCTTTCTGTGTTCCCACAACTTCTTGCTATAATTCTTCTCCGGTTTAGTGGTTTACCTACAAACATGCATCCAGCAGGACTGTGCAGCTCTGTGGGCAGGAGAGCTGGCAACCAGAATATTCTGTGTAGAGAAATCCCTCTTTGTGTGGAAGAACTGATGGGACATGCTATACTCTGGAAAGTAAAACTGGGAAATTAAAACCTGACTGCCTTTAGGCAGAAATATAATCTACTCGCTCTCTAGAAAAGCTCACTAGATTTCATAAGCAGACAGTAGTCTGTCATCCAGCAAGAGCTGAGTAGACCTAAACTGTGTTCCTGAAAGCTTCAGTCTATAGCCGATACTATGCCAGAAAAGTTTAGAAGCAGGCAATTGCTTTCTCACCTATGCATTAGCACCCACATGGCAAACGTATTATTTCTGTGTTACAAAGTTTATAATAAAATTCTAAGTTTGGCTTCTCTCCCCCACCTAGAATCACAGACTTATTTGTCTTAAAAAGGATCCATGGATGTCACCTGGTCCCATCTCCTGCCTAGAGCAGGATGAGCTCGGATGAGGCTACCAGCACATTATGTAGCATGAAAAGATATTATTTAACTTATCCCTGAAAAGAAGTGTGTAATCTCGCCTGTTCCACTCATAAGTAATTGTTAAGGTTGTTCTTAGTTACCAGCTCTGCTGCTCTAATGGCTGCGTGCCCAATTAGTCACTACGTGGCAACCAGCTGCTGTTGCAGCTTTGCGAAGTTGCGGCTCTTATTTAAAACAAGCAGACAAACCCCCTGAAAAATAGCTTGGCTTTGGTTCTCTGAGTACATGCTTTCTCTGAGGGGACACACCACATGGGTACAAGTAGAGCTATGTAAGTATGGCAGCGCGCGGTAGCACCTAACTGGCAGAGCCTCCTCGGATGAAAACTATGCCGCTATTGAATCCAATGAACTATTTGCAAGGTCTGTCTGAAGCCAGCATATGGAAAAAATTGCAAGTCTTATGTTGGAAAGCTTTCTTTCCCTTCTTGGGTATGAGATCTTCTTGTGAGTTCTGAAAGGCACACGTCTGCCACCGACTCCGCTGGTCTGAAAGAGGGGAGACCCTGCCAGTCTATGTAAAGCTGCTTTTCACAACAGGCAAGTAGCTGGCAGGGTGTGGTAAATACCAAGAAAAAAGGCTTAGGAAAGACTTTAATTAAAGTAAGAGCTCCACTAATTATGTCTGAGGCTACACAGAGGGAGCCTGACCCTGGATAAATTTTTCAAACTGTTGGAAGAGAAAAAAATGAATTACAGTCCCAGTCACAAGTTGAGGTCATTTATTTAAAGGGAAACACTTCGTCCTGTGGTGCTTCATAATTTATACGACTGGGTATGCTTTACATAGCTGGACTTGTAATGTGATATTTACTTCTATGCGTAATGTTATTATGTTCTTAAAAAGAAACCATACTCCAAAGAGGTAAAATTAAAATTCTCTTGTGGGAGGTGATGGCACTCTCACTGAAAGCAAGTAGTCTGATTTCTCTTGCTGCTGTGCATCCTGGTGGCATTTTGAAAGCGATTCAGCTCAATAATATTGGTATTGCATATTAGTTCCTGTTTTGGTCTAGTAATGTGAAAGGCAGAACAAAATGTGGTTTGTTGAAGTACCGCAACTTGTGGAATGGTACAGACAAAACTTTGAGCTGCTCTTATTTTTGTGCAACACTGGCAAATTCCGCCTGTAATAACAGCAAGTAGAGGGTGAACATGCCCTTACCTGTGGGCTAATGATCTTTGCCATTCTTTTCTTATTTACATCTCTCCATCTTGGGTTGAATTGCAACACAGATGTAGCAACCAGTCATAGTTACATTGACCTTTGGTAAAGGAAGCAGCTTGTCAGAGGCCAACCACTTATTTTTGCTTGCATGTTTTTCAACTGTACAGCTTAGGCAGCACCATCAGTTTAAGTAAGCTGGTGCAAAATTTTTTTAATATAATGAAAATTACTTTATGGTGTGCTGCTATGAGAAGTCCTGATGGACGGAACTACTTCAAACTCACCAGTTGTACTGGAAAGATGAATGTGTCAGGATACGAGGTTATAAAAGTTGGACTGCAAGTTGCAGCTATAGACATGATGTTTGTTACAGTATAGTCTCATGCAGAAATACTTTGAATTCCACATCCATAGTGTTTCTTCATGAGTAGGTTTAAATCAGTGCAAGTATTAAGTTTAGTAATCAAAGCCTTTTTGGAAAAAAAACAACCAAACCCAACCCTTTGAAATGCAAATTGAAAATCATAAATAAAAAAATGAGGGCTCTCTAGAACTTTTCTGTCAGCCCTTGCTGTGAAGTAAATGCTGTTCTCAATCTCACTTCCCTGTGCTCAGGCAGTGGTCCTGCTAGTGTTACTTGCAAAAACCTGAAAGCTGCTTATGCTGATTAAGATCTGTTTTATATGGAGGACAGGACAAATTCTTCTGACTCCTGACATCTTTTAAGAGTAGTGTATGAGAAAGAAGGCCATAGAACTGCTTTGTAGCTGGAGATGTGTTCCCTAGCTGTGCTGCAGTGGGTTCCTGAAAAGCCGCGATCTCCTGTTGCTTCCTGAGCTCCAAGAATAAATCATGGCAGTATTTCCCAAGGACTGTATGTTCTCGAGAGCATGCTGTACACTACTAACGTTGATCCAAATCTGTGTGGTCAGCATGCTTCATGTAATGCATTTTCATTTTTTTTAAAACATGGTAAAGCTTTTTATCATAATTTATTCCTGGTTTGACATCTTCAAATGCTATAGAATCATAGGGTTGGAAGGAACCTCTGGAGATCATCTAGTCCAGCCCCCCTGCCAGAGCAGGGCCACCTTAGAGCAGGTTACACAGGAACGCGTCCAGGTGGGTTCTGAATGTCTCCAGAGACGGAGACTCCACCACCTCCCTGGGCAGCCTG
>VXBO01006257.1:359199-396429 GCA_013400135.1 Rhinoptilus africanus | reverse complement strand
GAATAGCCTTCTCATTGCTTTGACAAAATGAAACTTCTTGTTGATAAAGTCAGTAGCATTTAAATCACAAATGAAACTCCACAGTAGGTCTTTCTGCTGATATATAGCACAAGAGCGGACGAAAGGGGAGACAGAAATAAAACCAGCAACCCCAAAAGAATATCCTCAACCACAGCTTTGGCTCTAAAGGCTGTAGGCTGAAAGGAGCCCATCTCCCACAGCTCTCTGCCTGGGCAAATAGAAGCGAAAATCTGGTGGCAGAAAGACTGTCCTAACCCAGACATACTGAGCATTACAGCAGCCAAAATAAAGTCTTCCTCCATACAAGTAGTGCCAAAACAACCTCCACAAATCTAGCACCACCAGAGTGCACTCACCTGTTGGAACACCAAACACAATCTTTTCCACAGCTACAATTAGCATGTCCCCGAGGGACAGACTGCAGTTCTTTAGTAGGTGGAACCCATGAGACCAGGCTCACCGATGCCCTTCTTGTGCATGAAGCATGGTGGCTGCTCTCCTTGGCACCAACCGAAGCAGGGACGGACAACCTGAGCCAAGGGGCTGACTACTTTGCCTGCTTCCTTGACTGTCGTAGCCAAGCCAGGCACAGACATTCAATACAGCCATGAGCTCCTGGCCACCACCAGAGCAGGACAGGGCCTCTGAGGGCTCTGGTCCACACACCACAAGGGAGGGAAGGGCAATAGAGCCATTCTTGGGTGAGGAACTGAAACCACATTATTTCTCTATCAACTAGAAGCAAGTGCCAAAAACCACTTGCTTCACCCATGCTGGGTGTAATATTTCATTCTCTGTCACACCCCACACCACTCCCTCAAGAAAACTAAAAACAACTAATTGCCCATCATAAGATCTTAGTAATTCTCTTCTACTCTAACATTTTGGGGTGCTGGTTACTCAGCTAATATCCTACCACAGTGCTATATCAATTTTTTAATAGACTTTTAAACTCATATCTCCACTTCACTGACTGAACAAACTGAAGACCAGTTTAAGTCTGAAAAGGCTGCTGTAACTGAGAAGCCATCACAAGCAGATGAGCTTCTATAGCAGTATCATTGACACACTAGTTCTTAGATCCTTATTATGCACCTTTTAAAGTTTATGTTACTAAGCCAGTTAGCACTGACATGTTCGCCGAAGACACAAATCCTGAGACACAGAGAGAAATTGCAGAATGTTCCTGATGGGAACCAGGATGAAGGAAAGAATAAATGGTCCGTGTGTCAGAAGTCACCTTGAATACCCGCAACATGAACAACATGGTGGAAAGGGGATGTCTGTCTGGGAAACGTTTCTTTTAGAAAGACATGGGGATCAAGGTGCTACTTGATTCCTGGCTACTGGGCAGTGGGGTGGGAAGACTGTAATAGAAAGATCTCAAACTTTAATTCACAGGATTCCAAATTCCTAATAAAGCAGATGTTTTTAATAGTGAGATTAAACCACTGGAAGAGTTTACCATGTATTAAAATACTAGAAATGTTAAGCCCCAAATCAGAGGATGCATGCTTGCAGAAGAGTATCAGGGCAAAGAAGTCCTGTAATCAGTGCTGTGCAAGAGGCTCAGGGCATATCAACACAGTGAAGTTTCCTGGTCTGCAAACCAAATTTGGATTGCAGTGTTTTGCGGGGGTTTTTAAGGCAAGAATTTCAAACCTGAACCAGCCGCTGCACCTAAGGGAAGAACACACAGCTGGCTAATACTCGGCTCCAAAGCCCAAATATAAATCACAGTTGTACTCAGTCACTTTTATCTGTGCCTGTGAGCCAGGATTATCTACAGAAGCACGTCCAACAGAGCTAAAACTCCTGCTGCTCAAATGCACTACCAAGCCCAGGAAATTCTTACCCCACAGCTCATTTTTCTGGAGCATGAGGTCAGCCCTGGAAGAGCTGAGACTTCCCTTTTGCAACAGGAATCCAAAACCAATAAATAAAGAAAGTAGTAAGTAAGACTTAGCCATTTTAAAGAAAACCAACATGACAGAGTGGGGAATCCCAGTGAACAGCACAGTATTACTTGTCTTACCAATTGCAACATGCAAGGTGACATCACCACAACAAAAACAGTCAGAAGAACCCACATCGCACAGGCATGAACCTCTTCCTCCCTCACCCTATGCAAGCCAAACCCACCCAACCTCATCACGCTCCTGGACCCTTCCTGCGATGACACATGAATGCCTCCACACAAGAAAGCAAGTACTTCACTGGGACTAAAACCCATTGCAAATATTTATCTTACTGCTTATGCATTCCCACACATACCCAAGCTATCGGTATAGTGTTTATAATGCTCTTCTCCTTCCCCAGAAGTCATCTCACTCCCACAAATTTGGTCCTTTGAAAGAAATTCAAGCTCTTGATAGAATGATTTTGCTGCCTCACATTCAAGCCTAGCATCTGCCCCAAATCAGATGTCTTGGTTTGTTTTTTTTTTTTAATATGCTGCAAAGCTTTGCCAATCTTCATTATTAAGTGTATGGGGGGGGGAGATTGCTAGCTCAGTTTTGTCACAGTGCAACACCCAAACCACTGAAAAAGTCCACCACAAACATACCTTTGCTAGTTCATTTTGACTGCTGCCATTTGTAACAGTATTTAACAGTGTAGAAGCTGGAGGAGGGAACCTTCCTGATTTCCACACCAGATTACACACAGGAAGAAAGTCCCAAAGCAGCACCTAAGCCCTATGAAAGTTTGAGATCTAGCTAACATTTGTATGGAAGACAACTCCAAGCCAGAATGTGGCAAACCTGGAGTCTTTACATGCACTGTGATTACATCCAGTGGTCTTCTGGGCACTGCCTCCTCCCCTGTTCCTCCATGGAGCAGAGTTATCCTCTTGATAATCCAGTAACAAACTTACTGTGGTAATCTTTCCTTTGCAAGAAATTTAGGAGCAACAAGCCATTCCCAAATCTGTGGCCAAAGACAGAGTAACAGAAAACAAGGCATTAACTTGGCCTCTGAAACAAGGCTCCAAAACCAGACTTCTTATTATTTCCTGGACCTACTGTAGTCTGCAGGTGTATCTGGGTATCTTAAATTAGACCAAAAGCAAAGCAAGAAGCCAAATAAGAAGTGAGAGACATCACATTGCTAACAGAGACCAGAAATCTCTACAAGGACCACATGGCTTATAAAGTACAGACCTGAGAAAGGTTGCGCTGCTTAAACATCACTTCTCATCAACAGCTGCATGAATTTACCAATTTAGCTCTTTGTTAACAGTGATGATAAAGAACAGAACGGAATATGGGAAAGGCTGAAATACACAATCCCTGCTGCCAGTTCTTGTAGCAAGGTATAAGAAATCAGCAACTGTTCAGGGTGATAAGGCTAACGAAAAACATGAAGACTGTTTTCTACAGAGAGAAAAAAACCTGGGAAGTCACAGTTCAAAAAGCTGGAACACTGTAAAGGGCAGAAAAAGAAGCAGAAATAAAGGCAAATGAAGTCAGGCATTATCCATGCTTGCCCGTACAATAGATCACCTCGTTGCAATTGAGGGAGCTTTTCAAATTGTACCAAAATCCCAGCTAGCTGCTTCCTCTACAACCAGGCAAGAACAAGAAACAGCAGCTGGCAAGAAGGAGCAGGGAATAAAACAGAGAAGGGAATAAAAAGAAGGGGGGAAAAAAAAAAAAGAAAAAAGAGAGAAACTTTTAACCTACACCTGAGGGAATCAAGACTAAGAATCTTAATTGACTCAATTAAATCTGCAGAGAACAGAGATACTGTAAATACTAGAAGTGGCTTGGAAAAAGGAAGGGAAAAACCCTCCAAGGCAAAACATTCTTTTATTCTATGATCTCCGTTGTGCCATGCAATTCAGAAAACAGAGGTTTGCCCCAGGGCTGCATAAGGGGTTACGCTTTGTGGTTTACAATTTTGATATGCTATTTCTGAGGTTTCTCGGGATATCTCATGAGAGAGCAGGATTACAGCGTATGACAGAAACACTTGTTCTACTACAGACGTCCAAATCTGGGGAAGAACCCATTATAATACACCAAACTGTCAATCCAACTGCCTGCTTGTTCCTACAAAGGAGAAACAGGAACGCAGAGCCTTTACTTTTTTTTTTTTAAGCTATTAAACAGATTTACAATATATCAATGGAAAACTATACGATAGTTACCAATGTAACTAAAGAATTGGGGGGTAGGGGTGGGGTGGTGGTGTCAGGTTTTTATAGTAGCACCATTGCTACATAAACCCTACCACAACTCTGGTGCTCGGCCTCATGACCAAGCATCCGAGAGAGAAACACTTCACATGGAACAGCCAGAGAGGACAGAAAGCAATAATGGACCAGGCAACCTCGTCATAAAGTGCATCCCATGCATTAACCAGGGAATTTTAACGTTTCAGCTCCAAAAATATACACTAAAGCCACGACAGAGCATACAAATACATTAATAAATATTGCAAGCGTCAATCCACTCAACAACAGAATGAAAGACCCAGGTTTAAAGAAAGGGATTTAAAACCTGTGTGTAGTTCACGAACTGTACAGGATAAAGTGAAAGTTTAGCCTCAAAAAAACCCCCCAACATTATCTAAACCAGATGTTGGCTTCACAACACTCGATTTATGATAAATTGTTCTAATATTTATACCTAGCACAGGCACTGTAATAAAACTGACAAAGGCAAAAATATAACGAGCATTCTGAAGTAAAGAAATTACACGCTCCCGCTTTGTAAAACCAGTTTGTTTGGAAAGCAGGGGGCATAAATCTCACAGTGGCTTAATGATGTTTTCCTTCACCTGCCGTGTCACGAAATATAAAGCCAAGAGAGAAAAGAAAAAAAAAAAAACCACCACAAAAAAACCCCACGAAAAACAACATTATTATCAACAGCAACTAAATGGTGGCTTATCGGCCTTCCCCCGGGCTGGGGGGGCGCGGAGCGGGAGCCCGTCCCGGTGCGGTGCCCCCGGGCGCCACCAGGGGGCGCCCTCCGCCCGCAGCGGCGCCCTCCGAGACAGGATCTTAAAGCAATATATATCTCTCTCTCTCTGTTTGTGTGTATATATATCACAGAATCGCAGGGTTGGAAGGGACCTCTGGAGATCATCTAGTCCCACCCCCTGCCAGAGCAGGGCCACCTTAGAGCAGGTTGCACAGGAACACGTCCAGGCGGGTTTTGAATGTCTCCAGAGACTCCACCACCTCCCTGGGCAGCCTGTTCCAGGGCTCTGCCACCCTCCAGGTAAAGAAGTTCCTCCTCATGTTTAGGTGGAACTTCCCGTGCTCAAGTTTGTGCCCGTTACCTCTTGTCCTGGCACTGGGCACCACTGAAAAGAGCCTGGCCGCATCCTCCTGACACCCACCCTTCAAGTATTTATAAGTATAATGCCCACCACAAACGAGAGAAGTAAACATGACAATCAGGACAGGCAGGTTGAAAGGCAGATTACCTCATCATTACTACAAGGTGAATTACTGAATTGTTAAATTGAATTACTGAATTTCTCAGCCATTACCGTTGATCACTCCGAGCGGCGCTTCGCGTTGCTACTGCTCATTTAGGAAACCGGCCTTGCGGTCTGGCAGTGTTTATTTAGCTCAAGGTAAAAAGTGAGGTTCTCACTGCCAGCTTATGGCTCTTCTCAAAATACCACGTTGAGATTTAGGCTTCAACAACAGGGGGGGAAAAAGCCAGTTCGATAACTGATACTCAGGTTGAAAAGTAATTAGTGCATCAAAACAAATAAAAGAGATGGGAACCAAGTATTTCTGATCAAAAACTATCCAACTTCACCTCTGAGAAGTAAGGGACAGCTGAGCACAGCGATGCACATAGGCATGGGCAGGGTCCATAGGGGAGATGTACCATTTCATACCGCTCCAGAGAAAACCTAACATGAAGATATTGTCCACAAGAACATCAATTTGCTGTCACAACATTTTAATTCAGTGTCCTAGTAAGTCACAGTGTCAGACCACCTATGTCAGGAGCAGATACTCTGACCACTTATGTCAGGAAGGCAGGCTTCTTCACCCATAAAAGCATCCTGGTTTAAGTACGTTTTGCTTTCAAGAGGCTTCACCTCCATCCTCTTCCCCATCTCCCCAAAAAAAGTTCAGATGCTGCCAATGAAGCGTGAGGTGGCAGCTTTGGCACTGCGAGGAGAAAATGCAGTTACGGATGAGTACAGGCTGAATAATGTAAGCTGCAAATAAGAAAGAGTTTGTGTTATGTTGTATTTAAAAGAAGCAAAATACTGGTTTCTGCCTGAAACATCTTGCTGATACAGAGGGCAGGTACCGAAGTACAAAAGCAGACTCTTCGCCTCCCCAGATTGAAGGGCACCTCTCCATTTTTTCACATCATATAAAGGGTGCCACAACCGCACTGAAATCCTGTTTCCAGCACAGCGGGACTCATGCCTTTCCATGCTACCCACTGGGCACAGAGGGTCAGGAGAAAACAATGGAAAGTAATGAGAAGAGAATGGAGAAAACAGCCTGAGCGGGTTTAAGATCACAACAGTAATCCGAGGAAGTTCCCCACTTTTCAGTAGCGTCACCATAATCCTGCTGGGGAGGGCGAAGCCAGCTCTGCCTCAGTAAGTGATCCACAGCGGGTGCCTCACGCTGACTTTACTGGGCATTTGCAACATGACCAAGAGTCCCAGCGGCCAGGGAGCCACAGCAAGTAGCAGGAGGATCTTCCCAGCTTTTAAATTTAGGATTTTTTGTTGTTTTTACAAGTTCCCATTCTTTTACCACATTTCCACTGGCAATATTCTGCTGGGGGGAGGAAGGGGAAAAAACCAACAACAGCACAAAAAAAACCCAAAACCACAAAAAAAAGTATCAAAAAACCCATGCAAACAGAAACATATCACCCCCAACAAAAAAAGGCTTATAGGCTGTTGGAAGCCACACTGAAAAGCGGGGCTTGGATGTTCTAGGTGCAATTCGCGGTGGCCTTTCTCAGTGACAACCTGGATGAGCGCAGAAAGATCAGAATAAAAGCAGCAACGCAGTCAGAGCGCTGATGAATCCCTGCAGTTCACTTTGCTCCAGCCCACTCGTGTGGTTTTGCAGCCCTTCTTATCATTCCTACTCTACCTGAGCGTCAGCAGCACTGACCCACCAGCTGGTTTTGTGCCTAGCTGGACGCGTGAATGAACCACAGCAGTAATCCAGAACCACAGTCTTTCGGCTCTACTCATGTTAAAAAATAAATAAATAAAAATTGAGGTCTATATTCCATTTGCTATCTGTGACAACTAATTACTGAGGATTCCCCATTAGGGGGCATTGTTTTATTGACAAGCTTGTGCTGCCGGGTAACATTTGCTGCTCAGTTCAAGACATGAGCAGGCTGACTGAGGAATCAGAGATACCACAAGTGATGGGTCACCTCAATAACCCACTGTCTGTAGGTGCAACGGGGACCGGATATGGCACTGCCCTTCTGGCTGCTTTTGGGACTGCCATGGGTAAAACAGACACTGCCCCCCCCCGAAAAAATCCACTCCCAAAACTCAAAACACAGACACCGAGCATGAAGCAGTACTGCCTGAATGAAGTCAGAAAAAAAATCTCTCAATCTAAATGTAAAAACTTGTTCAAGTACGTAATCCCTAGGGAACTGCAGGTGTTGCTGTACTGCATTACCTGGATTTGCTAGAGGAAGCAGGCAGTACATTTTGTGCCAGGCTACCACCAGTTTGAAGAATGCCGTGCAGTTTAGGACAGTAAGAGATGACCAGGCTGGTTTCAAAGTATGGGAACTCCTTGGGCCTGGGATTTTGCTTCTGCATTGAGAATCCGCAGCAAAAAGCACTCCCAGGTGTAGACACCAAGAGCACCGAGGGATATGTTTTAAGGCAAGAGGCACAATATACTAAAAAGATTATCTCCACTAATTTAGACAGCTATTTAAGTTTGGATACCACCATAATAACCTCACCTGAACTCAGTTCCCTTTGAGAAGGTTGTACTACATGAGTTCCCGAGGTCCCTGCCAACCTGAAGGATTGAGTGATCTTAATAACCTACTATGAGGATCCAGCAGGGACAGCTTAAAGGAGAGGCAGCTGACATACTTCCTCAGCATCAGGCAGAAGGATATAGAGCCAATCCTCATAGGTTCCCAATCTCCTAAGTGCCTTAGAGTTTTGCTGTCCCTTTCCAGGCATGGCAGACGCCAGGAAGACATACCAGCTTAGCAGATACTTTTCTTGCCTTCAGAAAACAAGGAAGTTTGTTACCAGAGGCAGCAACCTACCTAGGGAGATGTCATCCTGGTTCTGAAACCTTGGATGCAATCAGCCTTGAAGGGGCTGAAAGTGGTATCTGTGCCAAAGGCTTTCAGGTTACAGAGGTCTGTCCCAGAGAAGGTGCAGAAACTTGGGTCGGGAGAGAGGACGTAGACTAACAAGCTCCACCACCAGCTTCCTGGGGGCACTCTGTTAGCAGACAATAAGCTCTAAGAGCTGCTTTGGGGTACCTGGCTGATCTTTCTGAACGAGTTGGTGGCTTTTTTCTGGTCTGAAGCAGAATTTTTTGAGTGTTAGGCCAGAAGTAAATACCATCAAGTACAAGAAGGGATACTTTGACATGACTGTTACTCTCTTTGAAGGCTGAGGTCCCAGCTAGCTCTGTTTCATAGGGAGTTCATACATGTGGCACAGCTGGCAGTTTACCAGATACTCTCCTTAAACATCTGAAAACCAATCCAAGGAGGGAAGGTTTACATGGTAGTTAAGGGCCAGAAGGTGATGGTGCCCACTCAGAAGACATGTCTGAGATTGGGCTCTCCTACATATTCACATACATGAGAATTACACTCCAGAGGGAGGATTGTTTGAGTTTTCCTGAAGGGCTGGAGATGGAAGGAGCCCGGCCAACTGAGTAGTAGTAGTAGAAATTTCACTGACACCGAAGTTGCATCAGCTCCAAGGCAAACTATTCCAGTTATCCTCTCTTTCCCAGTTCATGCAGGAGACACACAACACAAGTAGTTCATTCAATATACATGATGTTGATCGGTGCTGGGCCCAGAAAAGGCAGTGTAGAAGGCAGGAGAGCTTGGTTGGACCTTCTGGCAGAATCCCATGCCTGTAGTGCAGTATCAAAGGCAGCAATTTACAGCTGCTGCTGCAGCCTGTGGGCTATTCAGAACAGCCATACATCAACACGTAGTTCTTTAAGAACACCATGAGGTTTCTTTCTGGTATGGAAATGAAATGGAAAACTGTGGTCTCGTATCCTTTTCTGCATTGTCCATTATGCTGCTGAAATGGGCATGCAACTCCTTTATCTACGTGAAGCTCATCACATAGAATCACAGAATGGTTCAGGTCAGAAGGGACCTTAAAGACCATCTAGTTCTAAACCCCCTGCCATGGGCAGGGACACCTCCCACTAGACCAAGTTGCTGAAAGCCCCATCCAGCATGAAGTCCAATTTTAAGGTTTTAAGAGAAGTTACAAATATGAAGAAAATTAGTTGGACAATAAATCCACGAAGGAATAAAAAGACTCCAGAAAAGTGGTCTCCATATACGAGAGAAAGCATGTGACATCAGGTTAGAGGGAACAAAAAATCCTGACTCATCACCACACTAACAAAGGATTAGAAAAGTGTGGCAGAACAGTCATGAGATGATGCTAGACGGAGTGCTGGGATCCAGTTCATTTCCACAGCCGAGACCAGTACAAAAACATTAAACAATCTTTGTTTCACAGCACAGTGGTATATGCATTGAAACACAGGGAGCAGCCAGCCCAGAATGATACAGAGGAGACAAGCTGCTGAACTATGCCTACCCCATGGTGCAAACACACCTTCTGCTCTTTGAAGTGATCATCATTGTTAATTGGACACCACATTAGGGCCTCAAGCCACAGAGTCATATAGCCCAAGTCCCTCCCTCAAGCTCCGGACAGTATCTATTGCATCTGTAGGGATATTCATTCTATGAATGAGTTGCAGTTTGCCATTCACTCTCACACTTCACATTTCTCTCATCCTTTCACACGCCAGGACCAACTGTGCAACTTGATGGCATCAGCAAGGTAGGATGGACGGGGAACTGACCCTCTCCACCAACACAGAGGGGCTGGAGGTAGCAGCCTTCCATGTGCCAGAGCTCCCAAAACAACAGGTAATTGAAAAGGTGGCCTTTTCTGCTACCTGGGTGTGAAAATACAATTCTGTCTCCCTTACACACACGCTATGGAGTGTTTCACCTTTACAGTATGCCTTCAGACAGCCTCATACAGAAACTGGATATAAAAATACTGTTAAATAATCATTTTCATACCAGGGTGCCAAAAATCACTCTCTTGGCAATACAGCAAAAGAATGACATAAGTAATGATTTAGCAAAATCACATTCAGCAACCAGCTCAACCTCTTCATTCCTCTAACAAAAGAAGTTCAGATTATAATTAGAGCTCCTACAAAGAAACAAATATAAGAATGCTGACTTAACATAACCTTAATTCATAACACACAAACACACATCTATGCATTAAAATATAATTTTGCAAAAAATACTTTTGACTGAAGCTGGAAAAACAAAGTTTTGAATAATATCTTAGCCAAATCAAAATACACATCAGTTTTTTAATACAGAAAACACACGCTCAGCAGTATTTTGTGACATCATGAAAAGCGAAAAGACAGAACAAAGAAGTCCTCTTTCTGTCCTCTCTTCCTCTTCCTCCTTTTTTCAGCCTATTCTCAGTACCTACTTACAAATTATCAGCCATTTTCAAGAACTTCTGCTGCCTTCTGAGGAAGAAACTGCAGAGTCACAAGAAGCCCAAGCAAATAAAAACTATCAACTGAACATCACTAGAACTAATATAAGTTTGCTTCGAATCTCACCCACACATGGAATTTCATCATTATAATGGAGCCAATATACCTACCTTCAATAATCAGCCTTCTTCCTCTTCCATAAATTGAAGACCTTGGTCAAACACAACCAGCCTCTAGTATAAATAGTATATATGAGAGCTTTGCAGAGGTCAGCTCCGACCAAGAATCAGCTACAGGCTTTATTGAGATTTAAAGACTTTTCTTTCTGTGCACCTTGAAGTACTCATGGAACTGAATTTTACAGACTTCTATTTCAACCAGAAATATTGATGTTGCCTCATCAGAACTGGGAATCTGAGCAGAATGCACCTTTACCCATTAAACTGCAACATTTTATGGGGAAGGAAGTTGTAAATCCTTTTACTTCCATGTTAGACTTCCATGTTGCCGTCACTCAAACAAAATACGCTGGATATCTCATGCTGTACAGAGTTCCATGATATATTTAAATTGCTGTTAACAATTAATTAATCTATCACCAAGAAGGATGAATATCCACTTTTAGGGCTATGCAATCATACTTACCTCCTGCGAAGAGGCTTAACACAAAAGAATACACTGATGAGCTACAAAGATTACACACTCATAGAAAAAAAAATAGAAATTAAAAAAAATTGTTTCCCCCACATTTTAAGTTGTGTTACAATAAATCCAGTAGGTCATTACTCTTAAAAACCTGACTACTTCAGTAAACATTCAAGAATCTATGTAATTTTTTCAATTATATTAGGAGACCCCTTTGGCTGTCTACTGCTATTGTGTTATTTGTTCTGCAGAAGGAAACCCACAAAGAAATTAGGCTTGCTAAAATCATATAAACTTCTACCTGCCAGCACCTAGCAACAGTACCATCACTGGAAACTCTCATGAAGGAGATGCATAAAAACACACAGAAATTTAACACGATGAAAACAACTATACACACAGAGAAAGTAAATCCAGTAGCATCACTTGACAGTAAGCAACCTCAATAATTACTATAGCAATCGAAGCTAATTGGTAAGATAGAGGAATAACAAGGAGAGTTCTCTGAAGCTAAAACAAAGCAGCAAGTAATAAAATGAATGGCTCTACAAGCATATAATAATATACAGCCATAAAACCCTGAAGGATCAGCACAACTAAGAACACGTAGCAAGTCCTGGGCTTCCTTCCTGAAGATAAAACACAGTGAATACATGAGTGAATAAGCACTGCTGTATACCCAGGAAAGGAACTATAAAGAGGTTCAGAGATCATACTGAGATAATTGGGGGAAAAAAATATCTCAAACAGGGATATTTTATTACTAGTAATGAAAATTAAGCAGTGAACAAGTAAGTCCATCTACTTAAAGAGACTCTGCTCGGTCAAGAAACCTCTCCAAAGAGGAGGAGGATAACGTAAATTGCATTTGTGCATCCCCCTTCTCAGGAAAGGGGTTGGCAAGGGACAAATTCAAGTATAGCAAAAAATTCAATCCAGCACACAGAATAAAAGTTTAGCAAACAGCATTAATAGATAAGAACATTTTTTGAGCATCTTCATGCCTGTAAAATCAGACAGTGTTTCAATCTCTACTACAATACTGTCCAGGAAAAAACCAAAACCAAACCCCACACCTGTTCTGTACTGCAGTCACTTTTCCAGGGGAAAAAAAGAAGTGGGGAACAGAATTTCTAAAGGAGTTGTAGGCGCACCGTTAGCATAATAAGTTAGCAGTACACCCTGATCTTGCAACATGTAACACAGATGTGGAATCAATGGTGAGGGTCCCAAAAGGCAACCACATACGCTATTTGAACATTTCACATAAAACATGGGAGCAGTGGAAGGTATTAAAAGTTTCTTGGAAAATAACAGTCACTTAAAGTAATATTTAAACAGAACCACTACAGAGCTTCTCTAAGTAATAGCTCCCGTCTTTTGTTATGCATCCTGCCTGAGACCCTGTCCTACCTCAAGGCTGTCAGGTTTCAGTGTAAAAACAAAACAACAACAACAAAAGGTAATTTCTACATGAAGATAGCCATTTACATTAATTTTCATGTAGGCGCAGTTGACATCTATTAGTGCATTCTGTCTCCACCAAGATTTCATGCTGAAAAAGCAAAATGAAGCTATGCCTTGAAGAGAGAGGAGGCACAAGTGAGACATGCAAGCGGAGACACACAAGCTCCCACCCGTGTACTCACACACGTTACGCCCCACCCTCCACACTAGTGTCCTCAATACTCTGCTCAAATCTGCTTATTTAGCGTTTTCCACTCTGCCTGAGCATGTTACAAGGCTAACTGTTTAAAGATGGCTAGAGCATCTGAATTCTCCAGGCTATTTAAAGTTACTCAGATTCGCCACATGCAAGCACGGGGTTTTGCTCTCCTTATTTCTGCCGTATGAACAAGAACTCTTTCTGTTACGCTGATGCACAGATATACTCCTCCTTTGTTCTTTCTCCACCTTCTTCCACCACGTAAATCCATTTTCCGTTGCTCCATAGAGGGCTCAAGCTACGTAGCTCGTACACCTTTCCTCCTGGAGTCAGAGGCTCCAAAAGCCACTGAAGAACTGCATGTCCACAGGTAGCAACATGTGAAAATCAGAAGTATGCAAATCTGAATTAGCTGCCTGAGCTTTCTTTCCAACCACATTGCACCATGGAGGCCAATTAATGTTTTTACCTTCCCCCTCCCCCCACGACAAATAAAATGAATAGTGAGAAAAGGCTATTTTCATCAGTATTTTCCCGTAAGGAATGCAACAGGTGCTAAGAGCTGAAGGAAACCCACATCTGCTCCACTGCAAGGGTAGGCCCCGCCTGATCAGATTTTATAATACATATTTTGCACATGCCCGGATTACTCAGAATCTGAGGAATGCAGCCTATACCACTGGGAGACCGTAAAAATATAAGGAATCCGTGGTCTTTCCTGCAGCATGGATCTGGAATGCCTGTACTGTTTATGCAGCGTTACAATAATAGTAGCCCCAAAACTAACTGTCAATATGATTAAAGCCAGTGGCATTCCTAGCTCCAGCCAGAAAGCCGTGAGGTTTACACGTCGCGCCGCGACCTGAATCCTTTTAAATTCTGCGCGCAAGGTAGGAGTCCATCTGCCCGCTTCACTTGCCCACAGAGGTGGAAGGGTAAGAATTACCCCCGCTTTCTGAAGGGATTAAAAAAGGGTAATGTTGGGCCCTGGGTCTGCAGAAGTTTGGATGCCCAGGGATGCTGTTGAGCTATCGACGTGCGAATAACAGCTACTATCGTGTCCTGCAGAGTCACCATACCACCAGCCTCTGACTGACTGCCTTGTAAAAAGCTTTGGGGCACACGAGGCGAGAAGGACAGTGTATCTACAGCAAAATGGTATTCTGTCTGGGTCGGTGGGACAGGGAGGCATGGGGTCTCTATTTGGCCTTGTAAGGAGCCACATTCCTTCAACTGCCTTGTAACAAGTTCCAAGGGATAGCCACATTTATATGCGCCACACAGATAATGCACTTGAAATGCTCTGGGACTGATATGAATAGGAACTATTCTTCCCTTTAATTAGCATTTTTGCCAGATGAACACTGCTGCGAAGTGCCAAGCTGTGGCGTCCTCCTGCAAGTTCCAAGCCATACACGACTGACAGCCCGAGCGTACCCGAAATCGGAAGATTTCCTTTTGCAGCTACGATTCGTTTTGCCCACTCAAATGAAAACAATGTAATTATCAAAATGATCACCCAGGAGAAGGACAAAACCAGTGTGCTACACAAACCCGGAGGAGTCATACATAAAAACTCAATTGAATTCTTGGGCAGCTGCGTGATGTTCTTTGAATGGTGACTAACACTATAAACACCGACCACGAGAAAAGGAAGTGCATTAGTATACTTCCAAAAAGATAGCTTATCATAAAAACATCCACAATTTATGGGGTTTTTTAAACAAGTCAAACAGCTGATTGACCCATGATCGCACACACAAAAAGCAGTCACAGATGACTATTAGACCACTTACAGGCATATTTCTCTAAAACTTCACCTTAAGTTCTGAGGAGGAAAACTATGCGTCTAGAAATGTAGTAAAGACATTAGTTATACTGTTTGAGTGTTGGTGTTCTTGTATTATCAGACGAATTGCCAATTAAATAGAAAGACAGTATGGATTAAGAAAAAAAAATTACAAAAACATTGGCTTGTTTCCTAGCAACAGCTCAGCTAAAATTACTTAACATTTCTACTCAATCAAATGTAAATTTGACTATGTTATCCCTTAAATGTTGATTATAACAGCCCTTTTCAAATGCAAATTCAATGTGTAAAGTGAATGTAAACGTTGACAAAGCTGATAGGAAAATCTCCTGATTAACATCATTTGCATGTACACAGCAACATTATTACAAACCTTCTAAAGACAGAAGGAAATGGAAATTGGATAGAGAATCACCTTCTCCATCATCTCCTTCCTTCCTGCTTTGTTTAAGAGCAACACAGACAAAAATTTAAAGCCTTCTGGATTGCACGCAGAATTCCACCAGTTTAAAAGTGCAAGGCATGAGCTGTATCTGAATGCCATACCTTGTGTTGTTAGCAAATACAACAGAGTTAAAAAATTCTGTTTAATTTCTCAGTCACAGAACTGGCCCGTTATAGGAAGTACATACAGCACAGAGGAGACATTGACAGCTTGCAAGTTTTCTCACCTCTTTTAGCTGTAATTGTTGCACCAAAAAAACTACGGGGAGGTAGGGAGGAAAACGAACATAAGTTACTCCCCAAAGTCTAAAAGTTTGTCCTTTGCACAGTTAATCAACTATGGGATTCAAACACCTTAGTCAGGGATGCATTCACTCAGGGCCAGATTATTCTTGCATAAAACACTGAAAATGCTTCAAAGGGCATGTTAAAACATTTTTTTCTTGTTGCTGCATTCCACAATCAGGGCATTAAAATACATTGTTTTACAATATTTGCATTACATCAGGCTGATTTACCGCTACTTAGCCAAAAGTCAACAGGAAGCTGAGAACAGATGCAGCGTACCTTCAGCACAAAGCAAGTACTCAGAATTAACCTCTTCGGCTGAGAGCATGTGCCAGCAGAAGATACCACCCTTCCTTCTTAATCATCTCAAGAAGGCCACCAGGCTCAAGCATGAGATTTACATCTATAGACATTACACAGGCTTTTGTCTGGCAATAGGGTGAGATTTTATTTTCCATACTGATGCAGGCAGGTACCTTGCTAGCTCACTGTGACACGTATGTGCTAGCCCAGTACATTTACACCATTAGGACTTGCACGGCACCAGCTACATCACTGGAAGCTGGATAACTTTGCATACATCAGCCATCTTCTAATGGTTTATGGCGCTACGTTTTTAAAGAAAAGCAGAAACACTTTCTTCCTCCACTGCACAGTTTTTTAATACAGTTATTACAAGCCCATTGAGGATTATCTTTTCGATCCCAGATTAGAGTTGCTACTTTAAGTATTTTAGACAGGACATAATCCCCTCCCTTTACAGCTCTAGGTTGCAAACTTTAGCAATGTCTCATCCTAAAAGCTGAAGTAGAAGACTTCTAAGAAACAGATGAGCACAACAAATGAGTATTGAGAAGGCACGATCAGTAAAAATGTTTACATCCACACGGAGCACAAATCATCCCCTTCTCAAAAAGCCAATCCCACCTCAAAAACATGGGTCTGAGAAAGAGCCAAAAATGAGTTTTGGGCTTGACCAAGAGCTGGGAAGGGAGGGAAACCCAGGATGACACACGCAAGAGTACTTCATCCTCCCATGCCAGCTCCCACTGCTTACAAACTTCTTACATGTGCCAGACAACGATTAGCCAGAGTCCCGTTTCAAAGATATAGCTCATGTCTGGAGGGGCATCTTATTCACATGTGAGCTGGTCTTCTTCAGCAAAGCCTGAAGCAGCAGGATCTCCAGACCTTACTTCACTGATCCTTCACCCTGCTGCTGCACATTTGCTGCTCCATCCAAATCTAGCTTCTGGTAGGAGAAATGAGGAGAGTAATGCAGACTTTTGTGAAAATCTTGAGATACTCTATTTTACGTTTGTTTGGAAATTTTCCAGAAACCCTTTTAGTATAGTATATACACATGAAAATTAATACCGTTCTCTCCTTATTAATACATTTTTTCAAGTGATTTCTACAGTCTGAAAGCAAAGGTCAGTCACACTGGGTTCCAACAATCCACTGCACTGAAAATGTAACTTTATTAGACCATATGGTACTATAATTAAACACACGGTAAAGTCCTTTTTCATCTTAGGACTCCTGAATAGATGTCTAATAACCACATTTTTTCAAACTATGCGCTTTTAGCTGGAACCCTAAAAAAAAAATCTGAAAGACCTACATCATTGACTGCATGATTTACTATTAAATATACCATCGGTGTATGTGATATGACAGCTGTGCACTGAAAGATCATTAGCATGTGATTTAGTGGCTAACTGGACTCCCACCTCAAGACCATGATACAATGGGTCAGAAGCTGATACCCACGACAGTGACTGAAAGAGATAAAACAGTAGTTGTTGAACCAGCAGCACATTTGCAGTTGGGAACTAAAATAATTTACTCTTATGCAACATACAAAGTTCCTGAAGAAAATACAAATACCATGAGAAACATTTGCTGCAGAACAAAACTATGTAAACAAAACAAAAGCGAGACAGGCAGAAAACGTTATCCTACACCATATGGACTCTCACTGCCAAGAAAGTTCCAGAGAGGAAGATTTTCAACAACTGAAACTTAAAAATCAGCAGAAATTAGTTGAATGCAAGATAGGGAAGCAACAACCAACCATTATTTCTGCACAGAGACCTCAGTGGAAAGAAACAGTCTCACAGAAATAGTCTGAAAAGAATTGCTGAGCCTTAGGGGAGGTGCAATGGAGACTCCTAAAAATTGAGAGTGTAGTTATTCAAACTGCATGATGCACTAGGGTCCTCGGTTTACAAAAAAAATTAAAATTTCTTAAAATTAACCAGTGGCCCAACTTTTACGGAAAAAAAAAATAAATTCAGAATAAAAACCACCAGAACTCCATAGCTGAACATGTAACTCTTACATATGTTTAGTGCCAGCATTCAATTTGGTATACTTACAACAATGACAGATGTGACAGTTAATTTGAAAAAGGTTTTATTGACACTCATCACACCCTTAAAGACCAGAGCAGGTCAAGTTAAATGTTCCTCCTTGAGTTTCATGTGCAACAGAGAAGAGCACAAAACGTGGTCCACTGGACACTGACGTGGGAAAGAGGAAAACTGTAAAAAGAAAGACGAGAAGAACCAGCCCAGATTTAGACAGGAAGTTTTAATGAGATTTGTAAACACCACAGAAAATTAGTTTTTAACACATTGTATTCTTAATGGGAGGCCATATCACAATGTGTTTTAAAACACAAGCCAAAACACTTACAAGCAGTATTGCAAGACAGAGACAGGAGACCTTGTTCAGTCTTGTGCAGAATAAGGCACAGTTCAACGCACAAAAGGATTAAGGACAGACCAACGCAAGAGCAGCTAAGGGTGGGAAGCAGCAAACTCAGAGGAGGGAGGAAAATAAACTGGAGGAAAAATAAAACAAATGACCACAAAATATTAACACAAGTTCCTAACTCTCCCAGCGAATTACAGGAGAAAACAGTTCCTTTGTAAGCACCTACAGCCAACAGAATCAAACCAAAACCCTGTTCTCATCTGGGAGGTAAATACAGTCAAGGTAATGCAACTCTTACTCTAGCCCTCTAATATCCAGAGGAACATTTACCTTTAGGATGACCTACAAAGTAATAGAAAACCCTCTTTTGGTTTTTGGTCTTTGGATATTAGTGTTCATGTGAAAGAAGCGACATGGATTGAGGAGGCACAGAGCTGGAGTTTATATAAAAGCTTTGTTATAAACACACACAGTTTTACATCACCTCTGCAAGCACTTTAATTTTGCAGGCAAACCTCTCTAGATTTCAAAGAAGAAAGAAAAAAAAAAACCACACACACACACAAAACCCCCCAAAACCACACACCTTGAATGTATGTGCTGCTCGAGAACAGCATGGTGACCTAGAAACACTGCCCTGCCTCGAGATGGAGAAGACCTCAGACAGTCACCATTCATGCCCTCAACAGAAGGTGGGAGTGTGTGGGTGTGGGCTGAGGAGGAAGGCAGAAGAGAAAATAAACACGAGCCAGCTTTGTCACAGTGTCAGACTCTACGAGGTGGCCTTAGGCCAGACCACAATATGGTTTTGATTCATAGAAAGCGAAACTACGGTACATCCATAGCCTGCGCTTTCTGCCATCGCTTCTTTTACGGGCAGTGGTTTCTACAGATGAACTGATTCGAGAATAAGTGGCTTCAACAAGGAACTTGAAATTAACCAAGTATCACTGGCACACTCCTTTTCAGCTACCCAATCACCCGCACTACAGAAGTACTATGCACAGAAAAATAACCACATCAAAGACTGTCCCTTGTCTAAGAAAGCCAAATGCGGGATTAGGACACTGAAAAAGTATAAGGATGTTTCAAGTGACACTCGTTAAGGGACACGCTGCTCATCAGCACCCACTTTGACCCCCAGTGACTTCACAACTTAACCTTACTTTCTGGGTGAAAAGCAATCATTTGGAAATCTTTTAATGCAGGTTTATTTTAAAAGAGATAGCTAATCTGTTATTACTAGCAAATGAAATCCTTTACCCCAGCCTCAAAGACTCCACTTAGTTCAATTCTTGAAGTTTATAAAGAACAGAGAGGATAAGTGAGGCATGAAAAATAAAATAAAAACAAAACAGAAGAGAGGAAGGTTTGCTAACTGCAGGAAAGAGCATTCCTTCTACAACCTCTGTCCAACAACCGCTTACGTTTTATTCATCAATTCCTTCTTCTTCCAGATTCTCTCTTTCTGCAAAGACAACCTGGCACCACCACATTATCGTTACTCAATACAAAGTCAAATATAATCCCAGTCCATTAAAAAACAGATAAAGTGCTCCCCCAACAGCTAAAATTCTAGAGTAAGGGAGTCAGAAACAGCACCTTGTTACCCACCTAGGGTCTCCATCTCTCCCTTAACCTTCCTAGGGCTATTTTTGGCATAGTCTCCTAGTCCAAGAACACACAACGGAAGCATGATCCCATCACTTCACAGAAAAACTGATGGAAAACAGAGGCAGAGAGAGAGGCGGTTTCCCTTTGCTGACCTCTAGCTCAGAGCCATTTCTGTACTCTGAGAACCAGCATCCCCCTTGAAACTGTGCTTTGGTGCCTTCAGCGCACCCCTGCCTCCTCTGCCAGCCTCAGCAGCTTTATTGGCTACACACGATACTCTGCTCATCTTCACAGCACTGATGTGCTCTATAATTTCTCTCTCATAGAATCATAGAATCATAGAATCATAGAATCATAGAATCCTAGGGTTGGAAGGGACCTTAGTAGATCATCTAGTCCAACCCCCCTGCCAGAGCAGGGCCACCTTAGAGCAGGTTACACAGGAACGCGTCCAGGCGGGTTTTGAATGTCTCCAGAGACGGAGACTCCACCACCTCCCTGGGCAGCCTGTTCCAGTGCTCTGCCACTCTCAAGGTAAAGAAGTTCCTCCTCATGTTTAGGTGGAACTTCCTATGCTCAAGTTTGTGCCCATTACCCCTTGTCCTGTCCCTGGGCACCACTGAAAAGAGCCTGGCCCCATCCTCCTGACACCNAAGCCAGGTTCAAGTACTACTAACATGCATCTTACAGCAGCTTCTGGTTATCAGTGTCAAAAAGCCAATGAATTATTGCCAAATTCACAGAGCTACAAGTA
This sequence comes from Rhinoptilus africanus, assembly GCA_013400135.1. Lineage (NCBI taxonomy): Eukaryota > Metazoa > Chordata > Aves > Charadriiformes > Glareolidae > Rhinoptilus > Rhinoptilus africanus. Next base: position 375,722 of record VXBO01006257.1, on the reverse strand, counting down.
AGAATGTGTAAGAGAGTCATTAAGTCCTACTGCAGCCAGATGATGTACAGCAAAGTTGTTCAACATTCGCCACATCAAAAGCTCTAAAGAGATAAACTTTAGAATAGGAAAATCAAAAAAGAAAAAAATCAAAACAAAGCATTACAAAAATAGAAAATTCAAAAGACATCAAGAAATAAACACAGAACTAATAAAAATAATAAGTCCTTGGAGCACTTAGTAAACCTTGGATTCAGAAATGGTCTCACAGACACTGCTCTGAAATTAAAGCTCACAGACACAACATGAAGCTTAGAAGTTAAAATACTTGGCTGCTGGGATAAATATTTATGGTTCACCTCACCTGCCCACATACTTGGACCATTTAAGATTTTCTCCTTCACAACCAACTGAGAGGAGATAGTTATCAAAGCCTCAGCAGCAGGATTTGTGCAAGAAAAACAATGCCAAGAGCACAGGTATTGTAAATAACCATGGTTGGGGTTTTTTTTAAAAAAGGGGAAATCAGAAAGTATTTATCTACTCTCTAGAGTAAAACCCATTTTGAATTCTGTGATCTCACCTTCTTGAAAGGGAAATTGGACTTCAGTTTCCTACCCAAAACAAAACTAAAGGATCTATTAACATGTAACACATTTACATGTAGACAAAGGAAGTGTAAACATCCTGCATGCATGTATATGTTCGTTTTTATATATTTATGCATAGGCTTATTTGGGAGCCTACATCTCCTGATATGTTCATTGGGAACTTTTCAGCAAAGAAATAATCTATATGCAATACAAAAGTGTCAGGGATCATCCAAAGGTTTGGGTTTTGAGAGGTGCAGATTACCTCTTTATGTCCTAGGTGCACAAATCCTTCCTGCCCACGCATCTCCCTGGCATCTCACAACAATTCCTGTAAGGAAGAGAAGACCCAGTCCTGCCACCAGCCCAGGACTGGTTCCACCTCCCGGGTTGGTTCTCCTCCTGCGTGGTTTGCTGAGCCATGTAATCCTTGCAGTTACTTCTAAATGGAAAAGACACATTGCCAAACATTAGTTTATTGTTACAGTCAATCAACTGAACTATAATTCTACCATTGTTATCCACCAACACTTTTCCTGCTTAAGCGCAAGGTATGTTTACTTTATTACTGAGGAGCTCAAACATTTTCTTTCATAACGAAGTATTCCCTTCCTCCTCCCACCTAAATCAAGACGAATGCTCATGAATCAGACCAAGATCTGGAACAACATTTTCACTTCTACAGTGACATGGCCAGATGCAGGAAAGCTGAGAATTCGTATTTTCACCAGTTTTAAGATCAGTTGAAAGATTAGGAAAAAAAGGGGAAGGTGGCAGAGCTTTCAAAAAACCAACCAAACAAAAACCTTCCACATGCCCAAACGCAACACTCAACACCATCACAGAATTGGCATTTTATTATTTTTTCTTTTACGATATTACTGATGAAGCAAAAGCTGAAGATCTATTACACCAAATGAAATAGCCATGAAGATCAGATGGCACAAATCTTATAAAACCTTAGACCTATTAGCACTGTGCAGGCAAAAGTATTTTGGATCTTATTCCAATTTGCTTTGCAAAGGGCCTTCCTATTTCCCTCACCCCGCTAGATAGAATCTGCACCAGTCATGCTGGTTCTCAGTTACCTAAAGATAAAAACATGCAAATTCCACTTCCCCACTGTATTTAGCAAACAGATTCATCTCTTCTGTGGTCCATATATACACAGAAAAGCATTGGCTATCTTTTACAGGCAATGATTTATCTGTTCATCTAAAGCAGTGGGAAACGTCAAAGAAAAATATAGGACTCTAAATCTTCAACCCAGATCAACTAACTTTAAAGCTGGGTGCAGAGAAGAAACGGTGGAAGTCGTAAACAATGCAGAAATCCCTATCTAGTGGTAAGGCATTGGTGATTCTTAGAAGTCATGTTTGGCACATTCAGTTCTTTGGGAACACTGGATATATGCTGAAAATAAAACTTAATCCCCAGGGACTCCTTGTATTTACAGCTAGCTATGGAGTGCAGTGCAGTGCTCATAACCAATGCTCAGGACACAAGGAGCATTGTTTTCATTTTCCTTTATCCAGTTGAAAATAGTACCAATTAAGCTGACACCACCACAAGTGTACATCAGCAGGAAAAGATTGTATTTATCTGAAAATCTTTACTCCTCATCAGAAGACCTCTGTATAAGCTGCTCTCTCAAAACTGGAACTGATAAAAATCAGCCAGCCACATACACACACTCACTCAGCGTAAGACCTGCACATCACAAAACGTGCAGGAACTTGTTCCTTCTCAGGAAATCAATCGTCAAATTCAAGCCCCAAACAAACATTCAAATACCGCAAGCCACTATGCCATTTATCTAGCTCCTTAAACTATGACCATCACTGCAGTTATCTGAGCATTTGAACACAAATGACGAACAGGCACTTAGCAACATATCTCATTATTACTACATTTTTGCGCCAGGCAAACATACAGGCTTTTCTCTGTTCTCCTCCAACCAAGATATCTGCTAAAAAGTCTGCATCTCCCCAAGCCAGCCAATGTGTTATTCAAGCCATTCTCGTAAGGTCACGTCATCGTTACTGGATGTCTTTCATATTACAACACATCCTAAGCAACAGAAACAAAATTACGGCTAAACAAGTTCCCACTATATTAACAAGTCCATCAAATCAGTAGAAATGCAATGTTCTCATATGAGTGCTACAGCACAAAAAGAGCTCTGTGCTCACCATCTCCACAAACAGCATCCAAGAATGGAAGATGGAGGAGCTTCTACACGGATCTGCCTCTTGCTACATCTTCTCCTTCCTCAAGCCATCAAGCAGGAAGAGCTGCCAACCCCAGTTTAGTCAGTATAAGTACTACAGGTTTTCCACATAACAACCGATCAGCTTTGTTTAACTCAACCATATACATCCATTTTAAAAAGCACTCAGTACCAAAAGGAGACACTGCAAAAGACCATCAGTTTTCAGAGGGTGAAGAGCTCAGCACTTCCTAAATACCATCCCCTCTAGAAAAGTATCTTATGCTGATTATGCAAAAACCAGGATATGTGTTGTCATCCCCCAAATTACTAGTTCTCCCCTCTCAAAGTAAAGAAAACTTGGAGTGTATCTATGGGTATATGACAGTCAAAGTGTTGCAAACAGAGCAATATTAGAGCTATACTTTTCCCGGGCATGCACAGCCCAGCAATCACCTGTGCAACTGGAGGCACCGAACAGTGCGTGTGTCTCAGTGTGAGACAACATTTGACATTCTGAGAGATACCATACAGGGAAGCTTCTGTTTTGTCAAACTGACATGGATATATGCTCAACGAGAAGTGGCAGTATGTTGTTCTGCCTACGTAAACTCATACTGCTTAGGACATGATTACTCACTAGCTGTTTTGTTAGTAGGAATCCTTTTCCACATCCTACTGCCCAGCCATGACACCACAGAATCAACTAGTAGAGAGCAAGCAGACAGGAGGACCATGAGACTTCAGCTTCATCTACCTAATGACCAACAACACATGATGCTCCACTGCGCAGCAAGGATACCGACAGAGAAAGCAGATCTCCTTTGCCATGCTGTAAGACACTTTGGGGCCCAAAATATACAACACAGAGCAGTTCAACCTGGTGCATTGTTTCAAAATGGGGGTCAGCCAACCTGCTGTCTCAGATGCTTGTGAGGTAGAAGTCTGCCTTGGAAAGGAATCCAAATCAGATTTGTATCTACCCAAATAAAAATATGAAACCTTCTGGTAACTGTCTTCATGCTTCTGTTCTGCTTGTAGTAAAATGTCAAAAAAAACCCACCAACAAACCAACCCACAAAACAAAAAACCCAAAACCTTGTTTTCTTGAATACTTATCATTAGCTCTGCCTACTGAATCCTAAAACCGCACAAGATGATTACTGCTTAACTCCAGAGGTGCAAAGGTGGGAAGCTGCAATGGGCTCACGGTGGGTAAATCCGTGTACAAGTCAGGAGAGGGGGCCCACAAAAAGAATCTCAAAATTAGCTGCAGACTGCCTGCCAGAGAAGCTATTACTAAGAAGTCTGTTCTGTTAAGCCACCTAACACGACAACAAGGTAGAAAGCAACCCAAATGGTAGCCAGATGGGAAGGCCTTTATGATCTTCAAAAGAGAAGGGGAGCCACTGGGAGGGGAAAGGGAGAGAAGGAGAAAAAGGAGTTCTGCTACAACAGCAAGAAAAAATGTTTGTTTAGAAGGGAAAGGCCACCAGCTCAAGGTTTAACAAATCAAAGGACTCCAAACAGGATGGCTTTAAAACTGACCTTAAGAGAAAGTCTACTGTATTCTTGGAAGAACAGGAAGAGGATATGTCATATCTGAGAAGGACATTGCTTATTTCTTCACCAGGAGTGCTTCAGCATATACAGTCAGTAGCTGAGAACCGGCGCTTTGAACCCTGCCCTTTGGACAGAGCATTCAGTTCTGAGCAGCAAAACCAAGTGAAAAATGTCAAGTCTCGGGTGTGTAAAGTTCTGCTTCAAAATGAAAATATCGAGGTGAGAAATCTACATGCAGATCATTAATGCTGCTCTTAGGAATGTGATCTACTTAAAATTAATTCTAAAAAAAGCACCATGACAGGTCACCTGCAGAGGAGGGAAATTCAAAATACTAAGAGGAATTCAGTGAGCTTGAAAAGGCAGCTATGATAACCTACAGGAATGATCTGATACGAGGAGTAGTTTAGAAATATGGACAAGAGGGGTTTTCAAGATAAATTAGAGAAGGACTTTGAGGGCAGTGTACTGAAGATACTTTTGACATCTATTGAGCTCCAAATCTCCTTCAAGTACATGCCGCAGCCAGACTGTGAACAACCCTGAGCATCCAGCCCCAGAGTGAGTTAGGAAAGAAGTGGGTGGCCTGTACACTTGCTCCTGAATGTGTCTGCCTAGCAAGAAAAAAAAAATGGTTTCTATTCAGGCAGGTAACTCTGCCCAGCTTTTGAGATTCAAAAACCCCAACCAAGACATACTGTTAAACAGCTCTTAAAAGAAGTGGACTCCTTTGCCTTTCACGAACTCCTTTCTTTCCTTTGCTTCAACTTCAGATTACTTCATCTATACTTCTTGCTATACTCTGCTACTTTGCTTTCTCTAGAAGGAAGAGAATGACATTGAGGAGAAAGATAGTAGACATTAGTGAAAAATGGAGCCAGTATGTGCAGATGAGAGTCTCCTCAACCCTGAAGGCTGCTGTTTCAGTATTAGTTCTTCATTTTGAAAGCACAAATGTCACACATGCGGTGAAGCTGAGAAAGGCACCTTCTGTGTTTATGGGGTTAAAGTACTAACATAGGGGCCTAAACAATACAAGTACAGTATATCATGCTATTATGCCTGTCTAGGTGTCCCGTTCCTAAGCCACACCTGCCCCACAGAGCATCAAAAATAAATAAATTGGAACAACCAGCATTCACAAGAAAAGAAGGCTTTGAGATTTTACAGGATGAAATGGTTCAGTGATTCCAGGACAGAGGAACGGCAGCAGCAGCCATGAAAGAAGGCTCCAATAAACCACTCATCTGTGGAGCAACAGCAGAAGAGAACAAACCAAACAAGCCAGAAGGGTCAGCAGTAGGTGAGCGCAGACACCAGCTGGAGATTATTTCTTTTGTTAAAGCAGTAACTGAACAGTATGCAACTTCCTTCTGATTTGCCAAAAAGCCCTAAACCAGGTACCCACCAACTCTAACACAGAATGCCTTTGCAAGACATTCCAACATAAGGTGGACACTTACTATGCAAGGGGCAAACCACTTTGGGGCACCCAGGAGCAAAGCGCGTGGTCTGCGTGTACGTGTAGCAGAACGCTCTGCTGAACACAACTGCTTATCAAAAGTTAAACACCACCTGAGCAGAGTTTCCTCCACAGACAGTAACAGGTAGGTATGGAATTTATAAACCCTTCCCTTCCACTGCCAGTCAAGGCTTGGCAGATAAGAAAGGTGGCAGGGAATGAGGGGAATGGAATTTTCCTGGTTTAGGAAGCAAAGCTAGGAGAGAACAGGAGAAAGATGCAAAGGTCCATTTTTGTTCCACAGGTCAACACAGATGAAAAAAAAAAAAATTATTTCCATCCCCTAGTACATGTATGATTTTTTCAGCCATAGAAAGGATGAGTAATCCCACATAAGTGTCTTCCCAAAATACAGACACAGGAAGGTTTTTTTCTTCTTATCATTGCAGCTTACTATATCTTGTGTCAATTTGCCGAAACCAAACTAAATATGTGGGCTCTTTCTAACCATCTCTCTTCAGTTCTCACTTTTTGTCCCAACCACCTGCATCTCTGCAGACTTCTAAAAGAAGCATTTACTTGGTCTTCCATTACAATTAACATTTTAAAATTATACATCCAGAAAGGTCAGCGGGAATTATTGTCCCTAATCATTGATACAACAAAGCCTGATGGAATACAATGACTGCGTAATAAATTTTAAATTAGCACACCACATAAGTTAACAATACTTTCTAAAAAACTGTATACTCTATTTCATGCCATAGTTCTAACCCCGCACCACCACTAGAGATTATAAACAAATACTAATATGCCTTCAATATTTATGCACACCTGCTACTATAGAACAAGCAATTGCAAAATTATGTGTTTGGGCTCAATCTTGAATTCATGAGGTACCAAATATCTTTAGCAGCCACTTAGAGCATTGCAGGCAATGCTCCACTCCTTTACAACATGAAGGGGTTGGGCTCTGGGGGCGAGGGGGAGCAAGGGGATTTGGTTTCCGAATGCAAATTCTATGGCTTCCACGTAGGCAAAGTCAGGGAAGAGGCATTCCTTCATTTCCAGAATACTTAGTGGTAGTAAGCAACTCTGTGGCTGGCACGCCTTTGCAAGTGCTCTTTGCAAGAAAAGATGGGGTTACTAAGCTGTACACCCACCACGTTTCAGAGGTCAGTGGAATAACGTGGAATCACGGTGATACTGCTACAGGAACTGCGCCTTTTATTTAAAAAAAGAAAGGAAAAAGTCAGGTCGCCATTGAGATAAAATATGCAGCTATCCAGAACATCTATTAAGCTTATAAATTAATGTTCATTTTTATTATATTTGTTTCAATATTTGAAATGCATTTGAGGCCATATGTATAGTTCAGGTATAGCAAGAGCAGATAGAGAATTTCTCACCCATCTCTATCACAATGACTTCTAACTCAGAGATATGAAAATTGCTACAGAACTAAAATTCATCAGATAAAAGCTATTTAAAGGGGGTTTTTTTTAATTAAATCCATCCACTTAGTATTAAAATACAAGAACGTAACCAAAAATATGCACAGGAGGTAACAGCAACAAATACCTTTTCCCCATCCTGGGCATCCAGTTATTACCACATACCTGAACAAGCTCTTGATATTTACCCTGGCTCTGGAAGCAGGTTGAGCAAGCCACTAAAACTCCTTGGCATATAACTATGTTCCAAATCACGGTGTCCAACACAGACTTTATCTCCCGCCGTATCTGGTCTGAAGAGAGCCGTGGGTTAATTGCCCCAAGGTAACTGTCAGCAAAGACAGGGTATTTGCTCTGTGCTGAAGACAGGCTCTTCACAAGCTCACAAAAAACTTGCCAGTGAGAAAAAGGTTATTCTGTGTAACTGAAACGAGAACAAGACATTATGTACAGGTAGGCAACTCTCTGGATAGCTGCCCTAAGACACAGACCCACATCTGGAACCACTGTTAAGCATGGCTGCTGAAGAGAAAGCCTGAGGACTCACAGAGCTACAGCGCCAGTCCTTCCCATCTATAAGAGCATTTACGTAGTTCAGGAGTATTCAGTCAATTTAAGAGGAAAAATTATTAAGGAAAAACACAATTATTACCAATGCTAGGACTGTGTGGAAAGCTTCCTATAGCACAGCTAGAAAGCCTCTCTAAAGTATAGTAAGTGCTTACACTGAGCATGGAAGACTCTCTAATGTAGTCCTTTGAAATGAAAGTGCATACAAAAAACCCTACCATCGCATTATCTTCCCAGCCTCCACAACCACACCAGTACCTTCCCCTGTGTCTTCCCAGGATAACAGAGAACTTACAACTACAGTAGAGGCCCCAGATCGTCCTAGTTCTTCCCTGGAAGGCTGTGCAACCACAGGTTTTTATTTTAAACATCTTTTAGCTCTCCTTTTCCCTCTAAATATCATAGTAGTTGCAAGCAATTTTTAGTGAATGTGTTACTGTTAATGAAGCTGTAAACTTCCAGGTCCACCCTGACACATCCACGACATTCCGCATGTGGATGGGTAAATCCCAGCCTGAGAGCGTGAAGCAGCAGACTCCTGAGCCTCTTCCCCTTTCTATGCTGCAGAGATTTTTTGATCCCCTTCCACAAATCCATCTTTTTCACATCAGCATACTCACTAAGTGAGTCAGGAAGTTCTTGCAATACGGCCCAAACAAATTTATGGGGAAAAGCAGTTATTTGGGGTTTTCCTTAAAACTCACACTTATCTTTTCACTCTATGCAAAAAAAAAAAAAAGTTCAGATAATGAAGACCTGAAACCTCAGTAGGAAGGTTCTGCAAGCAACTCAAGGGCATAACAGGAAGAAAAGTTCCCTGGCCCCAAATTGAAATATGGATAGGTATAGCAGCGGTTTATCTTTATTTTTTGCATCAAAGCTGGGACCTTAACAACTTTCACTTCAACCAGTTAACCCAGTACAACAATCAGCAATGCCTGTGAGGTTGCAGATGCTCCTCAACAACAAGTTACAGAAACTGCAACGTGTCCAACAGGATTGTTAGTAAAACATAAACTTTCAGGGTTTCCCTATAATTTTGTCACAAATTGACTTGGATCAGTGTCAGACCTTTGATATGAAGACAAAGAAAGCAAGGGTAGACCTCAGTAATTTGGTATGCAGCTTTCACCTGCAAGCAGGCAAGCATCTGAAGTCGAAACAAAGCCTTTAAATGCATTTTGAGGTCACTCCCATAACACTAATAAACACACACACTCTCTGATGAAGATACACAGCAGGACTGCATCAAAATAAATGACTGAAATAATGGCAGAGCATTGTTTTCTTCACTGAATGCCACCGTCATCTACCACGAAAGGGGCTGAGCTCACATTCACGTTCCCATGCCAATCTCATATAGCAGTGAAATCGGATCTCTCGAGGCGTCTTAGACATACTGCCTCCCAGTTTCTGGGTTACAGCTTCACTTGCTTCTACTGGGTTAATGCCCAGAAAGTAAGCTGGTGACTACATTACACACTGCTAAGGAAATAAGTGATACTTTACATCTATTTCTCCTTTCCACAGCATACTCGGATATTTGCAGTTGGACTAGATGATCATTGCAGGTCCCTTCCAACTGAGATAGTCTATTCTATTCAGCAGTTCTATTTTTATTCAACGAATACTTACTATCTGTCAAAATACGTTGGGGAAAAAAACTTATTTCCAGAGGGGACAGAAACGTTTTCACCTTACTCAAGTTTGACAAAGTAGTCTTGTGGGGGGAAAAAAAAAAGGAAAAAAGGGAAAGGGAGGGGAGGGAAGAATCTCAGAAGTGTCCAAATATTTCCTAAATTAAAAAAACATTTTGTTGGACCAGTTTCAGCAATGCCAACATTTCAAAGTGAAAGTGCTCAGCCTTTCACAACAAAAATCTCAAAAAAATAAGATGGCCTCTTAGCACACAGTGAAATCTTATCAGAAGAAATGTTTCAAAATTCATCCACAATTAAATTCTTTTGGGCCACCGAGAACTGACCAGCTTAGCTTCAAAATCCCACTCATTTTTTTTCTGTTAAACTGATGAATTTCTTCTTTTATTTATACTCCATCCTATGTAACACAAGATGGAATGTTAAAAAGGTATAACTGACACCTGTATTTAAGTCAAGTCATTCTTTAATGAATTACAGTATCTTAAATTGCACAGTAGCAATGTACTCCATCCTGGGCACTCATCACAGACACAAACAGCACCACGGCGCCAACAGCATCTTTGGTGAATAAATGCATTCACCTTGTTTATCATGGAACAAAGTTAAGAGGGAGCCTCCTAAGAATTCAGTGTGATACACACAAAAATTAAAATTAAAGAAAATCATCAAACCATAAACCAGTTATTTCTTCTATTCTACAGACCAGAATATTGCTCCAGCCTCTTGTAACTAAAGATAATTTTAATATACCATATGTACACCCATAAAGTATTTGCAAAAGTCTCAGGATAGAATTAGACACTGAGCAACAGGAATTGGTTCTTTAATTTTAATTGTGAAATTATTCACGGAGACATTCCTCTGAAACCAAGGACTTTTTTTTTGTTAAATACAGATGATTTATCAAACCAGTTCTCTAATTGCCACCACTTCAAATTAACATTAAATTTTTTTTCTCTGCTTTTCTCAAAGTGTATATAGCTGCTACTTACATGTTTATCATCTAAATGTTGAATTACTGGTGCTTACTAGAGACAAATAAAATTAATTCTCAGTGAAACAGTGCTTATTCAAGAAAAATAATTATAAATAGAGGAAAAAAAAGCACATTCAGGAGCAATATAAAGAGTACATTGGAAGCAGCTGGCCTCCACTGCTTATTTCTTTTGCATTAAAGACTTCTGCAGCTTGACACAAAATATTTCTGATTACTTGTTTGTATTTCCATTATATTATACAGGAGGAAGGAATGGTAGGTAAGATTGTCTCCAGATTGAACAGATAAGTTTCTTCTTCATCTAGCATCACCTCTTCCTCAAATTATTTTTTACTATACAATCCCTGGTCTTTGCACATTACCCAGGAAACGATAAGAAGTGATAAAAAGACAATTTGACTGGCAGCCATCTGATTATTTTACTTTTCTTGTAAGGATTGCAGCCTAGCTATGAAAACATCCTCTCACACCCAGAAGAGTAGACGCAATAATCACTATAAGTTTTCCCCCCAAAGTATGCCCTACACAAGTGAAGTATAACACAACTGCTACAAGTTACCTGACATTTCTTCAGTTTTTCATTTTCTGACTCCTATTTGTTTAGGTCTGCTAGTCGTATACAAGAGGAGCAATCCCTGCCGACGGTAGGGATGTAGCCGTGCAAAGGGCCTCACCCAAAGCCAGTCAAGCCAACAGAGGAAAAAGGCAAGATCTCTCTTGGCTTTGTGTGAGGCCTTCGATCTCAGAAAGGAAAAAAAAAGTTTGCAGCATGTTCACAGATGTTTGCTTTCGGCTCTTTCTTCCTGGGAAATACACCATTCAAAATTTACGTCATTAAAACACTTTATGCTTTAGCCTCAACGTACTTGGTAACCTCAGACCAAGAACATATTTCATGTTCCAGAAGTGTGAAAAATCATGTTGTAGTCAAAGTTTAATGGCAATTCCATTTACCTCCATATGATTAATATAACCTACACTTTGCTACAACATTGCACCTACATTTTATCAATACCTAAATTCAAACCCAAAGAGCAAAGGAAACCAGATCTGGAACTGGAAAAGAATGCAAACTTTTGCTCAAGATTATGAGTAGAGGAAAAAAGTGCCAATCAGAACTGTTAGTCAAAAAAGACTCAATTTGACAGAAAAGCCTTCCTGAAATTTCCTCACCACACCAACTCACAAAGTGAATGGGCACTGTCCTTGGACGTCCTTCCACATCACGGAGAAATGCATTTTCCATAAATAACAAAAACTACAGCTGTAGAAGTACTGGGCAGAGGATGAACTTAAAATCAACGCAGCCACAATTAGGTTTTTCTAGTTGCTTTCCATGAGGAATAATTAGTACTACTGCTGAGGTAAACACACGTAATTGTTCATTTATTTTGCAAGACCACAGGTTTATGCATATTACATAGCACAGCAAGGAAGCACAGGTCTGCCCTCTGATTTTCAGACACGGAACAGAGCATCCAATATACCTAGTGCCCACAGCCCACTCAGTGTGAAAAGCCTTGGGTTAAGATCTACAACCTCATCAAAACAGCCCGTCTCAACTCCAAATGTTAATTTACAGGTTGAGCAAAACACTAACAAAGAGCTACATGACAGTAACCACTTAGATGAAGTTCACACTCTTCTGAAGAGCTCAGCTTTAAGCGAATGAAATCTTTCATACAGGCTTAAGTTTGCGCGACCTTCAATAAATGCTGAAGTGTGTAGCCCCTCGTCTTCATCTCTACCAGCAAAAAGGGGTTCCATCTTTTTACACTCGTTTCACATGACACACTGTGAGCTCCAATATAGAAGTTGTCATCTATGTCACACTGCACTTTACCCAATATGCTGGTGGAAGTTTGGGCAGCAGAAAAGAAGGGAGCGAAGCAAACATTTTAGCAATACCACATGCCACTTTTGCACGTGCTCACAGCTGGCTTGTAATCCAACAGCTTTTAACTATCAAAGTGAGGACGCAGCCCAACCACTATTGGCATTTCTGAGAAAATATTGAAAGGGCCAACTTTAAGCAAGCTGCATACATTCAGCCAGTGGATTATTAAACCACTCGACCTCTTTGCTGCGGAATTTGGCCCCTTGACTGCTTAATATTAAATAAGCATTGAAGTCACTGAAGGTAGTAGATGCCAAAGTTACCACCAGACATGGAATTTCAGAAGCCTCCTTCCCCCTCCATGTGACCTGAACTTTACAGATGGATAGTATTTTATATATAAGATTTTGGTCTGTCTTCTGCAACTATTCTTTCATTGAAGAAGTTTTATTTTTCCTGCTAATCCTGTCACTTAGGAAAGCAGCTGCCTTTGCTCCCACCGTAAGTACTATTCTGTTACAGGTCCCATCTTAATATTTGGGAATCAGTCAACTTTGATGAGAAGCATCATAGCTCCCAGTTCCAACAGTAATACTACACAAATACCTCACTGGAAACTATCCAACACCGGGACTTCTTACAAAGTTATGATGAAATGTTCAGCAACAGTAGATCATCTTAGTTTGTGTAATTACTGTATAAGCAGATGGTCTTTCCCCGCCCCCCCCCCTCAAATTCTTCTAGCAGTTTCAGTGCAACACGATTAACAATCTCTCCTTCCACTGAGGTAAGAGTGTCTTCAGATTTATCTTTTTTCTCTCTTTTTATCCACTATTCCATCTCTTCGGGCCCACCACTGGATGTTCAGACACTCTTTTCATTCATGTCCATTTCCTCGGTGCTCAATGAGTTGCAGAGAAGCCGGACAGCTCAAATAAGTCACACAGCCACACAGGTGCGTACAGCATGTCGGTACTCATCACCAGCCAAGTGAACACACAGTGCCTCATACAAGCAACAACCTCACCTGCACACGCAATTAAAAATACAAAGCAAAAATAAATTTACAAAAAATTACATGGTCAAAATATGATTAAGAGATTCAGTTTAAATATTGGCTCTTCGGCATCAGCATAAACTTTCTATTAGCAACTGGCTTTACGGAGCTACTTGATCCCCACTCTAAAGGATGCACTTCAACTATGGGTAGGCTGAGGAGGAATCTAATCACAGAGGGGTTCAGAAACCAAAGTGTGTGACTCTCTGGACTTCTATGAACAGCTGAAAATGCCCCAGAAGATTACTTACACCAAGTAAAGACTTAAATGTAATTTCAGAAATGCTCTATGGAACCAGAGGTGCCATTCCTAGCATCACAGCCAAAGATACTACCAGGAGCGCAGAAAATTTGCCATAAAATTTGCCATGTTGCCACAGCTGAATACTCAGCAGTTCGGGAATGGTGGATTTTGGAGTGGTTTTTTTTTTTTGCTCCTGTCTTAACACTACTCTGGGGAATTGCCTGGATTAAATCCATTCCTTTCTACAGTGTGGACCTGGCAAACAGTAGTATATTAGGCCTTTTGCCTCCTAGACTAGAGACATCAGAAAAGTCAACCAAACTACCTGTATGGGATCAGAGCAGCCAAAAACAAGAAGCAGGGAGACGGCCTAGCAAGGCAGACTAAACCCCCCCCGCCTTCTCAGCACACTTGCAGAGAAGATAACAGGCACTTCAGGTTGCTTGGACAACGTGCTGGTAGAAAAAGCTCACTAAGAGGCATTTACTAATCAGCAGTTTAAAATCAATGTCTATTTTCAGCTGAGCCACAGAAAATGTGAACAGTCTGTTTGATAGTATTGCTTCAGACTTAAAGAGTTCCTCCTGCAGAACATGATCTCGTTGCAGAGGACACTGGTGGGGCGTTCCGAAAGAGCCCAGAGCAGCACTCCCGAGCAAGCTAGCCCAACTCTTGAGAAGTCTTCAATACATAAATGCAAAACCCAGAAAGCAACTGGTATATGCTAATGGGCACGTAGGAACATCTCAGAGTTGAGTATGTCATCCAACAGGCACAACTCTCCCAGGTTATCCACAGCGATACTTTTTCAAATGATGCTTTTTCAGGTGGCCACTAAGACACACGAGAAAAAAACCAAACCACTGTACACTGAATTATTTCATTACCATATGATTATTCATTTATGTTATGTTTTGACTAAGGAAGCCCACTACAGAAGCCCTCAGAAACCAAATATATTTATTCTGTCCCCAGAATGCCACAACAGTGTTTCCTTATACTGAGTTTTATTTGCAAGGTTGACCAAAAAAAAAAAAAATCCCTTGATAAGTATTTGTTCCCACTTTTTCAGAGACATAATAACGACCAACTTCTTACCCGCTCTCCACTGATAATGTGAATGATTATTAGCCCCCCATGTGAAATGTGGCAGAGCAGCAGCACTGCAGCAGCCAGACCACCAAAAGCCCATGCCATACACGCCTCCTGTGTGCATCACGAAGTTTGTTATCTGCGCGGTAACACTCTCTGCCCAGCAATCGCCCACTTCAGTTTAAACTAATAATGGAAAATAACTCAATCAAGGTGGGTTTTTTTTATCCATGCAGCACATGCTGAACGTCCAAAGCAATGTATGTTTTATATGGTGTGTTACTCTCTGCTCTATATGCCAAAAAATACAGTCAATTTTTAAACCGACAAATTTCAGTGCACGTTTCTAGACCTGTATGACAGGAAACGTTGAACACTGCATCAGACTTACTGAGAAAGTAATTCCAATATAAACTACTATTCAGACATTTATTCCTTTATTTCCCAGCAACCTCCAGAAAGGTTAATCAGTTTTTGGCTGAGCACTTATCTGGTGAGTTTTATAGGTTCTCTTCCTTCAGACTGCGCCAGGAGCCCCCCACAAGCACCAAACGGTACAGCTGAGCCTCCACGTGAGATCTGGGATCCATACAATGTCATCAGTGCAACGCCCTCATTTTTCCAGTGTTTCATACAGGTGAGTAATACAACATACCCCCATGTTGTATTCACAAGCAGGTCAAGTTTAACCTGCCATCGCCAAGAGATGAAGCATTACAGATGAAGCACGAGCATCCTTACACCATTCTCCACCGGTTTGCACTCCATCAGCTGCATGTATAACACCGCATGTGCAAAGTTTCAGTTCTGAGTCCTGCAAGTGCTGGCACATAACATGCTCAATTGAATGTATATGCATGCTGAATCTGTAATACTTTCTTAATTTGAAGATAGGAAAAAAGTAATGAATACTGTCTACAGAACTAAATATACAGTTATTAAGATATTGCAGTATTTCAGCATATAGTTCTTCCTCTGCGGAGAAGTCTAAGACACAGCGATTGGGGATGAAAGAGCAACGCACCGACCGCATGGGCTGGACTATATCTTTTCTGACATCCTGCGGGCTGTGGCACCTTGGAGCTGATAACCCACTTGAGGGACACACACATGACGACTTACAAACTTTCATTTTGGGAAACTGTTTCCCCATAGCCTTTCTGGTGCAATGTGGTGCATAGCGTAGGAAAATCTAAGGATCTGAGATTAAAAAAAAAAAAAACAAACCACCCAACAATATCACAACAGCATCCTTGCACCACGTCAAGTCATAAATTACCGAGTTTTGTGGTATGTGGTTTTGTTACCTCATACTAGGCATCGTGATAATTATGGGAACCACACCTTTCATCCCACTGACCTATAACACTACATTAATGTAACGTTACACTCACAATTTAAACTTCACTGAATTTTTTTCAGGTATTGGGGCCTGCCTATTAGAACTTCATAAAGTGAAATGCAGGGTAGGTTCACCGCTTTGTCGCGGCACGTTGTTTCCTTACGCTTCTAGTGAAACACGGGAATCGCCGGCCTGCCGGTACCTAAAACTTCAGTATTTCCCCCAGGTTTTAAAAACTTATGTCTGCTTTAAAGAATTTGCTCAGGTTCTGGACAGTTTAAGCGCTGTGTTTTATTAGCAAAAAAGAGAAAGCCGAGAAGTTTCAGAGGGGAAGCCGCCTATAAAGCCAAGGCAGCACACACCTGCCGCGGCAGAAGAGCGGAGGTGTCGGGGGCACGGCGCAGGGACGGGATGCTTTGCTGAGAGGCCAGGCCGGGCCGGGCGGCTGGGGAGGGAGGGGGGCCGG
>VXBO01006257.1:304724-357844 GCA_013400135.1 Rhinoptilus africanus | reverse complement strand
TTTTTTTTTTTTTTCGTCTCCAGAAAGCTATTCAGCAGAGAGGCTGACTGATTAATTGATTTTAATGAAGGTCTCCCTAGGCTCAAATTCGCAGACAGCTTTATTTAAAATTAAAAGAAGGGGGGAGGAAAAAAAGAGAGATTGCTCGACAGGAAGGCTNTTTTTTTTTTTTTTCGTCTCCAGAAAGCTATTCAGCAGAGAGGCTGACTGATTAATTGATTTTAATGAAGGTCTCCCTAGGCTCAAATTCGCAGACAGCTTTATTTAAAATTAAAAGAAGGGGGGAGGAAAAAAAGAGAGATTGCTCGACAGGAAGGCTCTTTTTTTTTTTTTCCTCTCCACTTCTGTTTTATAATCATCTCTCTTCTTTCCACATCTGTACAGTTCTACAGTTTTATTAATGACTTTGAGCAAAAAGTGTGACTAAAAAAATCCTCAAAATCTGCATAAGGCTCTCTTAATTGTACAGACATAAGTGATTCCACAGATCCCACTAACGGATAACAGTCCCAGGCTGTTCTCATCTCTGTAAAATTAGGCGTGTGCGCAAGAATAAGCAGAGCCCTTGCCTGTGTCATTAACTGTATTGCAGGTGGGGATGTTCCTGGCATTGCTGCAGAGGGCAAAGAATAGCAAAGACTAAAAATGCAGTAGGATGGATAGCGAATGGAAAGAGGAGGGTTTCCCCATTTGCTTAAAGCATGAAAAATCTTGGAGCTAGTTCCCGGTATCCTATGTATTAGAGAGCGTACTGTATGTGGTGTGGAAACAAGCTTTATCTTGCAGGTTATTTTAGTCATTTTCTCCCACATTCACTTTCATGGTTTTTCTGATGTTTTGCCTTCATCCAGTATCCATCCACTCCATTTGGTTTATATCAAAGGAAGCAAAGCAAGCACAAACTCTACTTTCCAGCAAAAGACCACGTGAAGAAGTGTTCTCTTACTTCAACACATAGAGCTAGAGTTTGTAAATAGAGTTTGCATAGCCATGAGATGCCGAACCATAGATCTGTAACAATATTGTGGATTTTACACTTCAAAAAAGCTGGTAACATGGACACAGGGTAGCCCACAGTACGTTTTCAGGGGTGGCTGCGGTCAAGCTGTAGTCTAGAAGGTTGGGGAACTGCAGGTGCGAGGCATTTCATGAAAATGCGTAATTCTTTTGAACAATACGGAGGGTTTGGGGGTCAGACTTCTGTCATTTGATCCACCTGTTTTAAGCATAGCTACTCCACAGGTTACTGTTCTTCTAATATCTCTGCTGTCTCTCTGATCTTATCGAAGGAACTTGCTCACTGTGAGTTGACTCAGTGAAGGAGGAGTTGTTCATGAACCTGGAAACTCATGCCACAGAAGCCGCTGTCGTGAATGATGCTACAAAATCAGTTCAAGTGCCCATGTGGATCAAGACATAAAGCACTAAATAGCATGTGGGGAAGAGGAGTAAAATGGTAAGGTAAGCGTCTTCCCTAATAAGCTGCACTTTTGGAGACTTAATTTGTACAGTCAAACCCACAGGCCTGTTTCAAAGGATAGTGGTTTTGGTAAGCGTGAATCCTCAGCACTGTTAACAATATCAGGACTGTAGATTTTACGTTTTTGTTTGCCTACAAGTAGGCACTGTCAGTGTCAGTCGCCCACATAATTCAAACAAAATTTCTAAGGCAGGAAATTAAGATTAATCAGAATGAGTATTAAATAATTCATGTGGCTGATCTATCAAGGTCGACAAATGCGTGTTTTAGTCTATTTGTGATGGACATTGCTTTGGTATCAGTAACCTGGTTTTGTAGATATTCAGCTTTAACGGTTTCACTAGAAGTTAGGACAGTTAAACCACTTCTTTTTTTTTTTTTCTCCCCTGTGATTTAAGTACTTGGAGCAGTCTCCCTGATTGTTTTATTTCTTCTGTAGAGTCAGGAGGGTTTTATTGCCAGCATAGCTAAGGGCCTTCTCCCCTGGTTTCCCTGTCCAGGCAAAGGACATGGCTCATGACAGACAGGGATGAACAAACCCAGTGAAGGTGCCCCAAACTTAACTCTTCTTATCTCAGATTCACCGTTGTTGCCCTATTACCATCTGTGGGTTACAGCCAAAATACGTTATGTCTTGATAATAAGCAGTGTTTGTAGAAAGAACATGTACTCTTCCCCACGTACTTGTTCTTTCCTCAAGGATCTGGGAAACAGAGTGGTTTTAACAAACTTCTTATCAGTAGTTTACCCGATACAATATATTTTGAAGTTCTTTATTATGAATGATCATTTTCTTATTCAGGCTTTACTAGGACAGGGAACTAGGGAGTCCGTATGACAAACTGGCAAACTAAGAGAAAGTGCTCAGAAGTTGTCCCTGTCATTTGGTTCTGTGGGAAAAATAAATAGAAATTGGGCCCAAGTGATTTGTCAAGCCAGGGCTAAGTACTGAGTAGATCCCTTTTGGAGGTGATAATTGCTATCCTAAAGGATACTTCAAATAAATGGGGCTGAGAAAAAGCTCAAATGGCTGGTAGGCCTTGTTTTATTTGTTTTTGAAGAAGTTCTTTCGAAGGCCTCTAAGACCCTTAGTTTAACAATCATCAGGTAGACTCAGGCACAACTGAGAGCGGGACTGCCTGTGAGAAGAAGGACCTCCATACATGCTGAGAGCTGATTAACTAAGTAGATTTCTGTATCATCTCATTATTTCTAGATCATCTGATTATCTGCTTAAAAGCGCATACATTAGGACAACATCTTTTCTCCACTAAATTCCTATCTTTGTACTTCATTTTAAGTCCATTTTGATAGTGTAAAAAACTTGCTTAGAGTTATTTTAATGTATTCTTCCTTAAACTGATGGTTTATGGTCTTGGATCCCTTATCTCGGTAGGTGGTCTGGCTCGTAGACCTTTTTCAATGACTTATGACTGTTGGTCTTTCTAATAACCGATTTTTACTAATAACTTAGTAGTTATATTGTGGTAATTAACTGCTGTAACTGCTGGACTTTATCTGAGGATAGATTGCTACCAGCCACCCATACTGTTCTAGATTCCCGAAAGTGGATTATTCTGTCCTGATACTCTCTGGAAGGCTGGAAGTCTGAATTTGAAAAACTTGGTAGTTGCTGCCCTTGGTGCTTTGAGGGTGATCAGACTTTTATTGAAGACACCACCCCTCTGTCAAATAGTAAGGAAAAGCTAATACTTGCTTGCGAGTTTTATTTAAAGTGTAGTTTAAGTACTTATTTTCAGCTATATTTATATTAGTGAAGCATTACTGAGAAGATTGTTATGACTCTTGCACAAGGATGACGTGAATCAGTGAAACTTTTTAAAATCACACGCTTATTACAGTTCTAATTTTTACACCATTGAAGTCATACTTGAAAATATCTATTTGTGTTTGTTCTAAAGAAAAAATAAACCAAGGATAATTGGATATTACAAAGAAATGGTTGGCAACACCTTCCCCTAAAAAAATTACTGATTCATTTTACAAGAACAGTTTTAATCATTATTTCTGCTTGCCTCTGCATACTGGCAATATAAGAACTGTCTCACAATTTGGGAAGATTTCATAACAGACATATCACTGCTGCAAAATCATTATACAAGTAAAACATATTTATGCAGTTTGTGTCATGAGAATCCTATTTTTAATTTATACCGCTGAATTAGTTTTCTCTTGGCAGTGCACTGTGTAGCTTCAGGGTGCAATGGAAAAACAAAATGTTAAGCTGGGAAAGCACTGTATTCCCCACTAGTTCCAGATGCCCCAAAACAATAGCTAGAAATCCTGCTTAGTTGGACTTTCTGAGAGACTTCCACGTTTTCAGAAGGACAAAGCTTCAGATATGCAGGAGATCAAAGCTGCCTCTGTACTTTCAGTTACCTGTAACCTAGAAAAAAATAATTTTCTTGTCTTGTTTTGACTTCTTCAGGAAATTTGGAGCCAACATGATGTTATAGCATAAACCACTGTTACAGTGTTAGTCTGCCTTGGAATTATAAAATGCAAGCCATTTCAATAGTCTCTTGTAAGAACCCACAATTACATAGGTATTGAATAACCTACACTATTCTTACTATGGGTTATAGTGGAATACTTTACTAAAACCTTTTATGTTGTTTCACTCAGACAATCGGAGATAATTAATATATACTTTTTTAAATAACCGGCTAGAAAAATAACACAATTTTGTAAGTTTATCTTAATGAAAGGTAAACTTGTTCTTTAATGAAGGTTAATAGTATAGAGTGAAATGTTCAATTTAATAGCTTTTACAGCATCTCAAAAATGCAAAAGTCTATAGTTCTGAAATTTTTGCCTTTTCCACTTTCACTTCCTCAATTGAGTACCCAACTTCTGACTGGATTTCATGGCATCTACTGACGTAATAATTCATGAAGGCAATTAAAAAAGGCGAATTCATTCCCAAATGTATTGAGATTATAGTGTTATTTTCACAAAAAGAAATCCTAAATTAGAGGAAGCACTTCCCAGTTTTCCTTGTTTGGAGTAGAAGTGTCATCGCAACCGATAAGAGTGTCAAACTCTTACCTGCTGACCCTGAAGATAATTGAGGATGCTATAGTCGCAGGCTGGTTTAAAGCAATCCTAAGGCAGCTCTAACTTACATCAATGATCTGGAGTGCAAACACTTGGGACACAAGTCTCTCGTGGTTTGGTGCCATCATGTTTTCCTTCCTATTTGCCAATTCCTCTGCTGCAGATCAAGATTTACCCAGGAAAATCCAGGTCCTTCGTTTCTAGATCTCCCAGTCACAGGGAGCTGTGTATTTTAAAGCCTGCATATTCAGAACAGACTCTCTTCTGTTTAGCCTGAGAATTTCCCATTTAAAAAATTCTTCATTGAGCCAAGAATACCGACGACAGGGAGAATTCTACACTGAGGCACAGAAGCCGGCAAAAATCCACTTGCTAAATCGTACGTAGGGTCAGAGAATCCCCAGTGTCCAAGCAGGCAATTACACAGGGATTTCTTCCTGTTCATAAAAGACATGGCTTTCTCACGTTTTTAAGTTAGGTTACGGAGAAGGCTTTGGCATAAATTTAACTTACAGCACTAGAGATGGTTTGTAGTCTCTAAGAAAAGGAAATCAGGTAACTTTGTTTACAGAAAGCTTGGCAGTTGTTGCCTGTGAAGCCTGACATTGCTGGAAAGGAGATCCGCAGTTCAGAATAAGATCTGGTTTTAAATGAAAGAAAGCCCCATTTTTGTAAACCACTTAAATGATACTCTGTGGTGAACGAACTGTCAGAAGCTCAGCTGCAAGAATATTGCAAATCATTTGCAATCACCGCTGAGGGTGGTTTGTCAAATAAACATGTATTCCTGGTGACACCTTAAATCGGAGGTACAAATAACATGCCTGTTATCATTACACGAATCATGAGGACTGGATATGGCCACTACAATTCTGAACAAAAGAACAAAAGAACATCAGCTAGTGAAAATTTCTGTAGTTCTCCTGTAGCAGCTGAGGACCTCTGAAGAGACTCTCCCTTCCACTGAGCAGATTGCTACACATGGATTACTTAGAATCACCTGTTCAAATCCACAAATACGTTGCATCATTGGAAGTAGATATTGAACAGGAATTTAAAAAAGCAAAATCTCTGGAATACTAAAATGGTGCCGTGACAAAAAAAAAATAATCACAAATGAGGAAACTCCCAGATGGATAGCACAATACTAAGAAAAAATAAAAAGGAATGGGGAGAAACTGTGTGAACAGTTATATGAGGGAAACGTGGGAAACATGATCAAGGATGGGGGATCTAACGCTTCCACAAAGACAGTATTTCCTGTTTGCCATCCTAGGCAAGCGATGAAACTCCATATCACTGAAAATGGGAACGTCCATCAAAGATAAATGCCAAGACAAAACAAAGATTCCCACTTTTCCTTCAGAGGAATGCATACTTGTGAAATCTTCAAGTGTTCCCCTTATACCTTTCAATGTCTATTACATCATAAACCTTATTTTTACAAAAGAAGTTGGCATATTTCCACAAAATGTATCCTTTTCCTCATCTGCATAATAATGTATAAGGGTTGGAAGCAATGAGATACTTAATTACTTTAAACTCACACTCATTTTGTGTATATTCTGACTTGTGTGTATATTCACCCCCTTCATTGTGATTTTAGGTATTGTCGCTTTGCAGAATTTCATCTGCAAACAGCTGCAGAAGCTCCTGCTTTACATAACCAAGAAACTACTCATCATAGTCTTAGAAAGTCATGGGTCTGCTTTATAAACAAACAAACGAAAATGCCTATGCATAATGCAGTATTTGGAAACAAACTTGGACATTACTCACTCTACAGAACATCTCCTGATTTAGTTATCTCACATGAAACAAAAGAAGCTAACGTGCTTCTACATTCAATGCCAGGAGCTCCTGGTGAGGGAAGGCATGAAATAAAAGAGGATAGATTTGTGGTGTTTTAATAAGGTGTTACAACACACTGGCAGAATGCTGAAGTCTCTCACCTCTTATTCCAGCTTTTATATCTATATCGTGCAAATTCACCATATTTCAACCTAAATAAATTACTGACAGTCCAACAACAACAACTTTTTCAAACTACAGTACGAAAAAGAAGAAAACAATGTTCCGTGGGCCTAGAGATATCTATCTTACAGAATGAAAATAGGTGTATCCTAAGTCCTCCTCATTTTCAGTTTCTAAGAACAAAACTCTCAATGGAAATATATCTTTTTAATAGCATCTGTGTTTATCGAGAGAGAACAATCTCAACATCTTCAGTCGTTTTTCCCACCTCTGTATGTTTATATTGTAACTAGACCACAGCCATCCCCACAAAAGTATCAAAGGACGTAGTGAAACAAGAATCCTTATCCCTGCTTTTCTCCTGTAGGTAAACCAGACAGAACAGGTATTATTTGCAAGAGCTCACCTTGCTTCTTTTTGCCCTTATTTTGTAGTCACATTATTTGTGCTTAATTCTTTGTACCAATCTTATCTTCCAGCATATAATTTAAACACCCAAAATTGTACCATAATAAAAGACTTGGGGAGCTTAGTAAACAAAAAACTTTTTTAGCTTTTCTCTGAAAGAAGGTCACCATTGCATATAAGTTACGATTTTTTTTTTGTTCTACGCCTATTTTTAATATTTCATTTTGTATAGTTTTGAGTGTACAGATGTGTGAATCTATCAAAGAGTGCAGTTAGAGGCTTCTTATGTGTTTAACAGATGTGACTCCTTGTGATGATAGTAAAAATGTACTTAAAAGCATTGGCAGGTTCACAGTTTGCCTTCAACTGGTTTGTGTGGCACGTTTCCAGCTTAGCTGTAGCTTGAGAAACTGCATGTTCATGTTCTGTTGTCTTGAAAATACACACAAATATTGCCTCTTAAATTTTAAACCTGAAATTGTTCTTTGATGTAGAAACAGAAAAAAATATCATTTAATTAAAAACTCTTTAATATGTAACAATATTGTCTTTCTGTCTTCTCGTATTAGTAGTCAGATGTTGCTCTGTTTGGCCTTTTTTTGGTAATTGCTTTATCATTTGCGCATTATCACAATAATTTTTGTATGGGTAAAAGAATAATTACACCTGTATTATGTAGAAGAAATTGTTCAGCTGAAGTAAACTCTCATAGATCTGTCAAAGTTGTTGCAGCTTTCATTTGGGGTAGGATTCCAGAGGAAAGAAGAGATCAGACTATGTGATGTGGAGCTCTGGCCATACCCTAGTCTCCACGCCCCAGGTTTTCCACCGCTGATTTAGACCCTGATCACAGAAAGCAGATGGATTCCTTTCCCCTGTGCCTTAACGAAGCCCAGCTGATGTCGGAGGGGTTCCACACCTACACGGGTTTACATGCAGTTCACAGCTGCTTTGCAGCATTAATGTTTTCTGAGTAGAGTTTTTCTGTCTGATCTGCAATGTCAAACCAACACGATTGGCAGTGAGGAATTTATGATTCACTTTGTTATGGTTTTGTTCTGATTTTTCTTTTGTTTCTGCTGTCTGAGAAAGCAGGAGCCAAATAGCTCTTCCTCCTTCCTCTGGGATGTTGGTTTGTTTGATAAACATAGTAGAAGGATTGTTAGTACTCAGGCGATATACTCAATTCTGCAGTGGCTGTCTTTTGCGCCTTTGATGAGAGAAAAAGGAATGATCTCTGGAGGACCACAGGATGCTAGTGTAGGTGACAATATTTCTCTAACTGCTGTAAGTGTGTCACCTTAATAGGCCAGGACAAATCAAAACCAGAAGGGCCAGCTGATTGGTCTATGAGGGATATAGATGGTTTGGTCAAGTGGAAGAAAATGGCCTTTATTTTACAGTTTCAGGCCCAGGTGGGAGCATTTGATGTGGTAGTGAGTTTTCAGGACTTCGGTGAATCTAAGGACTATTTATCCCCCAAACCTACCATTATTATTCATTTAAACAAGTTTCCAGTGCCCCTCTTCATTTTACAAAGTAGACTTTGCTTGTACAGGCTATTTTCAGGTGAGAGGTCTATTTCATAGAAAGTTCTGTGCTAAATTGATTTCTGGAATCATCAGGCCAGACTTCTCATGCTCAAGAGATGGGGAAGTTAATGCTGTCACCACAGCATCTGCATAATCATAATCAGCAGTTTTGATTTTGCTGGACAGGTTAAGTAAGTCCAGACCAGCATTGCTCATCCAAATTGTTTGAACATCCTTCCCTGCAAGAAAACTACCTCTTTGTGAGTGATGCTGCTTAATTCTGTCAGCTGTTCATTTGCAGGGGCAGAGTAGAAATGCAAAGAGGGCCACGTCCTTGTTAACAGCATTTTTCAATGGAATAATAGAAGTTTGGGGAGCACATCTAATTGCCTATTATGCTTGAGATTTGTCTCCTTTTAACTTCTGGAAGTGTTGGGTCCCATAGTGACAGTAGTTCTCAGTTCTTTAAGGACCACAAACTCTCACCTTAAGAAGCACACAGTTTCCTTACTGTCTAGTTATAAGCTATTGCTAATAGTACTCTTCTTATTACCAAATGCTACCTAGTGTTTTTCCATTTCAGTTTTGAGGCTGTGTGGGGACAATTAACATACTGGTTTTTGGCCACAGTGCTGCCTGACCCACGTCATTTTGTTTGCCGAACAGAATAGGGAC
The DNA here is from genome assembly GCA_013400135.1 of Rhinoptilus africanus. Classification (NCBI taxonomy): domain Eukaryota; kingdom Metazoa; phylum Chordata; class Aves; order Charadriiformes; family Glareolidae; genus Rhinoptilus; species Rhinoptilus africanus. The sequence continues at coordinate 348,697 of VXBO01006257.1, read as the reverse complement.
ACGCTGGCAACTCCTTCTGGAGATGGATTAAGATCTGTACTGACAGTATTAAGACTCTCACTGCCTTGGATCACAAAATGGTTCTGTCTCATTTGCTACTAAAAATGGATGAGGTACCCTTTGTATGGTGGTATTCTCACCTTGCTGAGCATTTCCAATGGCCAAAGGTTGTCACCTCACAACCTTTGAGTTCTGTACAGTACCTGCTTGTTTCCCCTCTAATGTATGTAAGTGGTCATGCTAGAGTACATGTTAAACATCTTTTGTACTTCATTTCCACATTCATCGACCAAACTGTCTCTGTTAGTGGCAGGAGAAAATGACTGGGCTGGGTAAGGACAAGCAGTTGTTACTTAGTCAAGGCAAGAGCAAGGTGGTACAACAACTGGAAGAGATAATGATGGTTTCTGCCTCATGGATTTCAGGAGGTTTGAACTACCCTGTTACACACCAAGCTCCTCATCCTTTCCTCTCTTGTCAGCAGGGATAGAAGCTGCCTGTTCAAGGATGGCAAGGCTGTGCTTTTTATTTTGTGGGGGTAATCAATCTTACTCTGTTTTGAGATGTTAGCCTATGGGACAGAGGACCTAGTGCAAAGGGGAGCAGACAACTAGTACAAAGAAGACTGCGAGAGTGTCATAAATCAGTAGGACAGAGCAGTTCTGTAATCTGTTTTACACCCTGGTCATTTTCCTGTAGACTATTCCATTACAAAACTAATCTCAAACAAATCGGAGCCACTGCAGAAAAAAAATTGGTGCTTTGCTTATTAAGCAACATCTCTTTCCCAGCTACATTATAAGTCTTCCTTATGGTCTGCATTGTCTGCTTTCAGGACTCATTTTTAGCTGTTGGTTGCGATCAGTAAAACCATAAATGACTGGAGTGCTACTTAGCTGAGATATTTACTCCAACTCTGTGATATACTAATGCACCTGAGGACAGCTGAGGTGCCTGGCTTTAAACTCATCATTTTTAAGTATTTGCAGATCCCTTAAAGCTTTTTTAACAAAGATACAGACAAAGGCCTTGTTTTTCCTTTGGACTCATCAGAAATAGCACAGGGATTCTCTGGTGTCCCTAAATTTCAAGTAGGTTGAGAGTTAATGTGTAAAAATATGCACATATTTGTGATAAGGTTTTGATAGGTCTGCTTATTTGTTTAGTGGAATGCCTGGGTTTTCTGACAGCATGGTGTTACAAGGATGAAAGTGCCATTTAATCTAACAGGGAGAGGGGATCATAGTTTGTAATTCTGGACTGCAGAACAGTGCCTTGCTCCTTCTCACAGCACTAACTGGAGAGTCAAGAAATAATCCTATTAGAAGGCCTCAATAATGCCAGAGGCTAGGAGAACTTGAAAAAAAAAAAAAAAAAGATGCAGTGGTTCTATACAGCAGAAAGCATAGGCATAAAACTTACACAATATTTAATTATTAACAAATCTGTATAAAATACTACAAACATATTCTGTTGAGTTAGTTTTGTATGTTGCCTAGTACAGATGAAACACATCCTAATCATTGTCTCTCTGAGAATCTGTTTTTTCCTTTTCCTGAGAATCATTTTTCCTTTTAGTAATTAAAAAATTCCTTCAGCAAGATCCCAAACCATTAAACGAGAAGCAAAAATGACTAAATCTCTGCAAACATGAAATTCACCTACAGTTGAAGCTGTGCCTTTCAACTCCATCTCAAACAAAAGAAAAGCAATCAGGTTGCACGCTCATGAAGCAATTGGTTACAGCTGTACAACTTCAGTAGTGGGAAGAGGTGCTTCCTTCCAAATATAGTGCTTCCTTCTCTGAAAATAAAACTAGTTGGGGGGAATTACTCAGAAATACAATGGGGTTTCTTAACTTTCATTATTTTGTCACAAGTTTTTGTGTTGACACTGCTTTTTTTTTTTTTTTTTTCCAGTAAAGTACTTGAAGTTTATATAGCTAAAGATTTAAGATTATCTAAAAGTTTCCAACCAGGAATTTGTACTGACCTAAATACATTGCAGGTTTATTTTTTTAAAAAAGAACCATTTAACTCAAGCCAATGCAACTTCTTTGTACAAACAATCTTTGTATAATCACTGAACAAGAACAGGCATTAATAAGTACCCAGGCAAGGTGAAATATCCTTTAGAAGTCTTTTCCTTCTAAAATGAACAGAGGCTAGATTACTGGTGATCAGAAAAAGACATTAGGGCAGTGAAATAATGAACATATGCAGAAGGCAGAATTTTCCTATAGAAAATGCTTATAGTATTATCTCAAGCATCTCTACAAATACCTGCGATATTATTCTGGCCCCATTTAAATCCCTGGAAGTGATGCGTGGATGGTAAACAAAAAAGAACACAGATACCTCTTCAAATAAAATCTCTGTAAGCTTCTTGACTTTCTCAAAAAGGAAGTGTCAGGAGTACCCTGATTCATTGCCATGTTGAATGATAATAGCAAAAAATTTTTGGGAACAAAATAGTGACTTCCCCCATAATGCAGACACCGCCACCCAACCCCCATTTCTATTGTTATTTGGCCATGTAAAGTTTTACAAGGTTTAGCCTGCTGTATTATATCCATCACAAATTGCTCTGCTTAGGGTATGCAGTTGCAAACCTCTACAAAAGCACTTGGTTTGGTTTAGAAATGAGTTGGTCTCCATTTGGTTAAAGCAGTTGATGTAACACAAACTGAAATAAGCCCAGCCTGGACCAGAATGAGACTGTCCTCACTGCTTTTTGCACAAGGTAATTTATATCACTTCAGAAAAGAGTTCCCCCTCATAGCTGGGATAATAATTCTTGGAAGTATATTAACCACAAGATTGAAAGCAAGCTCTTTGGACAGACCTCATCTGCAGTCCGCAGAGGTGAGAAGCCATCCTATCTTAGAAGGAAGTAAACTTCAGGAAGGGCCTTCTCTCCGCAGGGGAATGCTCTGCCTCGTCACTGCCAGCCCACATTACTGAACACTGGTGGTTTTTTGGTTTCGTTTGTTATGTGCGGTGACTGTATGAACACTCACTGTGTGTGTTCTGGAATAATGGTGTGGTTAATGCTAATTTCCCAAACATTTAATGGTCTTTTAAATAATTTGAGCATTTTCAGAGTTTGGCTTCTACCTTTCTGCCTTCAACAAGGAAAAGCAACTACAGTGTGTATAATTTTTCACTGAGACTTAAATGTGCCTGCAGTTTTAGACCCATATTGACTTTTTTCCCCCTCAGATAAAATCCATTATTTAAATGAAAATTAAATGTAATTAAACTGAAATTTACAGTGAAAATAATTGAATAGAAGTAATGAAGACCTAGAAATGAAAGTCTAATCAAAAGACAATACTACTTTGGAATGCAAAGCATTTTTGCCTTTCCTCTCTCTCTCTATGCTTATATATGTATGCATATGTAGTGTGTGTACAGTATAGAATATATAAGAGCTTTTGGTTGTTATCTGTGAATTTTAGGCTCCAGTATAAGGACACTGGCATACTGTAGTTTTTTCAGGGGAGGGCAACCAAGTTGATCAGGGACTGGTGCACGTGATGTACAGGGAGAGACTCTTCAGCCTGCAGAGGAGACAGCTGAGAGGGGATCTTATTACTCTCACAACCCACCTAATGGGATGGTGCGAAGAAGACAGATCTGGGCCATTTTCAGAAGTTTTCAGTGACAGGAAAAGTGGCAACAGACATAAATATTAGGAAAATCTTTTTCACCACAAGGTTGGTCAAACATTGGAATGGGTGCCCAGAGAGAGTGAGCAGTCTCCGTCCTTGGAGAGGGCCCAACCCTGGCTGGACAAGGCTCCAAGAAACCAGTTCTTGGGAGGGCACTGGGCAGAGATCCCTTCTGATCTAAATTATTCTGTGATTTTGTGGTTTTAATGATGCATGACCTACTGCTCTAAGCAAATTCTAAGCCTGAATAATTAGGCAGTTCTATCTACCTCCTCTCTTCCCAAAAAGTTTTTTAAAATTTCAAAAACTGCAAAGAATGTTGTGATTCTTCTCTGTAAAGCTGACACAGGAAAAATTGCAAACAATCATTTACAACATAAAACACAGGGTTATTATTTTTAAAAGTCTGGTTATTAGTTTTTAAAGTCTTTTTATGAGTTGCAGCTGCTAAAGTAACTTTTATCAGTCTGTTACTAAGACAGGCGACAGCATCCTTGAAGCTACTTCGGCAAGGATTCTTTCATTAGGTACTATTTTCTTTCAGAAACATCTTTTTCTCCTTCCCATGGAAAAGCTGGCCTATGGAATTTTATTTGAGATGTCTGCTGAAATAGTACATTCAGTATACTTCACATTCCTTAAGTGTTGTTCATGCTTGTAGCCCCTGGAAACCATGGGAGTTTAGGTTGCAATATGGCCTAAGAATATCAGTTTGAACATTTTGTAAGCATAGATTCTTGCTTTTTATATTTTCACTGCAAGTAGCACTTAAAAATCTTGGCAGGTTTTCTAAAGAAGTTAAGACTATTTCTTGTGGCATGTGTATCTTTGAATGAGCTTCTCTATTATGGAAACTGAACTATAAATGTATTGAGTAAGGCCTGCAGTACTGAGTAAGGATCTTCGGTATTTGCCAAATGGCTATGCCAGTTTTCATAGACCAGTACCTTTTACCTTCCTTATTTTTTCTTCTAGGAATGACAATATGACTGAAGCAAAGACTGTAATTTACTGTAAATAAGCTATATAACTTTTTCAGAGCATTCAAGGTGCATGGGAGCTTTTACTCTCTATGATAGAATACATTTTAGATTCTTCGGGTTTTAAGTTTTTGACTTTGCTTTGTTTTTTTGCTGGGGTTTAAATGTGGCTCCGTTTTTGTGCCTGAGGTTTTGCAGATAACTGCTGATCCATACTGTTTTCTGTGAACCATTTCATTGCTGTTTTATGGATTTGCAAATAAACTGCATATAGCAAATTTAATGTTAATTTTTTAAAAAGACTGCAGCTTTACTGCTGAATAAGTCGATTTTTGCTGCAAGATAGGTGAAAAGAATAGATCAGGAAAAGGGACTGATGCCGTCCATGCATGTGAGACAATTTAAGCATATTCAGTGTTGGAGGGGCAATGGCAGATAATACAGGAACCACCGTTATTCAATGGATTTCTCAAAGACAGCAGGGGGTAGTGCAAACTCAAACTTGTGTGGGTGAACGTGGCCCAGAGCAAAAAAATTTTCACTGTTACAGAGGACTGCTTTTCTGTGGGCTTAAGTCCATCTTAACAAGTGTTGGTGAAGATATCAAATCCCTAGAAAATATTGTCCTCTGTTTATTTACAGGACAGCTATTGCACTGAACTTCCTATACTGGCTGCCTTGACAGCTTGCCTGAGCTTTTTATGGGAACAATTTAATCTCTGCAGAACTTTGGCCTCTCTGCTAAATGTATCAGAGAGTTCAAAACTTGTGTTAAATCTGTTTTGGCTTCTTCAACTATCATATCTCCTAGATGGAACAAAGAGCACCAAATGAGTAAAGTAGGCTTGTTGTTCTGGCTTTACTTGGATTAGTAAATTATACCTCACTTGCAGTACCTAGCACAGAACACCCACAAGTAAATGCTAACTTTATTCTCTCTGCATTGCTTTCTTGAAAAACAGGTTTATTAAATCAAGCTTTGCCTTTTTATTTGTGTTTACAAAATCCACCTCATGGATACACAACCAGGACCTTCTAGAATAATTCTGTCTTCTGTAAATGTTTTGTACAATCTGGTGTCCCATGTTATTCTTAAAGGGATGGATTGCATGGATGTGATATGAAGTAACTCATCATAACATTATAAGCTCAACTAGGTAGTATATTCAGTATTCGCTATATAGTATATTAATTATTCAGTATATACTTCACTCTAACTTCAAAAAGGAAAATTACATAAAAAATAGAAATCTAAACAAAACCCAGAAATCTAAACAGAAAATTTCCATGAAAAAATTGCTAACCTGGATACACTCACATAGTATAATGACAGAATTAAATTTAATTTGGTTCTGACTCTACCTCTGCTGGAATCTCCTTTAGAATTGTAGGAAAACATTGCATTATCTTATTTTTCCTTTTATTCACACATCAAGAATATTATCTGTCTGACATGAGAGATCATGCGCTTCAATTCCAATTTCTACTTTGTTTCATAACTCAATGTAAGTAATAATTAATGAACTTTTAAAGAAGCATGATGTGTTTTGTAGGACTTTTTTAATTCCTGAAGATGTTCTTTCATAAGATACTTCATAGAAAAAGACCATTTTAAACAATCTGGGTAAGGTTGTTATAAATTGTTGTAAGTTATACTTTCAACCTGAGATAAGTTAGTCTTCCGATAGTCACACAGTAATTTGCCATAGCTTTGTATAGTAAATATAAGATTGGGTTCCTACAGGCAAAATACTTGCCTAAATTCACAGTGAAATGAGAATTAACATTCATGGATGGTGAGAGAGAAGGTGCTGTGTCCCATGACCATTACCTGAGGGCTGTTGTGTGTAAGTTGTATGGAGCTCAAGAGATGTACATGGATAAGTGGTTGCATTATAAATTGTGTAACAGTGATTTTCTCAGCAGGATCTTACGGATGCTTCCTCTGTACTAAGAAAAATCCCTGAGATGGAAGAATTTTCTGTGATCAATGGGTTAATGGGTAAAATCTACCCCCTAGAGCAAGATTTCTTCACCTCATGAATGAGGGACTTCAGGGAGTCTTGAAGTCAGAGACAATGTGGAATCACAGTGATTCTTTCTTATCTTATCTCTGCTTGGGAAAAACAGAATCTTCTCTAGTTGTATCAGATACAAAAAAAGAAAAGCAAATGATAGGAATACAGGAAGTGATAGGAAAGCGACAATATTTCCTTTTTTGTTCTTTGAAGATGCTCTCTAAGAATAGCTACCATACTGCACAAAGCTAAACTAATTCTATCTATACATAAGAATTTGGGGGAAATGGCTACCCTGTTTGCTTCAGAGGTGAAGCAGCTAAAGAGAGAGTATCTTAGGGTCAAGCCCAGCCATCGACAAACCTTGTAGGCAAACCACCTGACAACATACAATTAAAACATTAAAATGTTAAGCTTTCAAAATCAAGTTTGCCTCATTCTGTAAATGTTAAAATTAAGGCTACAGCAAGCTTAAGTCAATCCTGAAGTACTGTGCTTTTTAACTTCTGGTCTGTGAACTACTGATAGACTTGCAAAACGGTTCAACCATATCCCTGTACATCCAACAAAGCAAGAACAATGGCCAAACCCAAACTTTGAGTGTTCAGCTATTTACTTAGATGAAACTATCATGGAAGTGCTGTAAAAGATGGTCCCATGGATACATTTTTTCAAGAAGCTTAGGTGGTCCTTTGACTACAACAGAAAAGCACCTTCATGATGGTATTTCGAATAACATCTTTGTGGTATAACATCTTTGTGGCAGAATCAGGGAGAGAAACAGATCTCTTGGAACTAGTCCAATGCCTTAGAAAGAGTAGCTTACTGTTTGTCCAATGCAATAAATGAATTACAGAAAAAAATATTCTGTGATAGCCTGTTTTCTGCTGTACATAGAGAGTCAGAGTTAATTCTGACATCTTTAGTATTTATTACACAGGCAACTTAACTTAATTAACATTGTTTTGACTGCAGCAAAATTATGAACAACTGAAAGCAGAAATTTGAAATACAGTATTCAAGTTGTGTATAAATTTGTTTGTCACAACCCTGCAAGAAAAAAAAAAAAAGAAAGAAAAGGTACCTGTGTAGCTGTTCAGTTAGTAAATTACATTTACCACCCACCTGATATCCCATAGCTTGGAATGGCTCCAAATCTCAGCTCATTTCCTGAACTAAATCATGTATGATCAGATAAGAAGTGACCACATGCCAGTCTTCTCCCTAGCTTTCCTTTTCCCTCAGCTTCGGACAGAGGATCAGAAGTTATGATGTTTTTTCTGTCTTGCCTGAGAGAGAGAGATATATCTCTGTGGATCCTTCCCATTTAGGAAGTGCTTTGTGTGGGAGCAGAGCACAGCGGCTGGGATTCCTGAGGGCTCTGCTACCTTGTGGAAAGATAATGTGTCAGCAGGGTATGAAAAACAACATCCCAAGGAGCTCTTGCTTTGTTCTGCTAACATTTAGGGTAACTGAACTACCTCCTTAGCTCCTGCGTTACCCTGGAATATATATGGTAATTTAACATACCTTTTTTGATCAGTTTCATCAGACATGCCACTGTGATAGCCCCTGAAATTTCAGATCCTCTGGCACGGATCTTACAAAAGTGGAAATCAGCAGTCCAGGGTTTTCTGTGTTGCCCCATGATTGTATCTCACATCTTACTCGGGGAAGCTATCTCCAAGCTTCTCCATTTAGGAGTGCTAACCTGAAACTTAACAAGAAGAACTTAAGGTGTGGTGGTATTTTTGTCAGATATCCGCTAGCAGCTGAGCTAAGAACAATCTCTTTTTACTGGGATGATGGGACAGTTGTGGGCTAGTAAGTGTTTTAATCATACTTACCTAGGCTGGATTGGAACAAGCAGCTGAGAGCTGAAGTGTCTCAGGCCTCGTCACTGTAAAGCCTGCATTCCACCAGTTGATGTGGTTTTGTATGTCACATTAGGAATACATTGTATAAGCGTCTTTTTATAAAGGACTAAGCTGAAATTTTCCGTGTCAAAGTCGACTCTTGATTAAGCCAGTATATACCTAGTGAAACGAAAGCTATTGATTTAAAACGTTATAACCCAGGGAAGAATCCAGCCTTCTGCTCCTGCAGTGCTTGCAATCTCACTTTAGATTCATATATATAACAGACCCCACACATTCTCGATGAGGATACTTCCCGTTTTTACACCTGATACAAGCCGTTCCAAATAATTTGTCTGCAGAATTTGATACTGGCACAGTTGCTGCCTTAAACTCTGCCACGCTGAGAATGTTTGTATAGTTAGAGCACACGACCTTCACATTATCATCTGTGTAGCAATGTGAACTGATGTCAAGAAATGTGGGGCTTAATCCGACTGAACGGGTTTTTATCTTAAACATTGTTTTCTCTTTTGGCACCGGATCCCTTCCCTCTGAAGTCAGCAGAAAACTCTTGTGAATTAAAGCAGAACTTGGACTGAAGCTTTTGCATAGGCATGTGTTTCTTTTTTATTGTATGTCTTTAAGATTAAAAGGGGATAAGTGTGAGCATAAAAAAGTATAGTGAACATGAAAAAAAAAGGAACCTTTGAAATCAGAAGTTTTACAGATTACTTAAATACATTTACAATAAGATACGTTGCAGATGATAGGAAATGTGACTAGGAGGCTTTTGTAATGTTTTAGTGTAGAGAACGTAGCCATGCTTAATGAAAGATGAACAGTCTGCATTTGGTAGAAGTGGCAGCTGGTGGGTTTAGGCTTTTCTAGTCAAGGACCCTGGAAATCACTAAGCAGGCACCTAATGTACATCTTTTAGGTTATAAATTGAGCCTGCTCTTTATTTTTCACATCAAAATACCACCCAATTTGGCAATGTTGCTTGTATCCTTTTTAAGAAAGCTTCAGAATTGCCAGATTGCCTTAGTAGGAAAGCTGCAGGTCCAGACTATTTCCCTAAGCAAAGTGCTGGTGGCAACTGGCCCAATCCCTGCTGCAGAGTGCCCCAAGGCTGAGTGTCCCCTAGAGAATTAAAAATCTGAAAGGGCTTGGTCCAGAGCTCAAGCACATTAAGGAAAACAAAAAGATGCTAAAAACTTCCTGTACAGCAGTTGACTAACCCTCTAGGAGTAAAGTAAGTACAGATGAATGCTACCCCATGGAAGTCAGGGAGTGCTTTAACATGGACTTCAAGAAGACCACAGTGTTGTCCATAAGTGAAGAAAGGCTCTGCAAACATATGGTCCCAGCCATGTATGTCATATTCTTGCAAGTAATCCCCTTCCTAACTAGCCTCCTTTCAAATAGTAGGTTCCTGTGACTTTCTATGTAAATAAAGACTTGGCCTATCATTTCAGCTCTGATTTCATTGCTGGTGAGTATTTATAAGTCTCTGTCACAAGACCAAGGATTTAATTGTCACTTTGCTTGCCAATCCCTCCAGAGAGGTTAAAGTGTGTGGGAGCAAAGGTGTATATGTCAGTCGTTCCCATGGATAACTGGAGGACCTCCAAATCTCCATAACCATTGATATAACACTATTCAGCTACTAAAAATTCCACAGTCTTTAAGTGGAAAAAGTAGAATTCTCTTCATGCACCTAACTTGTCAGCTTCTGCATAAAATACATGTTTCCCCAGATGAGGTTTCTCTTAAGAGATAGGACACCTTCCCTTTTTTTCCTTCTGTATTTAATCATTTCATCATCCATTATGTAGTCCATCTGCCCTCTTGTGGTTTCCTTTTTGATCTTTCCACTTTTACTTTGCATTTTTCAGAGACTTCTTGACTATTTTATATTTCCTGTTCTCTAAATGTGGGATGAGCTCACGAGTCAGGTTTCACCTCGCGGTGAGTTTTCCTAGTCTGAGTAATTCTGAAATCCATTTTTAGTGTTAGATGAGGCTGGGAATTAGTTGCAGCCCTGGAAAGACATCCAGTGTCAGGAGCAATATGGTCAGTTGTTAGGAGTTTTCCCAGTTGTTCTAACAGTCTGAGTGGAAAGTCCTTTCTCCTAATTCTAGAAGTTCTCTGGTCCAAGTGGATTTTTAAGATGTTTCTCAGCTGACTCGTCTCTTTTAAGGGATGGAAGATGAGTTTTGAGGGGTACAGTTCCAAGAGAGGTGAAACAGGGGAATTAGAGAAAGATGCATGGCAGATGTGCTGCAGTTCTAATACCATCTATTGGAAATAGAGCCTTTAACTAAGAACTAGATGTAATGATCTCTTAGCCTGCATTACCCTTAGCCTGATGAGCACTATATCCTGTGCATTAACATTATTGATGTCAATAAGGCTGTTTGTTAAAAAAATGCTTTTTAAGGGTGGCTTCGCGTTCACCTTGGCAATAGCAGGAGGACTTTGTGGTATGTGCTTCTGTCATGTGATGCAGAGATGCTCGTTGTATCAGCTAGCGATAAGGGGGAAGAATTGCCTTCTTCCTCATTATCCTTTGTTCTTCTAGTGGAGTAATTATTAAATCTCAGGTCCTGTCATCATCACCAAAGGATGTATTTGAGAAGAAAAGTGTTTCCCAGTGTAGTGCTATCTGGTGCTGAACACAGATCACTGAAAAGAAGTCAAGGATTAGATTCATGTTTGCGATTTTGACTTTTTTCAAATGCTTTTCAGACCTGCCTCCCCAGATGGTGCAGCTGAGGTGCATGTGGGAGGTAGGTGGCAGGACGCAGCCAGGGATTGTTCTGCAGCTCTTCAGAAGGGACGAGGTCTTATTGGTTCTCTTCCAAATACTGCGTTGTACAGGCTTTTTCAAAACCGCTAGAGCTGGCTGTGGTGTGTGCTAGAATTTGCTGAATGACATACTAAGACTTAACTAATTTGACATTTACTTTCTTCATATTTTAGTTTCCAGGAGTGGGGGTTTTTTTGGTGTGATCTATTTCTGAACCCCCTGTTCCGCAAAAAACATGTAAAATGCCATGAGCCCCTCCCATTCTCTCCAGGTCCTTTGAGGTTCACAGGGAAGCAAAGTGACTCTGTATCTCACTTAATGAGACTTGTTAGGTGTGTGTATGGGAAGTTCGGTGCTGAAAAAGCAAAGTGTTTGTCAAAGGTTCCCAGGACACAGCACAAAAAGTGAGAGAAATAAGGATGGTCCACTGATGCATTTTTATATTCCTTGGCTTGGAAAGAATAACTAAATATCATCGCTAAAAGTACCCCATAGGCATTTCTAAACCTATAAGAGCTCTAAAAATTGAGGAAACTGGAAGTTGCTTCCAGGAAGCCTCAGGGTATATCTATATAGAGAGACGCAGACAGATGGAGAGGGCTCATCCCACACTCAAGTTTACTGTCTGTGAGCCAGCTGTGAACAAGGGCCAGGTACAGCTATTTTGGCACAGTCCTGGGCTTCAGCTAGTGTGCTCTCTGCTTCTGGGCCAACAGACTCTTGTGTCAAGAGAATTGTTTCCTCTCAGAAGTTCCTCTGTTCAAGTTGCTAGTCTCACAGCCATTCGAAATTAAATTCTCACCATTTGTTACTGAATCACAAATCTAAAGCCTTTCTTCCCTTCTCAGAATGTGTAGTGAATGCAGTAAAAATATAATTCAGACTTATTTAAGTCTGTGACAGAAAGCGAAACTGCGAGGCCTCTGCACTACTGATTTTTGCATGCTGGAAACCACTTTGACTTCACTAAATGTATCTCAAAGGGTATGTCTGATAAAAGAAGGGTAGGATCTCTTTTTCATTCAAATAGGAAGTTTACTTACTGCAGGGTTTTTCACTCACCAGGCTATTTGAGCGTTGAATTGTGATTTAACATGGAAGAACTTCTGAAAACAGAGAAAAAAAAAAATTGTATTGTATTTGCATTTATGCCTTGCTCTGTTAATAAAGTAAAATTCTTGTCAACCAAACAAAAGCAATTCCCCAAAAGACAGTGCCTGGCCTTACAAGCTCAAAGCCTCAAGCCCAGCCTCAAATTTAGTTTAACTTTAGTAAATCATAGGTGTCTGCTATCTGTGATTGTTTATTGTTCAGGATGAGGACTTGTATATCGAGACCCAAAAGGAGAGCACATAATTATTACTCTTGCCCTTCTTTCACAAAGCAAAAATAAACTTATGGGCATCAGGGTGATACGCCCTTCTAAATGAAGCTCCTCTGGCATGAGCTATAAAGTGCAGCCAATTCTGTCTACAGACAGATGCTTGAATTGCGTAGGTATAGGGAAAGAAGTGTATTGTCTGTGGAACAAGCAAACAAGACCAAACCAAAATCCTATCCTGCAGACTCTCATAAGCTAATCGGTTTTGCTCTTTTATCAAAAAGCTTACTTGTTTCTCTCAAGTTGGGGGTAGAGGGAACCAAAATAAAGTAATTTCATTTTTTTAGTTTGTTCTGAGAACCTGTGTAATTTAACTTTTGAAAGAAGTAGAAGATTTTTCTGTTCATTTTAGGGCAAAACTCCAGTGTTATGTCCCATATCTTGTCTCCAAAATATGACAACAGTTGTCATTCTCAACTTTTTCTAATAATTAAATTCTACACTTAACCAGAATATTAGAAGCCTGCAGAGGTATCAGCATTCGTGTGAATAAATTTGGTCAGCAAGAGTTACTTAGTGCTACCCAAAAGTTACTGTAATAACTAGAATTCTGGGCTAAATTCTGTGTTGAAGTAACTGGCACAGTTCTAGTAACTTCTGTGAAAACTCACCAGTTGTTACTACTATGAAAATCTATCCTGATTTTTTTTCTAAACAGCAATCTCTATGTGGCATCTGTGAAATGTTAACTTTTTTTTCTAAGCAAAAGGGTATTGTAGTAACATTTAATTTGTCCTGTGGCACTCTGTTGGCTAGGTCTGTGGTTACGTAGATTGTATAACACTTAAATTTAGTTACTGAAAGGTTAGTTTTCTTGAGTTATTGCAGAGGAGCAAACCGGTATTCCAGGTGTAGGCTGGGTTTTTTTAAGAAATGCCTGAGGAAAAAAAAAAGAAGTATGATAAAGCAGGGCAGTTTATTGTCCTGCATTGTGCTTGGGACTGTGTATGAAAAATTACAGGCTTTTGAACTATTTATATGATGGATTTGGTTTTCAACTGCATCATTTCTGAGTTTAAGCAGAAGTAATCTTTATTAAGAAAATGCAAGTGGCAAATGGTTCTCTTGTGTTTCTTATTATAAATGATGTCACAAATATTGTGACAACATAATATCCTAGTTATGATAGATTAGAGTTATATTTCTACTACTTCTCTGACTGCTGATACAGTGGATGATAGTAGTGTACAGAAATGGTCATGTTCAGTTAATGCACACTAGTGTCATTACTCACTATTAGTTTTTTCAAATACTGATAGAGCAGAATCATAAGATTATTACCAAAATAATATCTGCTAATAGCATAAGCCTTGCCCTTGTAAGGTTTAGCTGACCTTGAGGTGAGGAAACCACAAATAGCCTAACCAACAGCAGCGGTGACAATTCATTGATGCCCTAAGAAGCAACAGAGTGTGGTACTGTCAGAACCCGTCTCATTCATGTTATGCATATCAGAGTGGAATTAGAGTGATTTTAGAATGGTGAAATGAAAACCAGGTAACTGTAGGGAAGTTTTCATCAGCTTACACTATTAAGAATATTAAAGACTCTATCATCTGATAGCCTAAATTGGTATTGCCAACTTTGGCAGGACTGCAATAATTTATATCAGAAGACCTTTAAATTTAGCTGGCATCTAATCTATGTCAAGTGCTGTTCTTTAAACCTGCTCATGTGAAATTGTAAGCTGAACAAATGTTGAAAACTGCTGTTGTTTTTAGGAGGAACTGGATGACATCAGTGCTCATGTTCAGTGTAGTTTTATACTTCTTTTTAATAATACATGGAAGTTAAAAAATAGCTGATCCTAACAGGAGAGAGTATGAACTGTGGTTTTGTGGTTGTTTTTCCTTATTTAGATTCAAAAACGCCTTGAAGAAAATGATCAAAGGACAGGTAGCTTAAAAACAAAGTGTATTTTCTTTTTGAGAGATTTTGTCGTTTCCAATGGTATACAAAAAACTTTTGATAACTAAGGGGGGCAAAGCTGTATACCTAGTGTAATAACCAAATGAGCGTTCTGCTTGTCACTTGAGTTCATCTTGCAGTGAGGCTTATGCAAATATTACTGCCTATGAAGCTTGTAATAAAAACAAAGAGATTGCCATATATCACCCTTTCCTCCTCCATATCTTTGAGACACTTTCTAACTCCCAGTACTTCTCAGAAGATCATTCTTTCATCCCAGCTCCTAGTAACATTTCAGTTCTCCTAAATGACTCATTCCTTCCTCAGCCTGAGGCTGAGGGACAAAGCAGGACCATCTAGACCCATACTGGAAGATCCAATCAAGTTATTAGGATCTTCAATATTTTCATCTCAGCTCTGTGATATCTATTCAAACGATCCTGGAGCAACTCCAAAAGATTGTCAATGGAATGGTTAAATTATATATAGTCTATTTCCAATAGGTTTTAGAACAAGTGATGTATTGAAACCAATTATTTTCATCAAGGTGATTTTTAAATTTCAGTGTTTGAAAATGCGCAGATATGTAACAGCAAAGTTAGTGGAACTGCAGCTATTTTTGCTACCGGTGTAGTGTTTCGGTTTTCCCTTTCTATTCATAGATTTAAAAGGTTGTCAGTAGGGCTTCTTGTGAGTGCATTAAAAATATAGGTAAAACCATTAAAATGGTATTATTAAACCTTCTTGTCCAATTGAGAAATAGCCTCCTCAGTGCGAAGTAAGGCATAGCTGTTACAGTGTTGCTAGTTTGTTCTTTTCAAGTGGTCAGAATATTAAAGAGAAATATGAAAAACATCCCCTTACACCCCAACCTCACAGGTTAGCCTGGGTGCAGCCCCTTTGGCAATAACACCTGTGGTCCTGGTGACTTAAACCAGCAAAGCAGGTCTTGTCTCTATAACCTTCCTCAAATGCACGGCCAACACTGTTGAAAGATCCGTGTCTCAAATGCACAGGCAACATAACCTCTACCACATTCCTTTTGCTTTCCAGCCTTGTTTGAAGTCACCTAAATTAGAGGCTGATACAGCATTTGCTACATCAGGTTAACTTGTCTAAGTGGATAAGATCCTCAGAAAAGTCTGAAACCACCAAACAAGCAAGAGCAAACTAAAAGATAGCAGAGAACATGAGTTCTGTAAATTCTAGAGCATAGAGGTCTCCTTGGAAAAACCGTCCTGAAGGGGAGCATGTCTGCTAGCAGTTTCAGCAGAGAACAAGGTATGGTCTTTATGAAAACACTGTTCTTTCATCACAGTTTAAGGCCAGGTCGTGGCTAAAGTAGATAGAAAAGAAAGGGGGAGTTTTCCTTGTGCTATTCCAAGAGGAACCACTGGAAAGCCTTGCCTTCAGAGAGAGGAGGAGGAGCACACATCTGCCTCAAAGGAGTGAGAGTGGCATTTCTTTTTCTGTAAACAATTTTAATTCTTGTAGTAAAACGTGCCCATATTGGCAGTGCAGCAAAACAAACCTCCTTATATGACGATGCTTTTCTCTTGTGTAGTCTGTAGTCTCAAGAACACCAGTCAAAGACTTTCTCCAGCTGCTACATTCGCACAAAGAAGCAGTATAAATGAAAGTGTTATTGCTGCCAATCATCAGACCCTCTGAAGGAGCTTCTGTCCTCTCTGAGTACTACGGAGCACAAACATTGGTCACTATTGAGTATTGTATTTTTAATGTTTGCCACTGTAAATGCCACAATTTTGAATAGATAAAGACAAGTAGTGTAATAACAACTGGACTAGCTGTATCAAAGATGTCCTGATTTTTATAAACATGCACCTGTTCTGTGTTTGATATTGTGACACCACCTGCAATGGGGAAGATTGTTACCCCTCTTTCACTTGGGCTGACTCCAAATTGTATTTCACACTTCCTAAGATCTGAAACTGAGTCTTCACTCTTACGGGTGTCCTTTGGCCAGTCTTAACCCTGTAGTAAAGTCAGTCAGCAAAAGGGCCTCTTGGGGACAAATTCAGTGCTAAATAAGAAGAAAGGGCAACCTGGGTGAAGGAGCCCATTCTAACACAACAGTTTACGCTACATGTGTCTGTCTTACAGCCATTATCTTCCTCCCCTTGTCTTCTCTGAGGACACTCGTGATCCCTGAGCAGCCTAATCACTTCAGACAGGTTGGGCTGGGAGTGGATATGCTTGTGTAAGCACACCTTTGTTTCCTTAAGGAACATGTCAGCAACTCGGTGCTATTTAACTGAATCACCATACTGATTTTCTAAACCTGCTCACATATGCTTCAGTGTGGTCAAACAGTAAGCACCCCGGTAAGGTGTTGCATACCTTATTCATCAGCTCTTACAGGACAGCTTTTCCTCCATCGCAAGAGGTGTGGTTGAACTTGTAACATCACTCACGCAGCATTGTTTCATTATAGAAAGGGACAGATTTTGACAAAAATCCACAGAACAGTGGCTGCAGAGGATCATGTCTCAATGAAGATCTTTCTTCAGTATGAGTCATTCAAACTGGAGGAGTGGGGACACCGTACTGCCTCTCAGGTGAAGCAGCATAAGCTTGAAGTCAGCACAACTGCATATCTAAATGTAGGTAGTTTCCAATTGCTCTTTTTGTTCAGTTGTACCCAGAAACTAATATGAAAGTACAGGCTGATGTTCCAGGCACAAGAGCATCACTGGCCATCGTTTGGAAGCTACTGAAGGAAATTCTACCTGAAAAATTTTTGGGTTTACTGTACTTATCTTCTGTCTTCCTACATCAGAAACAGTGGAGTATCTACTCTCCCCTTTCACAGGAGACTTTGCAAGAAGGTAAAAAGGTGTGCATGGCTCCTGGCTGAATGAAAGTGGGATCTAAGACACTCAGCAGCATATTTACTTGAAGTTACTGCTTATTAAATCACTTTACTGTAACGATGTATTTCTAGAAAAAATAGATTCTAGTGCTTTTTAATAGCTTTGCAAAATCAATACAGAGGTCTTGATTGTATGTGTTTACTACCAGTCATTTGTGTCAGACTGTGCAATTTGCCCAAAGGATAATAGCCTTCAAAACTAAGCATGTAAATCTTCAGTGGCCTGGTCACTATTTGTCATACATTCAGCTGCAATTGATACTGCTTCAATAAAGTCAGTCTGTGGACTGGTCTTGACTATCAAACATAGTTGCGATTTTAAATGACCTAAGACTGTCACCTGAATTAGTCTCATTCAAACCAAACTTGGCACTTCCCCACTCCCTGTAAAAATGTCTGAAAGAAGATTTCTGCTATAATTGGCAGGATCCTCTATAATATAAGCCATCACTATGATTCTTGTGCCTGTGGAAAGATGGAGAGAGGACACACGCAACCCATGTGCCTCCAGGTCCACTTATTGCCCTCCCTGCTCTCCATGTGCAGTTCTGTCCAGAAAGATGGACAGCATTTTTCCTGGCTGTCATAGATCTGTCCTAAATTGAATATGTCCCAGTGTCCCTGGAAGGATGAGTAAATGTTTGGCCTCACTGAATTTTGCCATTCCTGGTGAACAGGAGAGCCTACACAAGGTGTATCGAGAAGCCTAGTGGAGCCCCTTGCCCTTTGTGGTGGAAAAGCATTCCACCACTTGGCATTGTGATAAGAAATGAGCGCAAAGAGGTGGAAGGTGCATGGCATGTGTGTAAAATAATATTAATGAGGCACCATTTGCAGGGAAACTGAGCAGATAGTATGCAGTTCACTCGGATGGCAGATCAGAAGTGGCTCTGGAGAGAAGTTCAGATGCAGGGGCCTGACACCCATCCTTGGAGAGTTGTTTTGTAAGGGTGGTTAAGACCTCTCCAGCAGAGCTCTCTGTGCAAGAAGAGAAGGAATAAGGTGGGTCTTGCCTCTGGGAGAACTTTTTTATATAACTTAAGATATCCATGCTGAATTCTTTAAACCACATGTTGAGTAGGTGATCTGTCTCCTCTTGATTTAATGCAGGATTTGACAAAAGTATGAGTGAAAAAGTAAAGCTTTGTTAGTGGCTTACTTCAGTGGCATGGTTATTATAAAGAAATTATCTGAAGTTAAAGAGTTGTGGATGTCTTTAAAGAGCTCATCTTACATATTTTAAGAAAATCTAACAATTTAAGAAATCTAAGTATGACCTTAAAAATGAATGTTTTACTTTAGGAAAAGTAAAGAAAGAAAAACAGAATTCGGATTTGACAAAAATCCAAAAATGGGAAGACTTGAAAAAAGTATTTTTGTTCTTTATCAAAACTTGATCTGTCTTTTAATCCTTTGGCCACCAGTGTGTAGCGCCTGAATGTAAAATGTAAAATTCCCTCCTTCATGTAGGACTGCAGAATTGTGTTGTTCAGCAATATTTACATCTCACATTGTTCAGCAATATTTACATCTCACAAGCTGTTGAGATGCTGACCCCTCATCCCCTGCTGAGAAAAAAAAGTTGCAACTAAATGGCTGTGGTATAAATAGTTAAAGCTGGCAATATTTCTGCAAAACAGCTCTTGGTGAGCTACCATGGAACAACATTTCAGACAATGAGTGTTCCCTGCTCCAGTGCTGGCAGGGAGGAGGTCAGGGCCCTTGAGTCCCACCACAATAGGACTGCCACTGGATGGCACACCTTGTAGTGTGCAGGAAGATGCCTTCATTGCCATCACTGGAGAGACAGAATTAATTACCCGATGTAGTTCAGCAGCTATTCTGGAGAAAGTTGCTTATATTGGTGTCAGAAATTTGCTGCTATTGTTTGCTTAGGTGTTCCACAAAGATAAAGGTTTAATCAACAAGCTGCTGTGAGTTTTAATTTCTTTTAAAGGAAGCTTGTTTTAAAAAGGCATGACTTTTTATGGAAGGTATTAATTTAAAAAATATATATCTAGAAGTAACACCAAACTATAAAAAGTACAAGTGTCCAAGCCCAGAACAATCACTGACAACCTAAGTTAATTTGTGTTATCCTTCCTCTTCTCCCATTTCAATGCCATATAAATCCAGAGCCGAGTTTAACATGGGAGAAGGCACCCAAGTTACATAGGGATTCATATCAGTGTTACATGGCTTTCTTGGTAGTGAAGCTGTTTCTGTCTTGCGTGTTGAGGGAAGGAAAAGAGTTTCTCCTGCTGTCGAGTTCATGTGCTTCCTACATCTTATACAGCACAGCCAGAGACATTAGTGCAGTCTGAATTTTACAGATACAGGAATGAACTTCTGCACCTAAAAGAGACCCTAGAGAGTAAGGGTAGACTTGCGAGACACTGGATCAGGAGTCAAATATCCTTGCTCAGATCTTAACTTTATTGCAGTCTTTTTATTTCCTACACTGGGCAAGTCACTGAGAGTAGGTATACTTCTATCTGGAGGAGTAATTGCAGCTTGGATTTACTTATGTGGGCTAACTTTAAATTAGCTCAGTCAGTCATAAGTGCTGAGAATGGCAGCATGAACTTCAGTACACCGCCATAATCCCTTTGAGTCTGTGAATAGACATTCAATAGGTAACATTAGTAATTTAAATGTTGTGCACCAAAATATTTAAGTATTGTGCACCACAACCCAAGCAAGCTACTTCAAAGTTTTGACCTGATGTAGGTTGTAATGTGAGTAGTATTTTAAGACTACAATGGATTCCGCCAGTTAGTGCTGCAGTTCCCAACTGTGTTGGGGAAACATAAATATTGTGCTTGCCCAAGCTTTTGCCTGTCTTGTCTACTTAAATAGTGACCTCTTTGGGGCAGGAAATGTCTTTTATTTTATGTTTATACAGCAAATAAGGCTTGGATCTTCATTGTGGTTTGGAACAGTTATTGAAGTTATGGAGCCACCTCTTGTCTATATCTGATAGTATGTTGTTTCACGAGTCTGTGGCATGAAGTTTTCGATGGGATCTACTGCAGAACTCCCTTCTGCATGGAGGGGATCCACCAAAGGCAAACCATCCTCAGGTTTCTCAGGTTACTTGTGTGCTCTTTCTCCTTCTCTTCTCTTTTATATAGCTCTGAAGCAGTGCTTTGGACTGTAGGGAAAAAGCATTTGGATAACCATTTAATATGGCAAAGAATGTTGCTTTGTTTATATTTGGTGTTCCAGGAAAAATTAATAGTTCGCATCTACTTGAAACCACACTCAGTGGATAATGACCACTGTCTTCCCTTCCCAGCCTTTCATAATTTAGCCCTTGTTTTATCATAATCATTAAGCGATATCTGCATCTAATCAGACAGTACCTACACAGTTAACTACCTGCTTTCTATTTTAAGTGAAAGAAAAAGATTTATAGCCTGAACAAAAAATGCATGCTGTTCTGAATAGCTCCTAGTTATTTACCAGTTCAGATATTCTTTGTACGTATTAGTGTTGTTAACTCTCATAGAAAAGAAAAATAAAGTAAAAAGTTTTTACTGTTTATGAGAAGAGGGATTCAAAAGTATTAGTGTCATAAATCACGTGAGACAAGTGAAATGTGTTATTCAGTACATTATAATGTTGTAACTTTGCCATTGGAAACAGTTGCCTGGCTAGGAACAGAAATCTGGGTGGGCCACAGGTTATGGTAGATGGGCAATGACAAAAGGTCTGATTTTACAGCAGATCATTTGTATTGCAAATGATTTAGAGCAGACTCAGAGTTGGACAGGCTTGGGTCAAACTGAATGAGCTGGTGTCCACCCATGGCTGCACCTTTTGTTAGAAGGACTGGTGAGCACAGACGTTTAATAAAATGTTTCAGATGAAGCTACTCTCCAAAGCGCTGGCAAATTTGCCAGGTACAACACATTTCAGCTTCACGAAAAAGCTCAAGCCCATGCATAGATTTAGGATGTGTGCGAGGACGTGGATATCTAAAGTCAGCACAGCTGTTGGTATCAGTGTCAGCCTACGCTTGCTCACTGTAGTTGCTCCGTGCATGTAATTTGCTGGACATTCGGTTTGCACAGAGATGGTGTAAGGTACTCACACCAATGGGATTTCCTTTTCCCAGGGATCTGTAAGGGATCTATGAACCAGTGCTTGGACTGCAAATTAGTCCAAGCCAATATCTTGCAGGAAAGACAAAACACCGTAGTTTTTATTTCTGAGGATTTTAGAAGAGGTCAGGACTGGCCATCTCTAGAGTTGGATGAATTTTCTTTGTTTGCTTGGTGCTATTACTTTCAACTATTATTAGTTCTGTACCTTGATTTGCACTGACAGATTCATCCTTGTATTAATACTTGGGCATAATATTTCAAATGAAATTCTAGAATGGGAGGCCTTACTCAGTGGCCAGTGCTCTTGATTGCATCTGCTGTTGTTTGTGTGTTTAAGGGACTCTAGAAATGAGAAAATTACATGCTAACGCTGCTAGGAAGAGGCATGAAGATTTCTCACCAGGAATATGTGTTGCAACTTTCTTCAGATGATAAAGTCTGAGCTTGCTGTGTTCTCTCTACTTTCTCAACTACTTAATATGATGTCCTTATTACTCTTTAGAGCTTATTAAGTTTTTTACGCTATTTCAAAATAGGCAGAATGAATGCATATTTTTTCCCTGTACTTTAAAAATCTAATTTAAACATTTTGTTACACAAGGCTGTAGAATTGTTACAAAATGATGACTTTGGGCTGAGCCCTCAACTCTTCTCAAAATATTGAAACAAATTATTTGCAAAATCTGTTTTGTGGTGTTGTCCTCTGTGTAAAGCAAAGTAGCAAATCTTTTTTTTTTGTTTGTGTTTGCATTTATAAGTTTGAAGCCAGCAGTACATTTTTTTTTCTGTCTTTCCTTTTCTCCTTTGTTTATTCCTGAAGCTCTACCTAGAATACTGAATAAAAAAATCTTGAAGTAAATATTTCACATCCATGATTTGTCAAAACATGAAAAATTTTGGACAAATTTTAAAGCAAATGTTATCCCAGAAGAATTATTACTTAACTTATTTATTTATTAAATGTACCTGTACTACAGTGGTCTTAAACACAGTACTGCTATAAAGTTGCTATTAAAACTGCAGGCACTGTTACCTTAGATGAAGCTTATCTGCAAAGCAGAAACAGAACTTGTAGGAATTGCATGGTCTCCTCCACTGACGATGACCCAAATTAACCTGTTTTACTCTCCACTGAAAGACTGAGCATTCATGCTGTCAGGTCCTGCGTCTCAGGAAGCAGTAACCTTCTTCTAAAAGGCAGTAATTAACAGGTAAATAAATGTAGTAACTTCATACATTGTGCCAAGTCATGTCACAGGTCTCCTCGTCTGCCTTGCATTCTGCTGACTGCAGCTTTCTGGGGAAAACGGTGTTGCCAACACGTAAACTAAGAAATAGTCTGACTATTACATCATAGAACTTTTTCTGAAAAAAAGTGGGCCTTTTTTTGTGTTTTTAAATCAGGGTCCTGATAATAATGTGACCCTTTTTATTATCTTATTGTATGTCATGACCTATGCCGGTAAGTGTATTGAACAAATGAAACCAGACTCACACAAAAATTGAAAAAAAAAGGAAAAATGCTCTTGTTGAGGAAAGTAGTGTTTTAATTTGAACATTACTACTTGGTATTTATTGCAGTTTATTGAAGCAAGTTCACACAGGAAGAGTTAACACTTGCAATGTAAGCAAATGCTACTGCCCTGTAGAAATTAAGTGTCATTACTTTACCTGTGCAGATTACCCTGGAAGACAAAGAAGTGGGACTGAATGCTTATAACTAACCTGTACCCTATTGTGCACATACCTTGCTATTTATTCTCCAATTTCTCAAATGTATGACCAAGGTAACCTGTTATCAAGCCCCAGTTGAGTCTGAGTGATTGTCCTCCTGAATACTACAATTCCACAGCAAATGCAAGTCCACATGCCTATCAAGAACGGAGCTAAATTGCATTATGCTACCTTGGCTCTGGACTAGGAGTGAGCATGAATTACCTTTTTTTGTTTCATGTATATTTAGGAAGATAAATGCTCCACTTTTAAATTATGTATGCATAACTATATAACATAACTATATCAACACCATCTTCAAAGTATAAATTTTATAGTTCACGTAAAGGTGGCATCAGTGTTGCCTACTGATTCTGTAATCCTTTTTCTATGACTAATTGTGCAAGCTTAATGTTATGATTTTTAATAAAGAAAATCAGCCTTTAATACCTGAAGAGCACTGCTCAGCCATCTGCTGGAAAGAGGATACAGCAAAAACCCAAGCCTCCATTTGTGTTCCTTGCCTTACCCCTTCCTGTGCCTTTCACAGAAAGTAATCCTGGCACAGCTGTTGAAAGGTGCCCACGTCCCACGCAGAGACTGTATGGCTTCTCTGCATAGCTGGTCTGCTAAGGCATCTCACTAAGCAGCTCACCAAAAATGCTCTGTACTTTGGCCATGGAACATAGCCAAAGTCTGCGTCCTTTTTAGTCATTAACTACATCATCTTTTGATATACGTCTGAAGTATTTGCAGTTTTTGCATGACCAAATGTTTTCAGGCTTAACAAAACCCACACACCTCTTTAGTGTCTATGGATCATCCAGGTCTAACATTTCAAAGGTTTGCAAGATCCTCTGCTTATGTCTTAGAGCATATAAATAGCATTCAGTTTAATTAACTTCAGCAAAGGTATGTTGCAAATAGATTTGTTCTGTTACTGGCTTTCTCCATTTTTTAATTTCAAGATGTTAAGCTTTCAAAAGTAAATTTATCCTTTTTTTTTTTTTTTTTTTTTAGAAGGAGAGGATAAACTTCCTGTTTTTTACTAGAGAGGAATTGTTTCAATTCAAGTGTTCATTTTATTGGTGAGAAAGTAGTGAGGAAGTGAAGTTATTGCTATGATGGGCAAGGAGATAAGGCAGGCAAGATTGTGTGAAGGGGTAAATTAGCAGGTGGTATAATACAATTACCACATTTCCCTGCAAACTTCCATGTTTTTTCCCTTTGGTAGCACCATTTAGTAAGGAAAAGGGGAAAAAAAAAAATCACAATTCTTGAGCCTGTTGACATATCTGAAGATCTTGCACTATAACAGTCAGAGCACAGCTCAAGATAGAGGGCTGAGCAATCTTGATTCTGGCTAGAGTAGATGCCAGGCCAAATCTCATCATAATTAAAACCATTTTGGAAGCTGTTTCCAATTATGGCAGCTGCCATCGGACCACGTTCCCCTCCCTACCCACACCCCCTCCTGGCCACAGAAGAGTGGGGTTGTCACTGCAGCAGCTCCACGCACACCCACAAGGCACTTCTGCTGCGTCCATCTTCACACAGCATGGGAGGATGCTTTCTCCAGCGGGTGAAGAACGGAGCCCATAGTTGTAATCTGGGCTTGCAACCAAAAGGTTACTTAGGAGGCAAGTGCTCTGGTTTCCCAAAAGCAGGCTTAAAAGGCTGTAGGGTATATTTTCAAAGGACTGTGCAGGATTTCAGCCATGTGACTCATTAATGTCAATGGGAATCATGTTGTTAAAACTTTGTGCAGTGCTTTGAAAATGTATCCCTATATGTCAATTTTCTTTTCTAGGCAAAATTATCAAAACCAGACCTTGTAGGCCATTCTTTTTAAAGCAGGTTTTCAGTATTATATGCTAATAAATCAACGGTTTAGCAGGCTTGATCTGCTCTCATTCCTTCTTCCTCCCTCTCCACTCTCCGTTTTATCATTGGATTTGATTTTATGCAGAGTTATAGTAACATACAGTTTTTGCAGACGTTGCCTGGAGGAAGACAACTGCAAAATCTCAGAGACTGGATTGCAAATTGTGTGAAAAGCAACAATTGTGATATAGAGGGATAATAGTATTTGTTGAATCATTTCAGCTATAAAGCATAATGAATAAGGAAAAATTTAGATTTTTTAAATGACTCTTTTCTTTAGCAAATTGCAACAAATCAACCTTTACTTATTAAAAAAAAAAAAAAGTAGTTCGAAGGATTTCAAATTACCTTTTTAGGATAACTCTGGGATGTGCTAATAGCAAAATATCAGATGACAGGAGCATGTGCTTAGCAGAAAACCAAACTAATATAATGAGATCACTGGTTTCCCAGGAAGAATTATACTTCCTTCAATTCCATTGAATACAGAGAGAATTACCCCGAAACGCTTGTAAACTCTGACCTACCAGAGGGATGAATTGTGTATTCCTACTAGCTGCATTTTATATTTGTTCAGAACATGCTGCTAAGCTTTTGGTCCTTCCTCCAGAAGCCAGTGACATCTCCAGTGTATGGTTTATTACTTGTGCAGGAAAAATGTGCATCATTTCTATAAGGTCCAAAGCTTTTCAACTTTAGATCACCAGTTCATGTCTGTCCTGGGAACCATATCTTAATTTGAATTAATCTCTGGAATAAAACGATTGCTGTCTGTATGGATAGCATATCATATGCTTCTGTAGTTCCATTTCTCAGCCAGCAGCTGTTCCATTCAGTAATTGCTCTTTTACAAGTCTCAGCAAAGGCAGAAGACTAGAATTACACCCTCTTTTTCTCTTGAAAGTCACTGTTGTGGAACAGTTTTGGGATAGTGTTGTTAACAAAGCTTGTATGCTGCTGCTTTGTGACCGTACGTGGTGACTGGTAGTCAATCAGAGCAGGAATGTCTCTTAGATAATTCAAGTTGAAAAGAAAACAGATCTGTCTTCATGATTGCTAAGTAAGAGAATGAGAAACTTGCCAGAATTCTCCAGCTAACTAGACAAAGGTAGATGGAAGTACTCCTAGCGAGGATAAACAAAGTGCACCCATCCGCTTACCTGCTTATTTTAATCTTCATTCTTCCTTTCCAGAAAGAAATCACATTTTTGTCCAGTCTGCTATGTTCCTTAGCTTTCTGACAATATTGGGTGTTAGTTTATGTTACGTCCTAACTTAAAAGAGTAGGATCATTTTATTTAATGATAATTCTGTGTAATGATGTCCTCCTATGTTCCAAGAGCCCACTATTTATATAGCTTAAAACATGCTCCCATTTATGACTTCACAGAAGATGGCATACTGCCACTGAAAAGTGGATATCTGGATTATAATACCGAATGTAAGGATGCCACAAGGGTTACGAGAGACAAGTTCCAGCACATTTTCCAGTAGTCACATTTCTTCCTTTTTTATTTATAACACTTTTTTTTTTTTTTCCCTGGCATGCAAAAGCTTTTTAATATGCTTCCCCTGAAGTGCTTGGGAAAGTCTGCCTTCTGGACTATCTTGCAGTGGCATGTTGGTTTTGGGGAAGACAGTTGTTAGGGAGTGAGCCAGAGAATATAAGGTGGCCAGTGAAAAATTTGGAACTCTGTTCTGTACCCGATAGTCAGTATTTACCCAAAGTATAATGCTTAGAAAAAACCTGCGATAGAAAAGTTAGTTTGATTTGTTGTTTTGTCTGATATAAAGTAGGGCCAGCAGCAGTTACTTCAATTTTATTTGAAATATTATTATTTTTGTTTAGGGAAGTGATCATCCCCCTGTAGTTGGCACTGGTGAGGCCCCACCTCAAATACTGTGTCCAGTCTTGGGCCCTTCACTACAGGAAAGACATTCTGGAACGAGTCCAGAGAATGGCAACAAAGCTGGTGAGGAGGCTAGAGCACAAACCTTACGAGGAGCAGCCGAGGGAACTGGAGTTGTTTAGCCTGGAGAAAAGGAGGCTGAGGGGAGACCTTATCACAAAGGGGGTTGCAGAGAGTTGGGGGTCAGTCTCTTCTCCCAAGTAGCAAATGATAGGACAAGAGGAAACAGCCTCAAGTTGTGCCAGGGGAGGTTTAGATTGGATATTTTTGGAAAATTTCTTCACCGAAGGGGTTATCAAACATTGGAACAGGCTGCCCAGGGAAGTGGTGGAATCACCATCTCTGGAGGCATTTAAAAGACAGGTAGATGTGGTCCTTAGGGACATGGTTTAGTGATGATTTTGGCAGTGTTACGTTGATGGTTGTACTTGATGATCTGAAAGGTCCCTTCTAACCTAGATAATTCTATGATTCAGTGTAAACTGTAACAATGAGAAATTGAGAGTAGGCTGAGAAGGCTGGTATACCTTCTTCAAATAGATGCCCGGAGATTCACCATGAACAGCACTATGAAAACCTGAAACTCAGCTCAACCTCAAAAAAGAAGGGCTCTTACGCCTTTTTCCTGTTATTGTCTTGCTGTTGGTAGGGTAATAGTTTCTCTGTTTTCACAATAATTCTCTGTAAAGCTCAAAACACTCTAGAAACATGGTTGTGCTTTATAATCTGTTTATGCAGGTGGAAAAACTGGCACACAGAGGGGTTTGTCTTCTGATGTGCTGCCCTGAAACCCCACCTTTCCCTGGTGCCATCATTAGCATCGTGGTTCTTGCCCTTCCTCTGCTCACAAGGCGTCCGTTTTGTTCTCTGCAGAATACTGAAAGCACCTACAGAGAAATTTTAAGTCTTTTGTGTTTGGATACCATGGAGATAGATGTAATATAAAACTTCGGTGAGAGAGAGTGATAAGTTTCTAAAAGTTAGGGTTTGGGGGGTTTTAAGGCACCAGCAGAAGAAATTGTAATAGATTTCTATGCATAAAGGTGGTAAAGTCACTTTTCTAGACTAAGTTGGTGTACTGTGGATCTCATGACAATCGTTGTCATTATGATTAAGTAATCTTACTAAAGTGCTTTCCACATTGAGGATGGGGGAATTCTGTTTCTGTGATAGAAATGATAGTTACTTTCAACTATCTGCTTTTGGTGGGAACACAAAGGGTAAGATCTAGAAATGCTAATGAGATGTGTATTTTGTGACTGCAGAAGTAGTTTTAAAATATGAACCCTGTTATGCAGTAGATTTTCATTCTTTCACCAGGTGAAGATGATGCCTCATTGCCTCGTTTTCCAAAGATGTGTTCGTTTAGGCTCTAAAACCTGAGGTAAAGCAAAATCTGTGACTCCATAGTGAAATTCTATGCAAGCCAAATTCTGTCTCATTAAGCCTAGTTTGTAAAATCAACAAAATACATAGTTTCCTTAGTCTTTCCAAGGGTTAATGGCTTGCTGCTTCTCATATACTCTTCCATAACATGAAAGTATGTAACTGCTGTTGTATTTATTATTTATGTAACTTCAGATTATATTTTGAGTTTGTCCTCCACCTTGCCGTCTGTTGGAGGAAGCAAAATATCTTTTGTGTTTATCCTCTGAATTTAAAGGCCTTTGCTACTAACCTCTGAAAGCATGCTGACTTCTCATTCTCTGATGATTATACTGTTTTCCCTTGTGTCTGGGTATGTTACAACAAAATTATTTCAAATAATATATGACTGGGCTGATGCAGAACTTGAATAAAAGGGTTGAGGACCACAACAGCACGGTAACCCAAGTACTTACTGTATCATACCTGTACCAGTCATTAACCTGCCCCAGGCTCCTCTTTTTAGAGCGTAGATGGAGAATGGACATTGAGCCTATGATCACTGGGTTTACAGAAGGAGATCTGTGCACTGGATCCATCACATGGATTGCTCTGGATGTCTCAGGATTTTCTTTAAAGAACTGAATTGCTCACGTAGGTGCAGCAGTTTAAACTGGAGATGCTAGCTAGGCTACCAGTTTGATCAAAAGCATGACTGAACCAGGTACCAGGGCAGCAGGTGGAAAGACTGACACAAAACTTTTCAGTGATAATCCATGAATTCTGTATTCTAACCTATTACAGAAGGAATTATAATAGGTGCTGAGTTAAGTCTACTTGTTTATAGAGAAAATAACCAAAAAGGAAAAATAGCTCAAGTCACCCCTTTGGCAAATTCAGTTTAACCTCAATTAATGGAAAACCTGGAAAAGCATGAAGTGCTCCCACACCTTGAAGCTTTGCACCCCACAGACCCATGGGTCTGCCAAGGTCTGGCACTTTGCCCGGGCTAATAAACTCTCTGACAAGCGGGAGCACTGGGGATCTGTGTGCCGAGATACCCTTGTGGCTCATGTCTGGCAGAGCTTAATGATTCAGGTTCAGCATCGTGTGAGAGCAGCTGCACTGCTGCTGGACCCGGTCCCAGAGCTGGCTCAAAGTTTCTCGGCAGCATAATGAGTCAGTCTTGCAGTGGTGGCTGAGAAATATTGGAAGAGGTAAAGGAGAGTGAGGAAGGGAAGAAGGACTGGGAACAGTTATTAGGGTTTTCATGGAGCTGTTCATGGAGGGGCTACAAAATTTTGCATTATGATTTTGCCGAGGGAATGGACTGGGTGGAGTTAGTAATGTTTTGAGTGGCGTCATCCATTAGAGAGCTGACAGATCTGAGGGTTGACAAGAAGCTTTCTCTTTCCATGTCATCTTCTGGGCCCCCCTTTCAGTTTCGTTTCGAGAGTGTGGAGCCTCCTCCTCTTTAGTCCATCTTCTGCAAGGATCACGGACCATCTCTTTTTCCTCTAACACCTGTTCCGAGCCCACCCTACACAGACAACCGCTTCTCCCCTGGGGTGGGAAGAAGGCCATGAAAGACACTGAGGGGAAACAAGTCTTGTTTTTCAAGCGATTGCTGAGGGCCTGGAAAAGCCCCAGGACCTCTGCCGGGCCACAGACTCCACTGATCCTGACCCCTACCTTTGGGTGGACCTCCTGGCCCAGCCTCAATCCATCCCCGTCCCCAGGGAGGTGCCCCATGCCCAGGGCTGGGGCTGTCCCTGCTGCTCCCCAGCTGCCCTGCTCCTGGCTGGAGCAGCGGGACAGGTGTAACCAAGCTGCAGTAACTTCGGCTGCTTGTTCTTATGCCTCTGTAACCGCAAGGTAACTCAAGATAGTATGCCTTGCATTGGTTAAAAATGTTTTTTAAATGCCAGCAAATCCATTGTAAAGCATTTTCTTAAATCAAGATAGAAAATTTATGGAGTCGTCTTAGACTCAGGATTATCTCAGACTTCAGTAGCTACAATATTTATCATATTTCTAAACGCTCATGAAATCAGCCATTGTTGCCTTACAGTTTTTCTTGTGTCATATTTTATTCTTTTAGTTTCCGCTGCACTTTATGTCTTTTTTCCATGTTTTGCTTTTTATGCAAGACTTCTTTCCCTCCCATAATCTCAATTTATTTCTGTTCACCTAGTTTTCATTGAGTGTGCATGTGTGTGTTCATTCTTCTGTAAATATTTTTAATTTGTATTTTTGAACAGTTTTCTCTGGTAGTATCTTTTTTTTTTTCCCCTTGAAGTAGTAAATTAGGAAAAGAAATAAGGGTGGGGAACCACTCCTGTAGCAAACATGGTTTCAGTACTTGGTGAAAAAGTTGCAAAGTAATTAGTGTTGTTGCAAAATTTTGTGAAGCAAACTTCAGAGTCCTTGTAGCTGTAGAGCACAGTGAATGAAACAGCCCTCTGGGAAAGGTGAGCACAAGGTCAATGGGCCACGGAAATCCCTCTCTGACATCAAAAAACGGCATTTAAGATGAAATGTCACTTCATCTGTAGATATCATATTAGTTTCTCTTTTTTTAAAAATGTCTTTTGCATATGTTGCTGTCTCCTTCATTTCTTCTCACTTTCTTCCATTTCCCATTTCTTGTGCTGTTTGCTCCTTTGTTCCACCTGCTGTCTTTCTCCACCTTGCTCTCCTGCCTGATCAGCACTAGATAAAGGCCCACATGATGCTTGCTACAAGCACAAAGGAGCATTGATTTTGTTATTAGTCACTAAGGTACAAATAGATTTGAGTTCTCAAGAAGACGGTTTTCACACCTCAAACTCACTGGGGGACAATGCTGCAAGCATTTGAAATAATGAAGGTTTTGGTCCAGTTGCTG
Organism: Rhinoptilus africanus; assembly: GCA_013400135.1. Classification (NCBI taxonomy): domain Eukaryota; kingdom Metazoa; phylum Chordata; class Aves; order Charadriiformes; family Glareolidae; genus Rhinoptilus; species Rhinoptilus africanus. Next base: position 317,308 of record VXBO01006257.1, on the reverse strand, counting down.
TGTGAATTGAGCTGCATAATTACATTTATTTTATTTTCTAGTCCAATTTTTTCTCTCTCTGTGTGTTAATTTTACCAATCTGGTTTTGTTTCAGGTGCCTCACAGTACTGTTGTCACTAATGGTGTTATTACATTTAAGTTCTTTCCCCATATTTCAGGAAAACTACCAGCCAAAAGATCAAAAGCTTTTCTGTGCAAAACAGATTGTTTAAACAGCTGAAATACTTCTTACATGTATCTGGGTCTACTGTAGATTTCTATGAAGTACTAAGTATCACACATTTAGGCATCTGCCATCTTCGAAGTGATTTCTGAGTAATGGATGTGAACAAGTCATCTCTTCAGATGGCAGCTTTCCATAACTGTATTCAATTTTGGGACTGCTGTTATTTGATATTGCTTCTTCTTCTGGTAAATTTTATTTCCAAATTTCATTTTCATTATGTTTCTTTTTATACCATTTCCATTATCTATCCCAAGGGAGAAAGCAAGACAAGTACTTTTGAAATAATAATAACACAGAAACTACATTTGTATTCTTTTAAAGTGGGGATTTATATCCTCTCTCACAAATCATGGAAATTCATAACAATAGGCTCATCTGAGTTCAAGACAAATGGAAAAACATTCCATTGACTTCAGAAAGTTTTGAATTGGGACTTGTACTGTGTTCTTTGGAGTATCAATGAAGCATTTGTGTTTTAAAATATTTCTATAAATTTTTTGTCTTGCATTTGTCTTTCCATTTCCTCCCTGATTTTTTGGCTTCAGAAGGTTCTGCTGATGAATTGTGCATGGAGAAAGTCCATTTCATCAGTTTTACATTTCCTACCTTTTTTTTTCACTGATTACCAACTTAGTTATGTATAATGTAAATTAATGTCTACATTCTTTTTTTCTAGGTGACTGGTGTTTTCTTTTAGTGGCTTGTAGTTAGTTTTCTCTTTGAAGCAGACAGCTCCAGCATTTTCAAGTTCTCTTTCTACGAGATCTTTCTTCATGTCCTTTTTCGCTTCTAGTTATTAATTCCATCTAATTTTGCTGTATCTTTATTGAGATGGCATTCATAGCACTGACTGTATTTGCAGAGGAGCATGAACTCCTGATATAAATAATGGCATCACTCATATGGCAACATTTCTCACCCCCCCTTTTTTGTGCCCTCTTACCTTTTGTTTGCTTTTTTTGACCTTATCTGGGCATTGAAGTGACTTGGCTGTCCAGGGCAATGTCTGGGTCCCTCTCTTTAAATAAAACTGTCAATTTAGAACCCAGTAGTCTTTAGGGAATTGTTTTTAAATCTCTCTACCCACGGATAGTGGGCTCTCTTCCAAAAATTCCTTGATTGTTCTTTTATTTACTGCTTAAGAGGCTTCATAATAGTTTTCATGTTTCTCACAACAACTAGTCCATAAACCTCCTGAGTTGGAGAGAAGAACTTACTCCAGAGAGAGGAAGAATGTTGTATTTTCTGTAGGTTAAGAAGTTTTCTAACAGCATTATGTATGAGGGTGGTAGTGCTGTACTTAGCTCTATTCAGTATATTTTTCTCTCAGACATTAACATAAAGGTTGTTTTAGGTCAGCAACAGTTCATTTGCAAAGTAAAAAACTGAGGTTATTGCTTTCCTATGTAGTTGTTAATTGCAAAATTATGATTTTTTATTTTTAAAAGTGTGCTTGCGGTGGGGGGAGGGGAAGAAGAAAAGACCTGTGTTTGGAGGACTTCATGTGTGTGCACATATCTCTAATTAAAATAGAACAGATAAAGTATTTTAAAATGCGGTTTTTTTCGCCCAGAATATGGGGTAAGCAAATTCTGTCCAGCTGAAAGTACAGTAAATAAATTGCATTCCTGGAGGGAATTTCTATTCCCAATGCCTAATATTGGAATAACACACCAGTTCCTTCTCCTAAGGCAGGAATTTTGTCAGTAACATTTTTTGGGAAGGAAAAGAACAAGCTCCTTTGTCATGTATGTATGTGCTTACTCAGTTCCACTAAGGAATTAACAGCCCTCCTCGGTACTAATGGGAACAATTTTCTTGATACCAGCGGTGTTTGGCGATGCCCTTTGAATTTTTCAATGTCTTTGCACAATTCCTGAAGGCAAAGTAACCTTTACAACAGCATGGGATTGAACTGGGCTGATGAAGAGTTGTGCTTGCTGATTTTAGGGGCCAAATTCTGATCTCAGTGGAATCAGTTTAAATTTTCCCTGAAAGCAGGTCAGCTATTTCAGATTTACAACAATGCAGCAGAGCAGATTTTGGCTGCAGGTCTGAATTTGGCTGATGTGCTGTAATGTAATTAGTTACTGAAATCTAAAAATAATAACAGATGCTTTACCACTTTAAACCAATAGATTTTGGGATGCAGGTTTCTTTAAGAACACAACAATTTGAAACTTCTTAGAAACTCATTTGTCTTATTTGGCAGAAAAAAATCTGTAGCAGTTTAGCTTGGGTCTGCTATTAGTGACTGATGGGTCAGTTTCATTTAAAGACTAAGCTTGCCTAGCTTCTTATAACTTGGCCATAGGTTTTGGAGTACATCTGCAAATCATTGAACAAATCAGGAAAGTACAAATTCACAACAGTTCTACTCTCTTGAGTTGCTTTTGATATTTCCTGTTTTTAAGGGTTTCCTTGGTATCTAACACATAGGCTGCTAAACACCAGCTGCTCCCAGTGACTCAGATCTGCAGACCTTTGATCGATTTATCTTGTCACGATTAACCAATTTCTATAGTGGAGGGAGGGTGTTACTGGGTTTTGTGATTATAAATATTGAGCAAACATCCTCTATGTTTCTGTGCAATACAAACCCCAGTCTTCAGTGTGTCCTGTGTTGTAACTGCAGGTCCATTTTTCCCCATTGTCCCAAATCCTATCAAGGACACTCTTGAAAAGTTTTATTCTGAACCTAAGATATTGTCAGTAGCAGATTGGAGTTGGAGCTCTTTGGCTAAATTGGGCTGCTTTTTCCTTTTTTTGAGTACCCATTGTCTTCTAACTAATTTCATTTAAGTGTTCTCACTTATTCTCCGGAAAGAACAACAAAGGGAAAAAGATAAAAATGAAACAGTTATGCTGTGGTGAATTCAACCTGGAGATTCAAACATGGAGACCCCTGTACAATTCCAGTACTGATTTCCTTCAGAAGCTTTTACAAACCCCAGAGATCTGTGGATCATAAGCAAGAAACCCTTCTATGAACCATAATATGTATGAGACAGGTAGACTATGATTGATACATATGGATATAAAAATATATATCTCCATATGTGTATATGCACATTTAGTCTGTCTGCTAATAATTTTCTGTGACACAAGGTAAATTCCAAGAGACTCCTGAAATTCAAAACGGTTACAGGTACCAGAGGTAGTCTTATAAATGTTAAACTTGTTCCTCCTCCAGCCCTACACACATGCTCACTTCAGCTGTTGAAATCATTGGTTCAGTTGGAATCATTCTGTTTCTTTGTCGTAGATCTAGTTATCTGCATTCACAGCTGAGACAAAGGTAGCAAATTTGCACTGTGATGTTTTTAATATCTCTACTACCAATTCAGAGTCGTGCATGCTTTCCTGGTGGTGTGTATCTATCCAGTGTCTCTCTCTTTCTAAGTGATCCCATGGACTCTTTTATTTCAGTCTTTTTATTGCGCATGGTTGGTACGTAATAATTCAATAATCACATTATATGAAAAAAAATATTCTAATATTTTCTTCAGATCAGCAATGCACTAGTGCCTACATCACTCCTAATACCAAATTTAAAACATNGCAAAGGTTTCAAAAAGTTAAGAAAACACAGGATTATGCTGGAAATCCAGTCTATAGAAGATGTTATTGAATGACTGTTATGTATTAGCTGCACCAAAGCTTTCAAAGTGCATGGGTCATATCTGGGACACTTGCTTGATCCATGATGCATGCCATAATTATAGACTAAGCTTTTATTCCATCGGAAGTTCAGCTCCCAGGTAACAGGCTTGGATCTCGATGTGATGGAGAAATCCTGTGTTCCTTCCCTGTCTCTATCCCAGGATACTATCTCTGAGCTATCCATGCCTTTGTCTCCCATTTTCTTTTCCTAGTGACACTTTCTGATATAGCTCCATGTAGGTAAGTAATGGTAAGTTGAGTAATAAGTGATTGTTAGATTATTCATTATAAACTAGTGGAGAGATTTCCTTTATTCCTCAGTTCTCTCCTTTTCCTTCTTTATCTTTCTGCAGAGAAAAGAAGAGAGCAGGATTGGTTCTTTAGGGAATTCCTGGTTGTTCATCCCTACTTGGGGTATCTGCTGCAGTCTTCATATGACTTTGGTCATGGGATAATGTTTCTCTAGTTTTAACATAACCTTTTTCAGAGCTTCTGTCAGATCTTACGAAAGCTTTACCACTTAGTGGGGTCCCCTTACTACATCTAGTTTATTATTCTTGTATGTTTTGTTGCGGGTTGCATGCAGTCAAAGAGATAACATCTTAGTACACAGTTTTTGATAGTACCTAGACATATTGCTAAATGAAAGGGCTTTTTTTTTTTTTAATTTCTATCTTAGTGTTGATTTTTTTTCCATCCCATCATTGGGATAATCCTCTTCTGTTGATTTTGTCGTCTTCATCCATTATATCAGCCCTGCATTTGAACAGTTCTTCAGTATTAGGCTTTTCCTTTTCCTGAGACGGGCCAAAATAATCAATCTTATCAACATATGCCAACGGAAATTCCACCATCCCTTTCAAAAGGCAGACAGTCCATATGTTGAAAAAGTAGCTGAAGAAACCTTGTGTTCAAAGTATAAACCCAAGAAACTGGGAAGGCCTACACATGTTCTGAATGCCAGGAGCAGTCTGGCTAGAGTGCCCAACAGTCTTTCGTAGTGTAATTTCTGGTCTCTGCCCAACAGCAGCCTGAGTTGCACACCAGCACTCTGCTCATGCTAATCCACTCAGAGGCTGGTAATCCCAGCCACATGGGCACCCGTGGCTTTGGTGATGTGCACCGACTCTTATTGTGCATTGATCTCCAAATCCAACATCGCTCTAAATTCTCCTTTAATTAGCAGGTAATCTGTCAGTTCTCGTTTAACACACAGAGTCCTGTTTGCAGCCCATGAGAACTGACTCAGCAGGGATGCCATGCAGCTCTGATGTTTCTGCTTGCTTTTCCTTTTTTTAAAAATTTTTATTTTTATTTGTGCTTTATGTCCCTATATTCTGAGAAAAGATAGTCTGGGTCAACTACATGAGTCTGAAGGGATGTAAAGCACCTTCACCTGCTTCCTTCTGCTTGAAATAGCAGTTTTGCAAGAGTTGCCCATGTTTTATGACATACTCTTCCCCCTTCAGGAATATTTCCCTGACTTTTTGTAGTAAAAGTAAAAATTGACAATCTGTCAATTGTTTCTTTAGTTTTACGAAGAAGGGACTCTTTGTTTTTTGTAAAACAGTTATTGCACAATATATATGCTTTTCCATAATAAAACAATTTCCCATGAAACACTGTCTGCTTACCTTGACAGCAGTATAGAGGTGATCTTGGACTTAATTTTTTTTTTTTTTTGGTAGTGTCTATATCATAATCATGAATTTTAAAAGAAAGGATGGGGAATTTCTTTGAAAACTGCTCATGACTGACATGCTGGTTTCCATCAGTGGTTTTATGATATTGTCAGCTCATCATCCTTTTGCATTTATAATCACGTTGTTAGATCCAAATCGGATAACTTCTAGTACAAATTCACAAAGAAACAATATTCTTGATGGTTTACTCTTGTGGGTGCTACATTACACTGCATGCTTCATGGGGAAAAAAGGCAGCACAACAAAAATTTCTTATGGTCGGTAGATATCAAGCATACTACTTTATTTTCATACATGATTTCTTAATGTCTTTGGCAACAAAAATGTAAATCAGACTTGCCCTGATACTGAGACTTGTCAATAGCCACATACCAAAATGCCATAGAATAGACTCCCATGAGAGCAGCACTTTCAGAGAAACGTAAGGCAGCCATGTGTATGAAGACTTCATCCAGGTGTATCAGTCATCTATTAATTTTTTTCACACATTAGCTTATTAAAAAAACCACACCTTCTAATTTTTGGCTATTGGTCTTACTCTCATTTTTTAAAGCATTGCAAAGGCTGATGGGAAGCAAGACCTTTAAGAGCTGGATATCCAGGCCTTTGAATATCAATTCAGGCTTTTTGTACTTCACTTTGCTGGGTCATGTTAATTCACTTTAGATTTTGTTACACTATAATAGTCTTCAGGATTTTTTCTAAAATTAGACCTGCAAGAAATATTTGATGTGAAATTGCTCAGATTTGAATATGAAAAGTGTCTGCAGATCAGCACATTTTGGACAATGTTCTGCAGTGTCTCTGAAAAAGGCTGCCAGAGCTGGGTATGAATATCATTTTGCATTGTCTGGAAGTCTGGAAACATTTATAAGTAGATTATATGGATGCATTTGACTTTGAGTGTTTGGGCAGGGAGTGGGCAAGTGAAAAAAATCACAAGACTCAAACTATATGTTATCCATTTCAAGTCTAGCCTGCCCTCAGAAATGGTGGCCAAAGATTACTTGATTTCTTTTCTCCCTGGAAATAGTGTCTTGGAATTTTGTGATCTAATCAACAAAAATAAGCAAGGAACTGCTTTTTTTTTTTTTTTTTTCTTAGGTGGTAGGGACTACTTTATTTCTAAGAGTTATTCCAAAAAGTGTGTAGGCTCTATCTATCACCTATCACCTAGACGTCAGTCACCTTGCATTAGAAAAATCAACACAGTATTTTTTTGCCTTCTACTGTAATGCATCTACTGATGAATCTCAAAGACAGAGAGGGAGAGAGTTGGCCTGCTCTTGACACAAGTGAGTTAGAATGGATAAACTGGATCTGTTCCCTCATTAGAGGACTTTCAGCATGTGGCATTGATGATGGGGATGGGTAAGAACCTTGGGTATAAGCCACCATACGCCAGTCTGAGACTTTGGAGACAGATATAATTATTTAGATTTTTCTCCAAAATAATCTTTGAGCCCTTTGGACTTTTGTCTTTTTCATACAGGCAGCTGTGCATAAGTGAATCTGTTCTTCTGCAAAAGACTCAGTGTGATTTTAAGGCCACGTACTACTTGCACTCTGAAGAAGTGGAACACGGAAGCGATGCATTTTGGGATTCAGGGCAGAGGAAACTGTAGACAGTATTTAAAAAAAAAAAAAAAAGACTTACGTAAAATCTGCCTTCCCTCCTGCTTCTACTCCCTGGGTCTTCTCAAAGGAGCATATGACTTCTGTGAATGGACAGGTCACGCACTGAGTAATGTTTTGGCTCCGTGTTTACAAGAGAGGTAATGGATGCTGGCAGGGGAGCACGCTGGGAGATCTGTCCCATCTGTTAAGATCTGCTACGGACTCCACTGGAGATAGCTCAGTGTATTATCTTTCTATGAATCATCATTGCTCCTCGAACAGTGTGCAGAATTCAGTTCAGAATAGCTGGTAATGCTTTGGGTACGTGTTAGGTAAGAAAGCTATTTTGTGCAGTTCCTGCTCCGTGCTGCTGTCTTATGGGTCTTTCTTAGTTTTTAAATGCACTCTTACATTATTCTCATCTGAGAGCTGCTGCTATGTTACCTTCTAGAGGAGACTCACAGCAGCAGAGCACGTTAGTAGCAATTTAAGGAAGGGACCTGCAATGTAATATATTTTCTTTTTTTTTTTTCTAGCTTTACTTGTTTTGGAGCAAATAGAGTCATTCTGAGTGACTTTTTCACAAATTTGAACATGCCAGGGGTGAATTTGTCCTGAAGACAGAGAGTAATATAATGGACAGAATGTGAATTATTAACTTTGAGGTTAATGAAATCTGAATGACCAGTGGAGTTTCTCCAAACACACTTTTTAAATATAAAAAGTGAGTTCTTGCTCTCTTTAATCAGATTATTGGCTAAGGTTCAGGAATCATTTGGCAAAATTATGTAGCTTATTCAAGCTAGGTTTACATAATAGTTCATAATAGAGGAAAACCTTGTATCGTGATCAACCTTCAAAATCACCACCAGCCTTCAAAATTCCAAGCTAAAGTATAAAGAACCACAGAAACGGATATAGCAATGCCCAGAGAAATACCTTTATTCCCAAAGAGCTCAGCTGTAATAAGCAGAGCTCGTTGTTTTAAATAAATGATTTTAACCTTCAGAAGACCACAATTTTAATAAGCAACATTCATCCTGTTTTGCTGTTGTATGATTTAGTTCTTTTCCTTAGAAAGTTAGGTTTTTGATAGGTAAATATTCATATATATTGATTTACAATTAAAGATTGCTTTTATGCTTCATCTAATATTTCTTTTTGCTAACCAGCAGAATCCTTTATTTTCATATATAATTGAAAATAGAACTGGCATTTTAAAACTTAGGGAAAATTCCTAAATATTTTTATGTTCTAGTAAAGGATAACTCTTAATTATTGGAATACTTGTTCTTATTCGCTGTTGGGTAGAAGTGCCTTTGGATTGAAAGAGAAATTCAAGTAACAGTGCAGAAAACTAGCTTTCTGAAATCAATCTGATCTGCCACCCCCCCTGCCATGTGGAATGTGCTGGATGCATAGAAAAAAATACGATTCATTTAAAACTGATTTATTTGAAAGAGATTTTAACAATAAACTGCTGGCTTATTACTTCTGGTCATTCAATCCTTCAGAATTTAAAAACTAGCATAACTAAGCCCCTCAGACTTTTTATTCATAGCTTGGAAAAGGAAAACAAATTTTCCTACTATTCATATCCAAATCAGTTTCTTGGTTTGAATGAACTCATTATTGACTTGGCAAAACTGAATAAATAGAAATGCGGAGGATGTTCTCTCTGGAGCTGTAAAAGAGTCTATATCGGTTGTGAGGTTATCCCTTCACACATCCTGTTTCCATGAGGTAAGGAAAAGACTCCTCTAATTCAATACTTGATATCTGTTAAAAAAACCCTTATCATGACTATTTTAAAAAGAATTTTTAAAATATGAATTTAAGAGAGATAAGTAGGTGAGCATAATTTCAAATTAAGCGGTTAAGATTTTAAAAGGAGAGCACTAAAGAAAAAACAGATTTACATGGCAGAAGCATGGTTGCTATTTTTTCAAAAACTTTGTTGGCTTTGATAATAAGCAAGTACTCAGAAATTGTGCTGATTGATTAGCTTGCATCCACCAGCCACTTGGACGCTTATTAAAACTTGCAAACTGTCTGTGACAGTACGCCCTGATTCTAGCAATGAGCAGGCAGAGGGGCCTTCGGTATTTTTGTATTGAAAGGAATTACCCACTTGTGCATTAGGTGTCACTGCTGCCTAATCACTTGGGATGAAACCTCCTGTGTAGAGCACTAAGGCACCATGTGGTGGGATAGACAGCGAGATGCTGTGGGTGAGCTCTGGGGAGACCTTGTCCCTTTCCTCCTTTTGTCAAAGCTCCTCGACTGGGGTTTTATTTACGTTTGACCAGCCATTTCCTTCAGTTAATTGCCCTGGACTAAGAGTATCTAAAGTGTGGCTCTCAATAAAGCTTTTGGAAAAACAGAGAGCCTCATCACCATGGCCTGTGAGGTCTGGGCAGAGCTGCACGACTCACCTGAGGTTTTTTGGAAGAGGGAAAGCATCCTGACGAGTCATAAGTTCCTACATCCTGTTGAGGAGCAAGCAAATAAATCACACTAACACAAACAGCACAAATAACTGATCAGAAGAACATTCAGTTCCAAACAAAACCAGACATTTAAGGCCATTGGGTTTGGCTACAGAAAGAGACAGCTTCATATAGGAATAGTATAGTATATTATCAGAGGGTAAATATTTGTGTGCAGGGCAGAGCAGGAAGGTTTTCTGAGTTTGCCCATGAAGTATTAAAGCATTCCTAGCTTGCAGCACGTGATGGTCTCATAATCCATGGGTTTAAATCTGTTTGAAACCACATTCTTACCTGTTTGGGAGTGAAAATCAGAATCCAGGTTGCAGTTTGGGCTGTAACTCTTTTGCCTGATAATACAGATAAAAGCCACTCTCCTTGGTGCCAAAAGCATGTCATTACCTCCCCAGAGTTCCTCCAGGGTTGTATTTTCCTGACCTCATTCTGTTTCTTTGATTACATGTATATCTGTTGGGTGATTGAGACTGTGCAATCTTCTGCGTTTCTACGTAGCTCTTTAGTGGAGATGGCTCTGAGATATCTTCCTCCCAGCATGCTGCTGATTAACCGGCAGCTCTTGCCTGGGTTCAGGTGAGCTTCTGAAGGTTATTTAGTAATTACTGCAAATGAGGAAGACCAGCCTAAAACCAGTATGTCTGCTAGAATATCTTTAAGAAGTTGGTGGCAGAGATGGCTTCGACAGATATCAGTTCAGTGCAGGGAAAGAACAAAAAAAACCCTGTGGAGTTTGTGTGTTTAAAACCAAAAGATTTTTTATTTATTTCTTTATTCAGGCTAAATCAAAAGACACTGAACATTTTGGCTCAGGAAAGTGTGATTAAACCATAAAAAATGACAAGAATAGCACCTTACTAAAAATATTTTAAAAGATTTTCCAGGGTTTTAGACAGGATCTGAACACCTTCTCTCAAAATGGGGTACTCAACAACTACCTCTCAGAAATAGTAAAGTCACCAATGAGCTGTGAAAGTTCTCCCCCACAGCTGAAGCACGTATAAACACGGCCCATCGGCGCATGGCTTTCCTCCAAGGGATGCTGGGCGGAGGGGCGGCAGGCAGGGCTGGGGAGGAGCCCTGTCTCCCCCATGTCACAGTGCCACCACCCAGCAACGCAGCAGTCACAATGCCCCAGGGCAGGAAAAAAGGAACATCCTCCTGTGTCCTGCTGCCAGCCTGCCCGGCTTTGCCACTGGGACAGAGCTGGCTTGGGGGCAGCCCAAAGACATCCAAGAGGAACTCCTTGAGGAGCTGCTGTAATTACTTGGAAGAGTCTGAGAGGGGAAGACCTGAGGCTGGATGAGGTTGTTGGAGGTTCTCCACTGTAATTGCAGCTTCTGGTGGGGCCACATTCAAAGCTTATCTGAGGGATTGAAATCCTCCTTTGACCTTTGGGGTACAGAGGCAAGCTCCTCAGGAGATGAGAAGAACCACTAACCACTGAAGGTGCCCAAGGCTATTAGGCTTTTTCAATTGGATAGCAGCGGCAATAGCAAGGGAATGCATTTTTGGCACATGAGGAGCCCTGCCGAGCTCACCATCCTCATGCCCTGTGGAGCCTGGGGCAGCAGCTGTAAGTAATGGGATGCCCAGGTGTCCCAGCACCCTTCCCTAGTGCTTTGGAGCTCCCACTAGTGTCCTGCCAGACACGGGGAGGCTTCTTACCCCCGTGGCTGATGAGGTTGGGGGCATTTTGCTACTCTTGGAAGGCCCTGAGATGGCTCCAGGTTGAGGGAGGAGAGGGAATGGGCAGCGCTAGTGTCTTCTGGGAGGCGTGACCAGCCTGCGGGAGGAGGAGGCCGGTCTTGCTCACGTGCTCAGGGAGTAGCTGATCGCCAGCTTGGGGGTCAGGAAGGAATTTTTTCCCCCGGGGCAGATTGGGAGTGGTCCCTGGGGGTTTTTTGCCTTCCTCTGCAGCACTGAGCATGACCCCTTGGTCAGGGCTCCTCTGGTCCATTTGGGCTCGGTTCCTGCCTGCTGATCATGCACCCCAGAGATGGGCTCTCGTGCCCTGCAGCTGGGGGGAGGAAGGCTTTTTTTTCCCCAGGGTGGGATAGCAAATGTCTCTGGGGTTTTTTTGCCTTCCTCTGAAGCAATGAGCACAGCCCCTTGCCACAGGGCTCCTTTGGGCCATTTTGGCAAGGTGCCTGCTCCTCATGCTCCACGCAGGTGGCCCTTGTGCCCCGCATCTGGGGGGAGGAAGCTTTCTGGACTCCCAGCGTGGGCCCCAAGGGCGGCCCCCGGGGGTTGCTTCTTGTCCTCTGTAGCATTGAGCGTGGCCCCTTGTCAGGGCTCTTCTCGGCCACTTTGGCCAGGTTCTTGCCTGCTGCTCTTGCACCACCAAGGCACCGCTCCTGCCCTGGCGCTCTCTGCCTCTTCCCCATGGCAAGTCTGTGGCAGGACTGAGCTCTGCTCTTCCTTGGCTCCATGTTCCCAGGGCTTCTGGCTTGTGCAAAAGGGCTCCAGGCTTCCTGCACCACCAGCTCTCCCTGCACGCAGTACAAGTGCTGGGCAGGCACCAGAGCACTTTTCATGCATTGCCCGCCAGGAAGTGCAGCGAAGGAATTTTTTGAAGGCAAAAAAGTATGATTGTCATGGTAAGGTGTAATAGTTATGAAAATACCCTACGGTACCACACACCTTTTCTTCTTTTTTTGTGTGTGATTGGTACCGATCCTTATTTGTCAAATTTCCACTCTTCAGAACACAGGGGCTGCTTGGCCCATGTTCCTGCTGCTACGTTCTGTAGCTTGGCTTTGCCAGAGTGAAAGGAGCCAAGAGGAGAGGAGAAGAGATAGAAGAGGAGAGAGAAGAGAAGAGATAGAAGAGGAGAGGAGAAGAGATAGAAGAGGAGAGGAGAAGAGATAG
>VXBO01006257.1:283648-296969 GCA_013400135.1 Rhinoptilus africanus | reverse complement strand
TATGGTGTGGGAGGCGGCGGTGTGCGGAGAGGGACGGTGCAGGAGCTGCGGTGCGGGAGCGGCGATGCGGGAGCGGCGGGATGCAGGGAGCGGTGATGCTGGAGCGGCGGTGCGGGAGCGGCGGTGTGCGGGGGGCGGCGGTGCGGGAAACGGCGGGCAGCGGCAGCGGGTCCGGTCCCCTCTAGAGGGAGCCCTCCGATGAGGAATGGGCCGGGATTCAGGGCAGAGCCACAGGCGCATCGCCCCGCTTTCCTCCCGCCCTGTGAGAGAGTGAAGGCGCCCGAGCCCTGGGGAAAGCCCACCCCTCCCGAAGGTGAACATACAGCCTTATAGCCCCCCATCCACCAAGGAGCGGTACTGACGGTGCTTCCTAACCATCCCAAAATTGGCTCCAACATGGCTGTAGTTCTTGGAGCTGGGCACTTCAGCGCACGCCTCGAAAAGGCTGCCGAGAGGTGCGATTTGTGGGGAAATACGGGCTGTGGGATGTCGGTGCTGGAGCAGATGGGCCGTAGGTTGCGTTAGGGAGGAAATACATGGAAATAAGCGTGCGTTGTGGCTTATACGTCTTGCGCGTTTTGAGCATGAGACGTAAGGTGAAAGGCCAAGCGGCTTTAATCAGAAATGCAGGAGTACAATTGGCAGCCTGACTGCTTTCCTGGGATCAGAAAATATGCTCATATTATTATGGATGAGGGAAGAATATAGACAAAGGCATTTAATAAGTTAGTTTTAAAAAACCTAATCTGTATTCTGAGCAGGTTTCCATGCCTTTGCAGTTACCGTACTTAAATTACCAGATGTATCTTGCTTTTCAGCAGACACTTTGCCAAATTTTCAAATAATATTTACTGATATTTAGTTTCTCTTAAACTACTTACTGCGGAGCAATAACAAGATTTTAGGATAACTTCATTATAAACCAGAGCCAAACTAGGTAGCTCACTCTTAGAAAAGCTGAAATAACTCAAGTACTGTGAGCGAAGCAGCTTGCAAAAAGTGTGTTAGTTAGGGCTTTGCAACATGGAAATAAACATGAAGTTTTATGTGCCTTTCCTATATTATTAAGTAGTATATTTTAAAACTCCAGTTTGCCCTGGAGTTGTGAAGAACGTTAAATATGTTGCCAGTTGGAAATATGACTGTTTCCTTTAAGTGGCACCTGTAAATTAAAAATGAAATAGAAAATCAAACTGAAAAGAGAAATTCATTAAATTGAAATAAGCCCAAGTGAATAAGTGCAATATCTCACTCACATGAAAAAGCATGGGGCGAGAGCTTGCTTGCTGGAGACTTTTTGGCCTCCTCATGTAGTTTTTAGCCTGACATTTCTAAATGGTATAAATACTTAAAAGTTCTGGGTATTTTCAATTACTATTGTTAGACAGAAAACAAGCTCCAGTTTCTTCAAACCTTATTTCGTTGAATGTGTCTGAGTCATAGGAAAAGTCATTCCATCATGTCTAGAAACTGTTTTTATTCAGAGCACTTGTCAGGAAAGAAAATAAACAAGTATTAGTTCCTGCCACCATTCATTTCAGAACAGTTACAACCAATATAATTAGGTCTCAGATTTTTTTTTTTTTAAGAAAAAAAAGCCTGAATGAAAAGATATAAGATTATATGTGTCAGTTGCTGAGCATTTGGCATGAACAGCTTTTCCAACACTTGCTCTGGTTATTATAAGGTTTGAGTTGTAAATGACTGCATTCAGCAGCAAGCCTGTCAGGTTGGAGAGCTTTTCATTAAATGTTTGATCTAGAAATTTTTAATCAGTGCACAAATAAAACAAATTATTAAAGCACTACATCAGCTACAGTATATGTAATTGGGATGAACGGGGTGATGTAACTGGTGGGGAACAGCACAAGCATTCTTAACAGAAGGCCTGGAGCTACAGAACTTGTTACCACTGGAGATGAAACAGAGCCTGAGTCTTAACCTGTATCTTGAAAGTGGTAAGATGCACCTATTAAAGACATTCCCAAATAACCTGGTGATAAATCACGTACGTTGTTCAGCTTTACTGGAGAAGCTGGGGAGCTTCTGGGGAACGCTGGGCTGAAACGTGTGCTGAAAACACAGCAGATTTTACTTAAGAAAAGAAAAATGAACATTTTATATTCTCAACTGTTTACTGCTGTTCTCTGTCCTAGAGGAAGGAAAGTTTGTAAGATCTACTTTAGGAAGCCATCTAATGAAAACTATTTTGTGACTTCAGTACATACATCGGGGGTAGTAGTTACAACTGTGCTGACATCAATGGACCTACTCTGACGTCTATAGTTGAGGCTCTGATAAAGTATTATTAACATTTTACCTTAAAAACAGCGGTTCTTTTAGCTACCCTGAAATTTATGAAAATATTAGCAACAGGATGTTGCAGCTAGGCTAACAATTAAAAGAGGAGCTCATTTACACATAGCAGATTAAAAAACAGCACCACATAATAACCAGGCACCGTGTTACTCTGCACTGCCTAGCAGGTTTCTAGGACTTCTGTTTAATTTTTGTTTCCTGTCTTTGAAGAAATTAATTTAGGAAAGCTAGTGCAAAAGTGGGGAGTTACATTTTGCTCTGAAGGCTGCAAAAAAGCTAATGTTTTATGTCCAAAAAGTCTGCCTTGTGTCACTCTATCAGTAGCTGAGAATGAGACTGCCATTCTCGGACAGGTTTGTGTGCTTGAAGTCAGCAGCTGAGGTCCATCGGTGAGAATTCCCGTCATCCAGCTCAGGGGTGAAATCTTACCCCTGATATGAATCACCAGAAAATTTACTGCTGTTTTTAGAGGAGCCAGAACTTCACTTTTAAACATTAGGTTTGGCAGCAGCAAGGGATGCCAGCAATCCATGTATCACGGGGGTGACATGCCAATCCAACGCCTGTCAGCTTTGCGTTGGGCTGCACATACAAACTTCTGCACGTTTTCATCTTCAATCCCAGATATGACAGCAGTAGAGAAACTCAAGCTCTGCTTCTGATCTGGAGCCTCACGAGCTCTGAAACATCAGGAGGAGAAATATGGCTTGAAAATGCAGGATCCATCAAGGTTAAGCACAACCCTGGTGAAAAAAATTCAGTGCAACAAACAGATCTGGCTCTTGGTCGACACATATGTTAGCTGATGCTCGCCACATGGGAAGGCACCAAAGATAAAGGAAAATAGTTATTGGTCAAAAATCTTTCAAGCCCCAAACTTTATTTCTGTTATAGCTGCCAGGCTTTGGTGGTGCCTCCCTGCAGGGTGCAGGACCTGGAGTTGTTGGAGCGCCAGCACGGGGGCAGGAATGGTGCTGGAGGGCTGTTATTAGCTGCCTTTGGCAAATGTTCCTGGAGTGCTCTGTAGGATAAGGGGATTAAGAGGTTTTAATAAGTGCTTTAGGATGGGAGCTGGTTCTGCCGTGGTGCCCTGGGCCATGGGCAGCCCCACGTGTAGGTGCACAGCCCGACGGAGGTGCTCCATCTCCCTCCCGGTGTGTCTTTCTGGGCTGCTGTGGGAAAAGAAAATGTGCCTAGCACAATTTTTCCTCCCTTGTAGTCTTTACTGCTGCTGTGCCTTCAAAATAAAATGTTTCTTTCTTTTTTTTTTTTTTTAATTTAAAATTTTATCCCTTGCCTTTCCAACAGCAATTTATATCCTATGTGCCTTATCTCAGGTAAGATAAAAATAGTGGCTTCACTCCACCTATGTAATCAGTTGTGTTAATATCTCTGATAGTAGGCTTGGCTCAGAGTTTGCATTACCCCATAAGGGCTTTGTCTGTGCAGGCACAGTCTACAGATCCTTTAAAAAACTACCACACATTAAAAAAAAATTAAATCTGCATGATGAGATAGTGGTTTTAAAGTTCTGTTTTAAAACAACAAAAATATTAAAGATGCTTCAGTTTACAAAAATCTTTAAAGCACAAGAAACTTTTCTCAGATTGAGCAGTTTAGGATATTTTGGTTTTTAAATTGCTTTTTAAACACACTCTACCAAAGTACAAGCTACTGCTTATATACACTGAAAAAAGATTTCAGTTACAAAGTGTGAAAAATTGTCACGTGTTTCTCTGAGTATGGTAAACAAAAATATAATTAGATGGTACCATTCACCATCTCTGAAGAAGGATGACTTTGGCATGGCCGAGTATCTAATAATATCCCCATAATCTCTGATCGGTTATATTTCTTTTCTGATTCCCTGAAAATGTCCCCACATACTACATCTTATGATTTGCCTGGCTATTTTCTGCTACACTTATAAGCCCAACGCTTCCAAAAGAAATTAAACTTCTTGGGAAGTACTCGGCTCCCTATTCCAAAATTACTCAAGTCTGAAGTCTTTCTCTTCTAGAAATATTTAGCACCAACAGACTTCTAGACAAACTTTCTCTTTGTAATTTCATTCCTGAGTCATCGACAGCCTCGGCATTTATCTGTGTGTATATTTTAGTAACTCACAGCACTTCTTCACCGTCTCTGATCGTCTTACCTGGTGTGTCCTTTATGTCCTACCCAGTGGGAAAAAACTGGGATGTAAACACTGAGTCAGCAATTAATAGTAAAACTTGTATGAGCATCACTGAGTCTAGGATTTCAGCGTAAGTCTTTTTCCCCTTGTGTTTCCAGCAGGCTTTTTGCCATCTCTTAGGGCTTTCCACAAACAAATTGATGTCTCAATCAGTCGCAATTGCGTTCTTTTGTTCTACTCTCCTGCACACAAATACGCCGTCACATGTCTCTGTTTCCCCAGGTATTTTTCCTAAAGAAAACCAGCTCTATCGCTGCCCGGCCATTTAATTTCCATTCTAACCCTGTGATCTTTACAGCGCTGTTTATTTCATGCTACCTTGTGCTGAGTGTCATCGGATCTTCTGGCAAGAGTTGTGTCGGTTTTCTCTCCTGACATTAGCTATTTATCTTCGCTACTAAAACAATACTTGAAACCGTTTAGAATTACAGCTTCAGAAAAACAAGTTCTCTCTTTTTTCCATGGTGCACCTGTATTTCTTAAAGGCATTTCTAGTCAACCTAGCTATAGTTGAATGATTTTTCGTGGTGCTGTTTACTTAAAGGAGGTAGGTAATCCATCCTGGATATTTAAGTGCATTCATCTTTTCTAGCAGCAGAGAATACAAAAAGCTGTTTTAGTCCCCATTCCGAGTTCTCTTCAAGCTCCGATATGTCCGTTCCAGCTATACAAATGGGGACGATGGGTCCTCTGTGCCTGGTTCAAATGGCAGTTACGGAGGTAAAATTCCCTTGAATTTAAGGTGGGCTTTTATTAAGACAGAAGGATGAGATTTAATTTCTATGCTTTCTCTGTTTTTTGTTCCTACAGAACACCCTATCCAGCCATGCTTCCTTATCATTTATTGACAGGGCCTTGATAGACTTTTAAGATGATAAATATACTGGGAATTTACTTCTGTTGTTGCTCTTATGAATGAAATACATCATTTTCCAAAGAAGGAATTAACACTATATCATTCTGTAGCAAGTGAGTCTGAATTGGAATTTCTTGTTTATTTATATAACATGTTAATTTGGTTGCTAGCGTTGCAATTTGCTAAAGTTCAGCTATGTCTGAATAAGTGTCTTATTTATAACTTTGTGTGATATGTTAGAATTTTAGAATTTCACTGCACTTTGTATACCTTGTACTTTAGAAACCCTGGGCAGCCTTTTTAATTATTACATTACAAACATGACTGCCTTTGGAGCATACTTTTTGTTGCTTGATCTGCGAGAGGAGCGGGAGGAGGAGAGGAAATCAGGGTTCACCCCATGTCCTGTGTCTGTTGTCCTACTTCTTGATTTTCTGTCACTTTCGTATGTCATTTCTTCTTTTTTCATACTACTATGCTGAAGTTTGGAGACAAACTTAATGCATCACAAAATAAAATAGGTGCCTTGCACCTAAATGCACCTAATAGGTGCATTTTTCTGTCTTGTTTTCTTGCATTATCACCTAAGATGAATGAATATCTCCATTTTGGAAGTGAAGATATTTTAATGTTTCTCCTTTTAAACCAAAGAACAAAATGTGCAAAAGAGACAAGTGAATCATTGAGAAAGAGTCAAAACTGATGTATTTTTTAGTGTGAAATACAGAACATGCTTTGAAAAATCCAATCTGGAACTCACCTACATACATGTACGAGTTTTGTAAATGTTTTTCTAGGAGTAACTAGGAGAGGCATTAATGCCCGAGTTACCAGTCTCCAAAATATTTGCAAACTGCTCCAAGTATTTTGCTGTAATTTTTTTCCAATGTAGTCACTCATTGGACCCTGCTACATTTTAATGATTGATTACAGACACGGGATGAAATGTTGGCCCCACTGAATCCATGGGAGTTTTCCTATTGACTTCAGAGAAGCCAGGATTTTACCCATGGATTTACGGCATCAAAATGCAACAGACCTGATTCTGTGCTTCAGGTAAAATAAAACCTGTGACGCATTCTGTGTTACAAGAATGAAAGCAAAGCTACACCCTGTCTAAAGGTGGTTTCGTGCATCTATAAACCTTTGATTAAACTAATGTTTTTGCACCTGCTGGGGTAAAAGTAATAAAACCTCAAACTGCTGTTGGTGTTTTGGTATGTGTATCTAATTTTATAATACATACTGCAGTAGTTCTACCTAAATTAAAAAATCGGAAGTTAAAGGTTTTTTTTCATACACTAGTAATATAATCTCTATGTCACATGTGAAAGTACCGTGTAATTTATATAGTCATGATGTCAGCAGTATATTATGTAAGTTCTTGGTGGCAGATGAGGTTTAGTAGCGCAGGCTGATTTTTGCATTACTGATTTTTAGTAATTTTCTTGTCGCAAATTGTGTTTTAACCCTTGGGTTGCTGTAGCTTTTCATTCCTTCCTGATAGGGCTGCTCTTTGCCTGTGCCCAAACCAAATCACACCAAGAAGGCGTTATTAACTTTTTGCACTGATTGTGTGAAAAGCTGGCAGCGCTGCGTGGCAGCGAACACTCCACTTCTCCTGCCGCACTCTCACAATTACGAACGCCGCAATTGCACGGGAACTGCTGGAGTTATTCCTCATCAGCTCCTTCTCAGCTTTTCAGCTAGAAAATCAGGCAGAAATTTGACTCTCCCTGCACAAAGCCCAACTGAGCAGACCGTGCAGAGGACTTTAGGAGGGGCTGTGAATCCAACGACTGTGGGGAAGCTCCGTTACACCCCCCCTGCAGCCCTCACCTATGGGCTAGAAAATGAGCCCCTGACAGCCTACACTTCTGCCTTTGACATAACTTGAGCTTCTGTGGGACTCCTCTGTTAGGACAGTTCATGTATTTCTCCCCATGTCTTGGGTTGATGTAAGCACCCATGTTAGTGGAAGCATTTAAAATAGAGTACCTGTGGGTTCTCATGCAAAATATTTTCTCCCCTTTTGTTTCAAGCAGCCAAAAACTCGAAGTGAGCCATATGAAGGTGTGAATGAGCCGTCTTTATAGCACATTTAAAGGAAGGAAGAGCAATCTTTGTATCTCTGACGTTCTTGACATCCCCAAGAAGAGAATGGGTAAGCGAGAGTCTGTTAAAAAAAAGTTAATTACACTTCAGTATCTTTAAGATCTTTTTGCCACGTGACCCCATGATTTTAATGCATAAATAGAGCTGCTATGTTATTCTAGTCCATTAATAATCTGATATGTGACCAAATGATGCAAACCAGAATTTGTAGAAGAATTTGTGGTTTTTCCTTCTTATTTAAATATAGTTTCCAAATTAGACTCTCAGAAACATACAAAAATGTCATCTCTTTCACCTCTTATTTCTCATTCTGCTCCTAAGACTAGAAAAAACGACAAACCAGGCAACAAAAAACAGACCCCAAAGCCCAATCAAACAGCAAAAATCTATATAAACCTCCATTTGTGTTTGACTGGAGCTATTCTACCCAAAAAACATAGATCAGTCTTCTATATTAATGCACTAAACAGTTAAATTATAGCTAGGAGTATTCAGACAAGAATCAAAAAGGGTGAATTAAATATAAAATAAGTCATGCAGGAGTTCCATGGGAAAATAAAAATGTGGATAATTTTGTGATCCCATCCCAAAAAAGCACAGAATAATGGTGTCCAATTATGGAGGAGAGAGACTGTTCTTTGAATGGTTAGGGATCTAGAAGGAAATATAAAGTCTCTCTTTTCTATCTCCCTGGAATACACCACAGGGCATACAGCTACAACAAAGAGATTGTTTGGTATCAGAGATCAGAGCCACTTGGAGGACCATTGTGTACTCACTCACGCAAAAGGTGAAGAGTTAAATGGCGCTGTGTGTCAGAGCTGAGAGGACAAGCATGCTCAGCACAGGCATCAAGAACAAATGTACGCTGAGATCTGAAGGAAAGGAGGCTGGACAAACACTGTGTGTACTGGGATCCCTCATGAGCGGAGCAAGGGAAACAATGAAAGAAGAGGAGAGACAACGCTGCATCTTGCAGTTCTGGGCCTTGTGTGTGCCCTGGTTGTTCCCACCGAGTCGAGGAGACCGGCACACACCCTTCTGCACGGATTAGCTTCCTTCTGGGTCTTCTCTGCAGGAAGGACTGTGCCTCTCCATTCTCCTGCCCATTCTTTCTCATATGGCACAAAGATAACCTGTAGCTCCTCTTAAGTTTACCAAGAGTGAGAATCAGCATGGAATAAAACTGACTTTGGGTTAACTTGGGAAGAGCTAAAAGACAGCATTTTAAGTGTTGCTTAAAGCTCACTTAGATGTCCCTCATCAGCCCATTGCGAACTTTGGTTAAAAGCCTGCAGGTCTAGAAAGAGCCTTCTTCCACCAGCACCACCTCTGTTGCTTCTCAGTAGTAAGGCACACTGGGTTTGTCCTACAGACAGCAGTTTAGTCCAGACAGGGAAGCTTGGCGTTAAGAGATTTGATACCTCACAGGTAACCTTCCAGGAAACGGATAAAAAATGGCATCATTTCTGGGCTGTGGCTTCTGCAGCGTAGATGTGGCGAAACACAGATAGCTCCTGTTTGGTTCAACTAAATTCAAGTGAGTTTGCAGACAAATGCTGTCAAAGAGAATGTGAATCCCTTGTTAGATCCATTCTCAGTGTGACACAGTAGCTGTAGGAGTGTCAGAGCCTAGGACACCATTCAGAAATAGGAGACGATTAAGAATTCAATTTACAGAATCACGGAATCACGTGTTGGTATCCCACAGGACTGTTTCACATCCCTGTGCTCTATCACACTTCCTGTCCTCTCCATCCCACTGGAGAAATGACGAGTCTGAACACGAACATTGCTTACCTCATGAAACTCAGCTAATTGAAGTTTTTAAAAACGTTGAATACTGCTTAACTTCTGGCTAACTCTACTTATTCTCCAGTTTCTCTCTCAGCTTTAAGACTAACCTGGTACTTCCTAGTGAGCTCCTGAAACCACAGAGAGTACTTGGTTCCCTTTGCTCATATCCCTTTCAGTCTGTTACTAAAATAAGTAGAGATGAGATCTGAACAGAGATGTCATAATTATGGAATCAAGTGTTGCATAAACCCACCAGATTTACATTTGTTCAGGATATCACTAGGATTATTATACATTTTTTACCCCCTTTTAAAATGCATTTTACTATTACCGAGCATTAAAGCACACGTTAAGATCTAGAAATCAGTTTTTCCCCTTACCATTTTATTTCTAAGGTTTCCCTTCTGTGCGACTAGGATAGATCTTTACTAAAGAGAAAAGAGTGCCGAATGACTTGGTTTTACTTTTTGCAGGTAGTTTCACATGATAAATGAGGAGATCTGAAGTGTTCAGTAGTGTGTAAGGAGGTGAATAAATTACTGTTCGATTAGACGAAAAGATACTGCTGAAAAGTACTTGTAACGAGATAATTGCAAGTGCCAAAGCTGAGAGTAACACTCAACACTGGCAGCAGCTTAGTTAAACATGTGGTTAATGATGTTATAGGAAGAATGGGTATGTAAAATATTCAACCGTGCCAGCAGTAAATATTAATTTTATGTGACAGCAATAGTGTCTCACTGAGACTGATATTTGACACACAAAACTCCTATAATTATTTTAATATCTTTACTTCCCAATGATTTTAATGATATGACAAAGATTTTAGGTGTTTGCTGAAACAGCACTACTGTCATTTACTATCAATCAAACCAAATGTCATTCTAACTCATTTCACTGCAAAAGTCTGAGTCATTTTCACACCAACTAAGCTACTGCTGCAAAGAATACATTCTTCTTTTGGGGTTTTATAATTAAAGAATAAAAATGACAAAGACCTATCTGGAAAACATTTATTAGAACATATAATACAGAAAAGTATTTAAGGAGGGATCTCGCCATCAGAAGAAAGCAGCTTTATAAAAGCCTGGCTATAAAAATAGAAACGCACCGTATGACTTTCTACCTTTAAAGTAGTTATGAAACAACATCACAGATAAAACAGGTAGTTGATTGCTCACAGACTTGATTGCTCAGTACTTTTTGTTATAAGTTTCCTAAATTGTTTAAAAACATTGCCAAGTTTTGAACCGTTCAGGATGGAGTTTTCCATGCCAGGTGCCTGCCCTAGGCAGGAATATTTTGGAAAGCTGCTTCCAAAAGTCAGTCATTCCAGAAACAATATTCCAGAAAAGGTAAGTTTCCTTGCCTTACCATTATGCCAGATCTCACAAGGCTTTTTTTTTTTTGCCTTTCTTTATTTTTTTTGCTGGGAACATCTGGTGCTTTTGGAGCAGGAACTTGAAGTTCTGCAGAATGATCGTCTCACTGTCACAGGAGGTGCCTTTGATGAGCCTCTAAGATTTGCCGAAATTTGTCCCCCGTATAGAGCACGTTCTCAAGTTACGGCTTGTCAGCTGAGCTGTGGTAACTGACTCTGCGTACATTCCTCATTTGCTGAGTAAAATATGCTAATCTAAACCACCTTTATAGGAGTTCATATAAAGAGTTCTTCACAGTGACAACACGCAGCAGACATCAGCTCAGCTGGAAAGCAGCAACTTTGCAGGCAGGGGAGTTCCTCTTGTCCTGTCATCACCCCGCGGTTTGCATCAAGAAAGAACTCGGCAGTTACGTTTTCTCAGTGTCCCTTCTCTGGTGGGTGTCCTCAGGCTGGGGGATGGACGCATTTTCTCCTCTGTGAACTGCTCGGCAACCAGGCAGCGAGGTGAGCGTAGAACAAAACAACGCCGCGTCTCTCAGCGCTCCTTTTCACATCCCCATTCAGAGATCAGAGCAGTTGCCCGAGGATGGAGAGAGGGTTGGTAAGGGGCAAGAAGAAAGCAGAAATAGGCGAAGAAAGAGCTGGACGAGGCGGGGAGAGCAACAGGAGCTGAGGGTGACAAGTGGAGCAGAAGCTGGGCATGGGGGAAAGCTACGATAGGTGACACATATTGCAGCAGATTTAAACCTGAGAGGAACCGTTGACTTTACTCTGTACTCATTCCCCGCCAGGACTACAGCTCATTTCAAGAGTCAAGAGTCTTCCCTCGGGACGTGAGACTCATTTCAGGAATCCAGAATCTCTCTGCTCTGCTGTCAGCAAAAACCAACGTAACCACCTCTGAAAGCATTTGTCACCCCTCTCCCAGTGGCAGACACACACACAAACCGCTGCTGCGAGCTGCCCGTCTCTTCAAGTGGTAGAGATCTGTCCAAACAGGTATGTGGCAAGTAAAGCTACTGATCTGACTGACGTGGCGGTCTTGTTCATCTTGCTTTTCGGATGCGTTTTTTGCACGACACTCTGCACAGGGTGGGAGGCCACGCAGGATAGTCAAGTCAGGAACTTTAACCAAAATTTATTAAATTAAAGCCCAGCGCACACACAAAGTGGGTCCAGTAATTTACTCACTATAATCTGTGTACAAGTCACACGGGGTCTACGATATCATTCGTAAGCCAGCATCACCACTAGACTGATAACATAAAACTATGGATAATACTTCACCTTGCATTTTTGTTTTGCTTCTATCTGTGTCAAATTTGCCATAACTGATTCTTACTACGCAGGCACCTGGGGGATTTAGGCCCTGTTATCCTTGACTGGCACCTGAATTCTCCATTGCCAGTTCCAGTTTGTTCTCATTGAGAAACATGGAGGAAAAAAACCACTGTGCCTACCCCAGGAAAACCCCATCGATCAGCCACAGTCCCGGCTGTGCGTCTGTGAAAAGTGTGAGTACATAAATTGCCTGATGAATTCTCAATGAGAGATGCAGAGCTGCTTCCCGCACTTAAATCTTTTTGTCGTGGCCTTAAATAACTGCAGTGTTTCTGTGTGTTAAAACCCTTCCTGTGTGACAGAAGTAACTGCATTTATTAATTTAGTCATCTCTGTAGTTTATAATTTCAGGACGTTTAGAGGTAAGGCACTTTGCACTCAGTATGCAATTTCCCAGGATAATACCTGACAAAACGAAAGCTTACAGTGACAGCATCATTAAGCCTTATCCTAAGTAGTTAAATGAGTTCAAAACCTATCATCAGTCACTGATAGGATCCGCTTCTATCTGCTTTAAATCCTGCATAAAGTGCCAGTGAATTGTTAAAAGCTGAAGAAGACTATTAGATTGCCCAATATAAGCCTGTAAAAGAATGGCATTATTGGGAGAAAAGTGCTGTATTATTGCCATTTATAAAGTATTTCCTGATTTTGGCAGTGCATGTTATATTACTGCCTCCTCTGTTAATTACCAGAGAAAAACCAAACCCAGCAATGTGTTGCAGATTCCAAGACCCTGCCTTGAAACACCGAGGTTTCCTCACGAGTCACCCCAGGCTTAGGTGCTAAAACACCCCATCGAAATGAAGTCGTACCTCCTGGCATGAACCAGCAGCTAAATCCAGTTAATTATCACGTGTATCTTCGATAATACCTCCTGAATAACTACAGTGTGGATAGTTAGGTGCTAGAGGAATCTCCAGACCCAGGTGCTAGAGGCAGCGCTGAGGAGCACTAGACAGACTGAGGAATTACTCTTAATACAAGAAAAACCCAGGAAAGGAGGCGCTGAAGTAGTTCAGGGTGGACTAATAAACTTGTCACTGTCCCAGGTAAGGACAGCCACTCTGTAACGAGCTGCAGAACGTTAAGCGTTGAAAAAAGCAGGGAAATACCTGATGATAGGAGTTAAGGCTCTTTATTACGGTGCTGCCCCGGCGCCCCTGGGTCTGATCCCGCACCCGAGCCCTGCGGGGAGGACACGCGTGGATCGGGCACCCCTGAGGCGCACCCCCGCAGCTCGGGACCGAGGTTACACCCCCCACCCCCCACCCCCTTCTCGGACCCTGCGTTATTCATTAGCCATTTTCTA